>KK499784.1:0-326264 GCA_000688715.1 Glossina pallidipes
TTATCGCTTAGTAAGAACTCATTGTTTTTGGTTTTCTTTTTCCTCCTTTTTTTTGTTTTTTTTTTTTTTTTTTTTGTTTTAGTTTGAATGTAGCATTTATCTTTGTTGTTTCTTTATATGACTTTTGAAGAAAACGTACCTTATTTAAGTTAAATTCTAATAACATACACGTATGTACATGTTTCGAAAATTTAAAGCAATAATTTCAATACCGAATCGCTATCACTGGCTATTAAATGATGACGTGATTAGCTTCCTAAATGAGCGTGTGTCAGTTTGAATTGCAGAAATATTTATGTGTTTTTATATTAACGGACGTTTATTATCATCATTATTATAATTATTATTATTATTATTATTATTATTATTACTATTATTATTGTTATTAAAAATGGAATTTTTTCGTTAGTTTAAAATAACCAAACATTTTTTTTTTTTTTTTTTAAATTTTATTTTATTATTTTTAAAATATTCGTTCAAACAAAGTTAACATAATAACAAATAATATATAATCTTAAAAACTTAGAAACCAGTTAACGATAAATTAAAAATAAAAAGAAAATTAAATAAAAATTAAAAACAATTCTAATAAATTAATACAACACAGTAACAATATCTATCGTCTGACAAGCAATATAATCAGCTGATTGCTGCACAGTTTCAAATCCAATGTCAGAGTATTTATTGTTCGCCTGGATATAGAAAAATATTTTAGTGTATATTTGTTAATTGTTTCCATTAGGACGGATTAAAACTTTTTTTTTCTTTTTTTGTCATCATATCAAGAGAGAGAGGAAAGCGTTAAAAATATTATTCATTTTTATAAAAATCTTATTACTATCTTTGGCAGTACATTAGATGATCTTCATAGAGAGCTTAGATACATATTTTTTTTTATATATTTTTTTTTTTTAGCTTTTCTATTATAATTAAGATAACATAAATTATTTAAAAAGATTACAAAACTCTCATGAATTGTAAATGTTTTCAAGACTGTAATTCGATGATGTAAACATGTGGAAACGAAACGGTTCGCGCCGCGTTACGTCATGCATACAGTGAGATATCTCTTCCATAAGGTTAAGTCTTACACAAACATACCTATCAAAACCCGTTAATAAATACGCTAGACCGTTATAGACTGAGCCTTGATGAACTCTTCAACTGAACTCGCGAATTTTGCAACATGTGCAACTGCAAAAGACTGGGAATTTTGAACTCTAAACAAGAAACGGTGACCCTTCGCCCTATCAATGCAATTGCCTTTCATTCCCTTTAAAGCACTATCACAAAATTGGACTGTTGCAGCAGCAAAAGTAAGTACAATTCATTAAATATCTCATATGGAGGGGAATATAAATTTTAAAAGTGGGCGTTTTTTTTTAGTTCGCACCTAGCGTTGTTGGCGTTACTTATATCTCACGAAACGGTAGAAGAACAAAGTCTATGTTCGTTTGTGATTAACTCTGTGCGGTTGAGTTCGCCTCAACGATAGTGGCATTCACAAGTCGTGGTAGAAATGGATGTCGCCCGCTTGTCAGACTGTGGCATCAATGCCAAGAAGCCCAGATTCTTGCTTTCTTTTTTTTCTCTTGCTTGAATATCCATATCTCTGCTTTATATCACTAAAGGAGAAAAGTTAAGTTTGCTTTGTTCCTGTTGTCGTCACGAGAAAAATTTAGCGATCGTAAAGCGCAAGCAAGCAACCAGATTCAATTGTCGACAAGCGTAGATCAATTTCGATTTGTCTACTTCTCCTTTTATGTGACGATAGTCAATAACAACTCGTGTGACTGACTTTCTATATATAACTTTATAAAAAGTAATGGCTTGAATGTTCAGATTCGAGGAAATGAAAAAAATGTTTTTTTTTTTTTCATTCACCGAAACACTTCCGCACGAGCAATGGTAAGAAACAAGATTATAAAAAATTGAATGTCTGTGAACCGATTCGAATCACATTGACGCAGAAATTTTATATCGACCATTGATCGTTCGATTCATAAAATCTAGAATAAGGCATTAAAGACGATGTTATGCTCGTGATTAGCATAGGATTTTAACTCGATCTACATATGTCCACACAAGGTCTACTTAGACAGACGTGAAAACTTTATTTTCCAAGTCTAAAAACGAGGTCAATGTAGCGAATGTTCCCCTGTTGCAAATAGCTCCCCTAGCTGTCAAAACGTTTACTGTCCATGGTCACTTAAGAATTTAGTTAAATTAATTTGGGATGGATATAGAGGAGTGACGATTTGCTTTACTCTGTGCGCACGCGTTTTAAAAGCTAGTCCCTAAAGCCATTTTTATTGTCTTAGAAAAATATTGACCAGGTCAAGCGAATCAAGGTTCAGTGGGTAGCCTGGCTAGAAGTTAGTGCTAACGTCGATATAAAGAGTATTTTAAACTCGGAGAAGTAAACGATCAGGCGATGCTTGCGAATGCAACTTCTTGTAAAGTAAGAAGTAGGGAGTAGTAGAAGGGAGACTGAATGAAATATATTGAAAAAGATCAGAAAAAATTTCTGAAATTCGAAAAAGAAAAAGAAGAAGAAGATTAAATTGCAAGGTATTTATCTCTTCCTGGTTCATTGCTCTTATAGATTCAGTTGAATTTCTCTGAAAAACTCTCTCGCGAAACGTACATCTTTTAAATGAGCTTGTGGAGGAATTAAAGTTAAGCAGATCGTAAGTTCATTGAATTTTTTTTCACAACATAATAAACTTGGCGCAAAATGAAACTTAGTGGAGTTTGGTAGCCTCTGTGCGAAATTACTAAATATTTGATTCAAGAATTTCTTCTTATTACAGAATACTCTCTTCATTGTTGACTATAAAATTTTCAAGGTCCTTCTTTGTGAACGGAGGAGCTGAGCAGGCTCCATCTTCATTTGTGTCGTGATGTTTGGAAAATTCTGCTGCTGCAGCTGCTGCCGCCGCGGCCGCTAAAGCAGCGTTTCTGTTTTGCTGCAAGTCTTCGGGCAGATAATCTTTCCAATTTCGGAATAGATATCGCGTAAATTTCTTTAACTGTCGAAACTTACAATACGTGGCTCCTTCTGCGGACTCCAACTGTTGTGTTTGTATTAAGAAGCCTTGTTCTTTAAAGGTTTTTTCTAATTTTTCACGCTGAGTTGAACGACGCACCTGATGTAAAGTCTGTTTCTTACGTGTCACAACATAGCTGCGATTTGTGGCGATGTTGGGACTTGAGGGTCGATTTGAGGTCCTTTCTATAGTGGGAGAAGAACAAAACTCTTTAGAATTTGATGCTGAGAGATTTACTGCGGAGGTAATTTTGTTGGAAATTCCGTTTAAGGCAGAAGATGTTGCTAATGGCAAAGAGTGACTCGTGTCTGGAATTTGTAGTACGTCATTACTTAAACCGGCCGATCGTGGTATCTCGAGAGCAACTTTTTGTCCCGCGCAATTAACTCCAGGTAATAAGCCCGCTGTTTGCTGTAAACTTTCCCTGGGAAAGTATTCATAACCACGTGATGCTTTATCACCGGTACCACTGAAATAACGATAATTGCCCCCCGCATCTACGGAGAGCATTTTCTTTTCTTGTAATGTAGGTTTGGCTCCACCAGTAAACTTAAATTTACATATACTAACCTCAGTAGCGGGAATAGTTGTATTTTCACTGGGCATAGGTGGTATAAAAATGGCAGAGCGTTTGCGTTTCTGAGGTATTGATTGTTGACTGCAGGAGTTAGTTGCTGTAGCTGAGCTCGTTGTAGTAGCCAGTGAATTTTCCGACTTAACTGACGAGGGCGTAGACAAACGTTCCGGACAATCGAAATTTAAACTATTCGAGTGTGAGTGCACAGGACTCGGTGATGATTTTTCCAATTTTGGCGTTACAAACAAACCACTGGGTATGGGTATCTTTAAGGCCAATTGATTATCTTTCTCTATTGTTTCAATTTGTCCGTTATTGTGATGCAGCAGAACGCCACTCTCCAAAATTTTCTGGTAGTATAACGAAGCAGGCTGAGATATGGTCGATTGTGTTAGACCGAGAATTGGCTGTCGTAAGGACGTCTCTAATATCGGCGAAGATTTAAAATTGCGATCTTTTACCTCAGTGACATTAATATTTGTAAGAGAGCTCTTCAGATTGGCTGCCAGCATAGAATCTCTAATAACATCCGAAGGAGTAGTTATAGGTGTAGGACAGCTAGAGTTTGTCTCAGTTTGATTGTCCTCCTCGCCGCTCGATACAGAATACGAATCAGATGTGAGATCACGTAGACACAAATTCAACGGCTTTTCTTCGTCGTCTTTTAACCTAAAGCGATTGAACGGACTGCCACCTGCTGAGTTGTTAGGCCTATTAGGATTCGTCGGTAAATTTGAAATAAATGTGTTCGGTAGTTCGGTGCTCTGTGGAAAAAGTGTACCGTAGTTTTTATAAATTAAATGGCAAATGTCCGCTTTTTTAGGTTTGCGTCCCCTACGCGGCTTGGAATTATCTAACGTTATTTCACCCATGTAAGGAAGATTACAATAACTTAATAGGTTTTTCTGAGAGTTCGTGGGCTTAGATGGATTGGTATGATGAACGCTGGGCCTCTCATAATTAAGTAACGGAAGCGAATGCCGGTGACTTTGCGGGTTGTTATTGGTATCCAAGCGACTTGCTTCGGTATTGATGGATGTTGGAAAGCAACATTTTTCATTGTTTCCATTGTCTTTATTGTTAAGAGAGCTTGTAACACGTTTATTCGATGCCGAAGTCATGTCAGCGTTACGTTGAATTTCTGCAATCTTTTGCAGCCAACTTCTGACATTTTCGTGCGAATTTCGGCTGTGTGTCGCTTTCGAGATTGATGGCGTTTTAGCGATTTTTTGATTACTCGCTGTTGGAGGCTTTTGTTGTGTGCGATTGGGTCCCTGCGTAGCTTCATAATGATTAAGATATTCAGGCGGTAAGGCCTGATGATGAAATCTTAACTTTAATGAACCGGTAGAAGTTTTCCTTTTCACTTTAGGTGTTCGTTGTTTAATAGTAGAGTTATTTGCTGGTTGAGCACGATTTTGTTGTAATTGCAGTTGCTGTTTCTGATGCTGTTGCTGTTGCTGCTGCTGCTGCTGCTGCTGCTGCTGTTGCTGCTGCTGATTGCGAGCGCTCATTAGGTTTGCTTTAACTTTTAATTGTTGCTTAGTTAAATTACTGCAAGCACCACGTTGCACGGGACGTTGTTCGATTTTATGTTGCATAGGTGACGAAGTCAAGACTTTGTTGAGAATTTGTTGATGCGTTTCAGTTCTTTGATTTGTCATAAGACTTTTAGCAAAATCTGCGGGATGCTCGTCATCGTTGTTAAGCACACTATTGGCTCCATGCGATATTAAAGGATCATCGGATCCTTGCAGCAATAATTTATGGTTATGAGAAGCTAACCGATGATGCGATAATTGCGGACTATTTAAAGGATGCTGATGCCATGTACAGGATTGACTGGGAAATAAATCAATGCTGTTAGCTTCTTCGTGTTTAGTGCCGTTGTGATAGGACGATGTGGACGTGACATTATCTTCGGACGGTAACGATCTTACTATGGCAGGTGATGATGGATTCGAAGTTGCTAGCAGGGACGAACACATATCCTTCTCTATAGGATTTGACGCTGCTTCAGCTCCATTCATGAGTGCAAAATCATCACGTGAGATATCTTGCATACTATGACCCGCTAAAAGAGAAGAAAAAAATAAAATAAACGGCAAATAATTAAATGGAAAAGGGTCACTATTAGATCGATACACTACTAATGATATTCTATATCCGTTTCTAATTCATTAAAAATAATTACCGTTGAACAGAAATTCCGGTAACATGTTTAAAAGATCCGCTAAACTCAATAAATGTTAAAAAAAAAAAAAAAAAAAAAAAAGAAAAAAAATGGTCATAATACACAAAACTAAACGAAAGACACTCACTCACACTTATACGCAGGCAATTATACACATATACACAAGCGTTTAATATATATATTTACCGGTGTGTTGAAGTCTCACGTAGCGTATAATCAATATTTTCTCTTTCTGTATTCGAAAAAAGGAAAGAAAAAAACGGTGAAGAGCAAGAAATTTTTTTCCGATCACAACTATGAGAGAGTATTTATGTATTTTGTTTAGTAATGTTTATGTGTATGATTGTTGTTGCTTTTCGCTTTTGAAATTTGATGCCCTTTTAAAATGCGAATATTACCAAATACGGTTTAAAAGAAGAAATGCGCATAACACGGCGAACGGTGAACGATGACCGCCCGGGATTTTCTTTTTCTCTTTTTCTCTTTTTCGTTATTTTAATATTAAGCTAAAGTATTTTTAACTTTTCATTGTTTTTTTCTTTTTTTTTCTTTTTTTCATATATCATTTCTCTGTTATGTTTTGCATTTTTAAGGTTAAAGTTGAACGTAATTTTTATTACATTTTCTTTATTATATTTGTTGAGTGTTTATGTTTTATGCGCGGAACTGCACGGTTCTTTCACAATTTTCAAGTCTAGTATTAAAAATGAATTTATCAAAATGTGTCGTTTCCGTGGGTGCACATGTTTCCATTGCATCTGTTTGCTTATTGGACATGTGCGGAAATTTTCAAATCGTTTTTCAAAATTTCATATTTAACGGCTACCGTTTTTTTATATATGTGCAACACGCGCGTTGACATCCTAAACGTAACTGAAAATTCAAGCGTAGAAAAGTATCTTTATTTGCCAAAGTATTTCGAAGAAAAGAAAATCCACCTTAGATGGACGTTTAGTGGCGTTGCGGCCGTGTTTTAGTTCTATGAATATATGTGTGTGCGATCGTGATATCCATTCGCATTATATTTTTGGTGTCTTGGCCCCGAACGAACTAATATCATCGTCATCATTATCATTATCATCATCATCATCATCATCATCACGATCATCGTGATCATCATGATCATCACCATGATCATCATCATCATCAATAACAACAGCATTAATATCAAAAGCGCAAAACGTTAGAAGTCAGGCGTCATAGCCTTACAGTGAGCTACCGAGAATCGGTCTGCTCACAAGAACAAGGTAGTTAGTGCGAGCGAGTGTGTGAAAAAAAACGCGTAAAACTAATTGGCCCTCTTCGCAGACTAAACACTCAACGTTAAAGCATTTCAGTACATTGGGATACGACATTTCATAGGAAAAGTAAAGAAAAAAAGTTTTCCTTTTCATTTTCTGGTTTATTGTTTTACCGAAAATTTCATCTTAATACTAAAAATGCACGAAACGTTCGTATTCGTTTTTGTGTGAAACATTTTGGTAATTGAGAGAAAGCACTGAGGTATGGAATAGGAGGGAGTCCCGCGAATGACGAGATATGTCGCACACGTAGGCAGACAAATGCCAATAGCAATATCTTGTAATAATCATGCCTGCGAATGAGATCCACCTCAAAATATAGTATTTGTGGTGTGCAGTGAATTATCTCATGGCGCTCTTATGTGCATTTGAGTGCATAGATCATATATTCTGGGGACAAGTAATGACAATAAAGATGCCTACATGCCTACGGGTATGAGTGAAGAGTGACTGCATATATCGAAACGCACGGATTTCAATGAGGAAAATAAAACAAGAAGAAATTCCTTTTTGGTTTGGTTCACGTGGCTCACGCCACGCCACTAGCTTTGTGTTAATGCTATTTGGCTGCAGGAGAAGCCGAACATCCAGTCACCCGACCATCCGTAGGTAGATGGTAGTTCGTATCGGTTCTATATTGTTGACTTTTCACATCGTACATATTTATTCAATAATCATCTAAGTTAAAGATTGGAAAAATCCGTCCGTAGTTTGGTGATTGCAAGAGCATTCTTTATAAAGTAAAACAAGTGAACATGGGCTGGTTGGATAAAGTTTCATTACTAATCAAGAACATAAGTATATTAATGCATACTAGTGGGCGTGCAAAATGTCCGTCCTTCTATAATAGATTTGAAAGTAAAAAATACGAAAGAGGAAAATCTTAAATTTACTCGTCATCTAAAACACATATTTAGAACGCGCCCTATTCCTTATAGTTAGAAGCCAATCCCGAGCACTTTTCAACAGCAGTATTACTTACATCTGTCCGTTATATTTCATAACTTAATGAAGGAATAGCTCCCCTATCCTTGTAGGCACAATAAGCTTGAGGAGGGATATATAGGTCAAGCAAGACTTGAAAACGCAGCAAGCCGGAATAATGAAAAAGAAAAAAAGGGGAATGAAGGACGAGCCATAGTAATAATATTATTAATACTCAAAACTTGATATGGAAAAATTGGTAAAGAATCGTACATGTGTCATAAATTAAGGTTTGCGGCGATAACGGTTGCACACGAAACATTATTTCATTTCTCATATTGAGAATTCACGCTATGTAGACCTTTGGTATCGTACACTTGTTGTTCATCCCAAACTGCCAAATCAGCTGTTGCTGGTAGCTTTCTTTAACGACAGATAAAATCCTCCTAGTTTTTTAAATGTTGAACAACCGCAACATCATTTCAAGTGAAACAAGCTTAGAGACATACCTTCTGAGGCGTTTAAGAACCATTTTCGTCGTTAGAATCATAAGAAGAAAGTCAAGGAAATAAAAGCCGTTACGAATAAGAAGAAAAAAATACAAATCGTTTTGAGAGACACATTCGATATTCCTCGATTCAAGTAAACAGATTACATGTGTGTTACATGCATGTGTTTACACGCATTCCAATATGCGTTTTGGTTGCGTTTTTTATTTGAAGGTTTAAAAGTTGGAGAGTTCGAATAGACGATAGATAGACGAAAACAGTTCAGTCGCTTCGAAAATTCGGCTCCAGAACATACATCTTAGTGCACCAAATAGTCTGGCAAACTCATTCGAATTTCTGTTTATTTAGTGGTAGGATGAAAAAAATTTCCATTAAATGAAATTAAATGAATCACTTATTACGAATAATTTTTTGTGTTATTCTTATTACTGAATTATTGCATCTATGCACGAATGCATTGCGAAAATTGAATAAATTTTTAGGCAAAAAAAATTATTGACAATTGATCTTTTCACGGAGATCGAGATGCTAAAGCAAGCGAAAAGGCAAAGATAAACGATCCCGCCTATGCGTTGGACACATCCAGACTGCAGTTATTTTTCTTCTTTTTTAATATAATTTTTCTATACATAATATGAGCTTAACTGAAACTAATGAACTACTGAAGACTTTTCAATATCAAAGATTCTGAATCTCTGTCATATGAAAACTTTTCAAATTTGTGCACTCAGTCTACTAGCAGCAAAACGTAATTTGGGGCACGTTCATCCGTGTAGATGTTGCGGTGATGCGATATGTCTGTTAAATGAGTGGGTGTCGAAAAAAATGAATTTGAAAAAAAAAAACACCAACACCAACAACAACAACAACAAGTAAAAATTAAAAGAAATTTTCCAACTTGGATCCGAAACTCTTTTTATGTAGATAGATGTACATGTATACACATACATACATATATGTATATATATATATATACATATTTATGGAATTATATATTGTACAGTAAGGGTACGCACGCATATATATGCATAAATGTTTTTATACACTTTGATCCCCTTACGTTGTGTATTGTGTGCGCATGCATTCAGTTCAATCAAAATTCACACGGAAGTTATTTAAATAAATTAAAAATAGTATCGAAGCGCACGTTCAAACATAACCATACACATATATCATGCATATATATGCATAGAGATTCTTGACAGCGTGCAAGTCCTAATATTACTTTCCTTGTGTTCCAAATGACAAACACTATCTATATAAATAGAAAACAGATCTTTTACGACTACTTGTGGTGTAGTGTATAAAACTATTTTAAGCTTAAAGAAAAAGAAAAACAAAACAAAATCATTCGACATAAGTGAAAACCAACAAACAAGTGCGATAAAAATAGAATTTTATGTAAGGGAAAAAGAGAGAAAAGAAAAACATTTTTTTTTTTTGAAAAGTGAAATAAATAAAATTGAAAGAAATTGAAAGAATCGCATTTTGGCCACTTGTTTGAATTTGTAAGAGTCACGCCTTTCATTACACACACACACACACACACACACGCACACAGGCACACGGTATTGCACGTAACCAAGCATATATGGCATATGTATGATGATGCATACATACAACATACACGCATACATGCATACATACATACATACATATATACATACATACATACATACATACATACATTCTTACATACATACATATCTATAACTATTGACAGACAATTCTTTGAGTTGTAAAGAAAAACAAAAATCCAAGAAAATATACAAATCTCTCTCGTTCTCTTTCTCTTTCTCGCTCTCGGCAAAGTGAAGAATAAAGCAATTTTTCGGGCTAAGCGTTTATGGTTAATTTTTGTCTTTAAATGGAGCAAAAAGAAAAAATGCAACGTGGAAAATGGAAAATGGAAATGTTTTAATATTTCATTTTTCAGTGCTATTCCTTTTTCTTACTGCCAGAAACTATATCGAGCTTTCCTCAATTTTGATCAAATTTATATCGCGAGCAAAGCGCAAACAAAAGGCATGAAATACATTGACACGATTGTCAATTATTGAATGGATTGTATTTAAGTTATTTTATGGTTCGTGTGATTGTGTGGACATTTGCCTCTATTTGTGTCTGCGCATTGGACGTTATTGGTGCGTAACTCAAAAAAATTCATGTGTTTATGAGTTGTTTTAAATTTGGCTGAAATTTAAACGAACACAATTCTCATTGTTGTTCTTACATGCTTTCGGATATCATTTCGAAACTGTGCTCTATTTTTAATGCTCGCCACTACGTCCGTTGTAATATGCTTATGCTGTTATTGTACTGGCAACGTGAAGCCTCGACTACGGTAAGTTATGATATAACTTTACTTTTATTTCCGTTTCCTTTTGTTAAAAACTTCTTAAATTCTTTCACGAAATCAAAAAAGCTTACGCCTTCCAATGTTCCAGACCTCACTTTGCATAAAGTCTTCAGTGTGTCTCTAGCTCTATATATTCTTACAATTAGCGGGAATTGCGAAATCGATTTGCTCTACAAATTTTGCTTTCATATTTTCCTTCTCGACAGGACACAGCTGTTGATCATTTTCAACTTATGTGATAAACACATAGCCTCAAGATCTGTTTGCATTTTTGTAACCTTTAGATGTAGTTCGAGCCATAAATTTATCTTTAGGAAACTTTCTATGTTCACATTTTCGTCAAATTATTCCAAGCACAAATTATAGACGAATGAAGAAAAGCATTTCAACGTAGAGATTGAAGAGTTTGTGTCATTTATCTGTAAAGCTCAGTCAAGTTGAAAGCTCGCATGTCTGTAAATTAGAATTCGAACCTAGACTCCAGTAACGTTTGATAGGAGAAAAACACAATACAACTAAAAAATGCAGAAACTAGTCTTTGTGTTCAATGAATGCACAGTTTAGCTATCGAAGCTATCGGAGACTATCAGACGCGATCGCTTTCGCTTTCTCCTGGTAGTCGAGGATATCGGTACCTTCTTTTGGACTACACGTACGGGATCACGATATCTAACAGACGCCGTCAAGCGTGTGGTAAGATTTGCATCAAGTGTCATAGATGGAAAGTGGTGGAAGGGCGTAGCGAAGACTATTGCGCAGCCGTCATGCGTAATCTTAAGGGTCTTCAATGCGGTGGAGTGGAAATGCATTCGCACGGCTCTTTTTACAACAAAAGTCCCAGGGTACGTACTAGACCTTATGGATAGCTATTTTTGGAGGCCTAGGCTGTTATACGAGATTGATAACCGCACAGAGTTGTACAAAGTGGCGGCGAGTGTTCCCCGCGCACCTGCCGGAGGTCCGCTGCTCTGGAACATCATGTACAATAGCGTACGGAAGGTGCGAACATCTGGCGCCGCGTTGACAGTCATTTTGCCAACGAGATAGCCTTCGTTGTGGTTGCTAACGGCGGGAAATGAAAGGGGCAGTCAATGATATAATGGCAAACATGAGAGCAAAGCTTGACGAAAAAGTATCGAAAGCACGCGCGCGAAAGTTGGAAATCAAATCATTCTATCTTGGAAATGTTGTAGTAATCATTGACAACCGGTTAAGCTTCCAATAACATGTCCAATACGCTGCGCATAAAGCGCCCCAGTGCAATTGTCTTTGGCACGGAGACCATGGAACTGTCTGTACTGTGAAATGCACCGTAGTTAGATTATTCGTGCTGTAACCAAGTCGAGCATGAGCTCGAACGGTCATTGTAAAATCACTGTACAGAAAGATCGCGATAATATACCGTCTTAGCGACCTAGGCAGATATGCAGCTCCCGAACAATCCTGGAGGCGAACTTAATCCTGGCAGGGATGATACCAATTGACGGTGGACGAGATCAGACGCATTTCCGAAAAAAGTCGAGTAGGTCCGATGAAGACATCCATCATAAGAAAGGAGGAGCGCTTCAACTCAACGAACAAGTCGCGTTGGAAAAGCACTACGAAAGGTAGATAAGTATAAGTAAGGTATCCTCTCATACAGTTTTTGACCGATTATGGTTGCTTCGGCAAATGTGCCTGAACTGTGCGGACATGGAAAAAATACTTTCCATACGATATTCAATTGCCTAAGGTTCGCAACGGACGACGGCGTATCGACGGGTATCCCGTCAGACTACGTCAGGCTACGGCCGACAATCCGAATGCTTGGAGGATCTTGAACGAGCTTATGATGAAGATGCTGCAAGCATTACGACGGCTTGAGAGACAGCAGATGGAAAGTACAAGAAGTGGAAGCCAATAAGATAGTCCTTTGAGATTCTATTAGCAGAAGGGCAGGCTGATGGCAATCAGTGTCTGCGGAGTAGCACCTAGCGACGGTCCCGCGCAAAAGAATGACAGAAGAAATGAGTATGCGGTGAGAGGTTTATTGTTCAGGCGCCATGGATGGCGAATCGTGTATGTTGCTGACACCTTTGGAAAGTGCGCTCTTCCAGCGTACAAAAAACAAAAGCGAACAAACAAACGTGTATTTTTGTATAATTTGTTACATTTACACTTTTAATCCTACTCTGTTTTACTGTCTAGCAAACATGCACGTGCACATGTCTGCGATAATTCCATGTCTTGGCTGTAAAGGTAGGAAGCAACATCTGCGTAAAATGCAAAATTTCTTTGCAAATAATGTTGTTTCCTAAATCTGTTCCAATTCAAAACATAACTTCTATGGACTATTGTATATATGTACGCACACAAGCTGTTGTCTATCACTAAGTGTTGCGTCTTCTACCTCTTAAGCAGAATGTGGATTTCGTGCAGACAGTGCAACTACTCTTTATAGGCCATAAACGGGCCTCAATTGAAAGGAGTCATTTCTATTGATGACAACAGCGAGGGTAGCGCATTTACACAGATTAGTGCTGCTAACGATTTATTTTCTACGCGATTTTCATCATTTTGAGTACTCACGATATTTAGTGGCGTTCTTTATGGTGACGGTTTTATTTGGATGAACTTAATCATAATACGTCATCTCCAGCTTTCTTGGATACTTAATTTTGAAGTCGATTTTGAATGGTTCGGCTTGTCCGTGTCATAGTTTTTTGAGTTTTGAATATCGTCACGGATCCATTGCTTTTCACCTATGCTTGCTGAGCGGTACTTGTTTTCGAATTACACAAGAAAAGTTACGTTTCTCGGGAATGGTGTTTCATTCTTTTGGCGCAGAACGCGACCAATTTGAAACTTGCAAAAACTCTGTTTTATAAGCTCTCCGGGATAATTTGTGCAGGTGGAAAGTCCCAGTTTCATTCACTACCTTGTGGCGGTAATTACGACCAAAAAAGGAATGAAAAAATAATAGTAACTTAATCAATGTGCCAACGCGTAAGCTTGAAAGGGGAAATTTTTCCAATATAGCTTCGTTCCCATAAGAAATCTACATAAAAACCGAGTTAAGAAACTTAAGTGTGCATTAGCATTAGCCACTAAATGCGCCAACAACATCGTAAAAGCAACAGAAATTCTTCGCATTTGTGTAAACAAAACGGCAACAAAACATTAAAAAAAAAGAGAGAAAAAAGAAAAAAAAAGGAAACAAACACCATCAACAACATTGCTAACATCACTGCCACCACTGCCACCATTCCCATTACCAAAGAAAACAAACGAACCCAATTTTCACCATTTATAGCTATATGACCATAAATTAATTTTAAAGCCAAAAAATGCAAAATGAGTTGATAAATAAGAAAAGCGAACAACGGCACACAAACATACAATTGCAGAGCTCAACCATAAATGTAGAAATGAATGAAGGAAAAGAAATACAAAATAAAAACAAAATCAACAAAAATTACTGTAATAATAATAATTTTGTTTGTCGCGCTGATGGTGATATTGCCAAATATTAACTACACACATACATACAATTGCATTAGCACGCATACAGGCACATCATCACACACTCCCGCTTAAGACTATCATCAATTTAGCCGTAAATAATACAAGGAAGGAATTCCTATTCAAAAAAAAAAATAAATAAATAAATAAATAAAAAAAATAATAATAATAATAATAATGAAAAATGCAAAACGAAAAAAAACAATAACAATAACAAAAACGCTTCTTCGTTAAACCTAAATGGTAATGCAAGCAGATAAAATGCATTGAATCAAATAGCAACAGCGACAGCAGTAATAAAAGAAGAAGAAGAAGAAGAAGAAAAACATCAAGAAAACTCTTATAAGGCAGAATGGCACAAAACCTTTATAAGGAGATCCACAGTGAGAGAGATAGACAAACGGAATGCGCGATAAGAAAGGAGAGGAAAAGTCGAGCCTTTTTAATGCACATACATGCTTACATTAATACACTTTGTATATAAAGAGAATATTATAAATAATTACGTATAAGTATGTAGAAGAAAAGGATTCAATTTGGAGTAAATAACATATATTTCTTTGAAATCATGCTTTCATAAGACTGTACACAAATTAACTGAAGAGAGGCAGCCGACCCTCCCGGACTTCATATTCCTTATCGAGGCAGTTAGTCAAAAGTTTTCTCTGTTAATGGAAAATCACTACTTCTTGGGATGCAAAGTCTCCAGGGAACGATAGCACTGTAGACTGAACACACTTTCGGGAATTATTTTTTGTTATATGCTACTGTATACCGTATGCTACTATTTACTATTATATATATATATTGTTTACTATGCAAATATGTACAGTATACCAGTATATACCCTATATTCTATAGTTTACTATTTATTACATACTACACACTGCATACTATGTACTATATGCTCCACACTATATACTATGTACTGTACACTGCATACTGTGTACTGTGTGCTTCATACTATATATTGTACACTACACACTACGTAATACATACTATATTTACATACTACATGCTATATATGTATACTGTATACACTGTATATAATATACTGCATACCATATACTGTATACTCTATACACTCTTCTGCGAAAGCTGAAAGCGGTTCACGTGCTGTGCACGTTGAGAATGATATCGGCCTACTACGCACTTCCAACAGTAGCGTTAGTGGTCTTGGCAGAAATATTACCCATCAAGCTACTATTGAAGGCGCAGTTATGTATCTATAGCTACAAAAAGGAAAGAACTATCGGCGAAGGAAATGCCTGCAGACTTAAGATTGCTATCCCGCAGAGAATATAGACAGAATGGCAGCAACGATGGTAACAAGGCCTCGAAAGGATGGTGGACCTACATTCTAATCCCGAAGTAGAAAAATGGGTAGGGAGGCAACACGGAGATATTAATTTCTTCCTAACCCAATTTTTCACTGGTCATGGAAATTTCTCGAGCTATTTGTGCCGTTTCAATTTTGCGAACGGGTAACGCATACGACTTGTGCTAAGACATAAACGACGATGCTCAGCACACTGGGCATGCTAAAGAAACAGGCTTTTCAGATCTCTGCAACTGAAAGTTACGCCAGGTAGCGTAGCACCAGCGGTCATATAAATAGACACCGAAAGATGGAGGAAATGCGTCGGTTTTTTGCAAGACATCTTTCAATATAAAGCCACACGAAGGCGACATCCGAAGCCCTAATCTCATGCGAGGACGGAAGAGGTAGGATGAAGTGATAGTGAGGATTAAGAATCCATCTCGAGGTAAAGCGAAAGCGGTTCCAGGATGGTTGTGATCTCACTCTAGGCCCACTGGTTGACAGCGCGCTGTCACCATGTCCAAAAAAGAAACACTGTACATATATATATGTATACTGCATACTATTTACTATACACCGCACACTATGTATTATATACTACTATACTGTACATTGTAAAATATGTGCTATATAACATAGACTGCACACTACATGCATATTGAAAGGTATTTGCCGCTAAGCATTTGTCCGCCCGTCGCTAAAAAAGCACTAACTTACTTTCCGTAGGGAACTTTGTCTCTAAAATAGACGCTAATTTCGAGGTCCATATTCATTTACTATTATTAGTGACACTGTCACTATTATATATATTATTATCGTTCTTATATCAAATTTTCTCACTACAGTAACACTTTTTAAGATTACATTGTATCGTATCGAGTGTTATGTCAAGTAAAACTAATGAGAGAAGAAAATAAAAACAACAATATATACTAAAAAATTTAAGGAAGGGATTGTTTGGAAGTCCTTGCAATAGTATGAAGGTATTATCTAACTTATAAGCAAAAGAGCTTTATACTCACTACGCACTAAGGATCGAAGATTTGAGAATTCGGATATGTTCTTAACCAGCATAAAAGGAAAATTTGATTTAAGTCTATGGGTTCATCGATCTGTCCCAAAGACGGTAACGATGCTTGATTTTCGAACGAATCGAACGAATCGTTTAGTGCGCCAAATTTATTCTCAAACTTTTAATAATCGCTCCCGTCCGGTTAAGTTCAAAAACCAACTTGGGTCGATGTGTAAATTCTGATAATTTTATTGTTTTGCTTAGATAATATTTTTAAAAATTAGTTAGTTAGAGGAGAAAGAGCATAGGCATTGGGCGGTGAGTGATTGGTAAAAATGATCTCCGCCGGTACATCGATGCATCTGTCGTTTGATTTATGCACAAATCTTTAGTGAAAATCAAGCAAACTTTAAACGTGAACTACTTAGCAAAAGCCCCCGTGACTCTTAGAATGTTACATTGATTAGCCTACATCGAGGCTATACTCGATCTCTGTATTTATCAAGCGTCGACTAAGCAGTGATTTGCTTGTGAACGACATAAGTTAGAAATGCATAATGGAGCCAGTCATAGGCTAAATATCTAAAAGAAGTCATTTTGATATATGATAAGTCGTAGATGCGCCAATGACGGGCATCAGAACTAAGACTTAATGATTTCTGTAGAGATCGTAAACAACATAATGAAGCTGCTCCCACCCAGCTGTCTGTTATGCTTCTATTAGAACAGTAAATTTTCGATGGCTTATAGAATGTCTGCTTGCGTAATGGGTAATAGCTTTGTTGAGCATCTACCTATTCGTCTATGTGTAAGGTCTTGCAGTGAGCCGTGTAAGGCCCACGTAACATTTGCTTACGACGCGGATTGCCACTAAAGCCTAATCCTATATACCTTCGACGGCGGTTAGGCGAAATTCTCCTACGCAATTAAATGTAGATGCACGCAGATTCAAAGCAATAGTTTAAGCAGATGCGTAAGGACGACGACCCGTGATAAAAACTAGTTCCCTTGCAAGGGTACTGGAAATTAATATTAAAGCAAATGCAAGTTTCTTGCTTATGTATGTTTGTTTTTTGTTTATTCTTATTCTAAATAACTTGTAGTTGCTTTCATATAATATTGTACGATGTCTTGTGTGTGTTCAATAATTAATTAAACAATTAGAATAAAATAACAAATTAATTTAACCTGCGGATCATTGCCATTGCAGTCGATTACATACCAATTACTCTACGCTATGAACTGCATGCGGTTATTAGATGTAAGTGCATTTCTCGCGCAAAAACAAAGAGTAAGATAGATAGGCAGACAGACAGACAGACAGATAGGCAGGCATATGTATATGCAAGGTTTAAATTAAAATTCTCCCTGAATCTCCTACGCTATGTAAATAAAACCGCTTGCTGAATATTGCTCTGTTGAAGCGTTAGCTCTATTGTAACACAATCGATAAACTATGTAAATGCGTTGTTATTGTTTTAGATTTATTTATTTATTTATTTATATTTTTTGTTTAAATATATTTTTACCAAAATCGTTGAAATGTCTGCGTTGTTTTTTTTTTTCGCGTCATGCTGTATAGTAAGTAGTTACTGTCGCTCTTGCTGTTGTTTTGTTATATTATTTAGAATTTAGAAAAAAAAAAAATCATTTTTTTATTTTTTGTTTTGAAATAACGGATAGAGGGTGGACAGTCAAGAGTAAATGTGAGCTGCAATGCAGTTTATTTCATTGCTGTAATTAAATTGTCCCCCGAAAATGGTCAAAACCTGATCGTTTTATTTTTGTTGGTGCATGTTTTTTTATGCATATTTTCTATGGCAATAATTCATTCGTTCATACATTAACAACCATTCTGCTTGATTAGTTTTGCAAAAACAAAAAAAAAAAAAATAAATAAATAAATAAAAAGATTTTTTTTTTTTTTTTAATAAAATTGTGGGTATATTTTAATGGCTCTAAACTAGATTTTCAATCACCAACAACTCTTATAATAATAAGACAAATTAACAGACCGACGACTGAACGAGTAAACCGACTATCAGTCAGTCAGTCTGTCTGTCTGCCTGTTTCGAAGTGTTTCTTTTTTTATAACTTCAAGTGCATTCATTCATTCATTTATTCACATTATTCACTCGCTCGGCTACACCACAAACTGAATACATCCCAATAGCATTTATGTCATAATGTGATGCTTACATCACACATTGTTATATGATTGCGGGCGGGAGGGTAAATAAGTGATTTATTAAATATTTGCTTTTATTGTTTTTGTTGTGCTGTTGTGCTGTTGTGCTGTTGTGCTGTTGTGCTATTCTTTTCGTAGCAAAATTATTTCAATGGAAACAAAATTTGTTAAATACTTTTGTATTCACACTTTCAACTGCATAAGAATTTATTTATTAATAACACACCTACATAATAACCCAGAGAATATGCTGGCGTTTTTACATGTCTCCATGTGTTCAACTGCCTATTTATTTGCTTGCGTGTTTGACTGCCTTAAAAAAGAACACAAATAAATGAGTTAAGAATAAAAAAAAAAAACTTTTTATTTTTATTTAAACTAAAAGTGATAATTATTTAAAATTCATTGTGGGTATTTAACCATAAATTGAATTTTAAAAGAACTTGGAATATCAACCACAATAACATATTGAGTCTGGGCATAATTACATGACATTAAGTGCATTAATACCTAAATCCTCCCAAAGCCCTACAAAATCTCTTCAATTAATTAACTTCAAGCTTAACTTCTTTCACTGTTTATCTATCTGTCTGCCACGGTTTGACATTTTCACCCCGAATTATTCAGCCCATCGATAACTTCTATACCTTAGATCTACGAGCAATCCCGCAGAGAACTTCAAATAGGTCGGAAATACTTCCCAGCTGTTATTCATTCGAAATTGTCGTTTTCAGATCACATTTACATGCCATTAAACGAACGCTACAAATTTTTAACGACGAAGACAAAGGTTCATTGTATTTTGAAAATGGTGGACGGGATGCACTTGCACTTGCCAAACATCTATACCAATTTCGAGGAGCTATGAACATTTCGCAAGCTTACGATAACATATCTGCTGACCGAACATGTAGATCGAAACTGATCGAATGTGAAATTGCAAGTCATTGCAAAATTCTTAATCGTTTCTGGTTGACGCAAACAAAACTAAACGTTCACTCGACTCCGATCGTCATTTGATGATATTACAACATTGCATATACTAACTAATATCACTATTAGTTACATTTTTTTTTCTCTCTTCCTTTCAAACAAAATGTTTAGAAATCTTTGGAAATTTGTAGAAGAGTTCGCAAATTGACACACTTTTCGGACGCACTGCCCTTCATGCAAGAACTGACTTTTTCCTCCTCCTTCGTCTCTCTCTCTCTCTCTCTCTCTCTCTCTCTTCTTCCCATGTGAGAAAATTTAATTTACCTCTGGACAACGGGACAAGTCATTAGAGAACGGAACATATAAGCAGACATTTAAGCCCAGTATTAAGTCAAGTAACTGTTTCAAGATAACAAATGCTTCGCTCCATTTACTTTTAATATTTATTTATCTTTCGCATCGACGCAGTAAATGCTCATAACAAAAGCTTAAAATGAATCTCCTGGTCATCGCCGACAATAAGATGTCCAATGCAAATATCATTTTTCAATAAATTTCTCCTATATCTTCTCTACACGTCACACTATTGCTAGCAATCATCTCTAGATATTTCACATCTTGCTCACATTCTATAAACTTGTGACTTGTGTTAAGATCTGTCTGTCTGTCTTAAAAGGAATTTATTTTCAATAGCCCACATTAGTTTAGCCGAGAGTTGCCAGACGTCTCGCAATATATTGGAACTTTGAAGTTGAAAGTCAGAAGAAATAAATTGAATTTTGAAAGAACTTTGCCGGTGAAGTAAACAGCTTTCAAAAAAAGACTTCCTTCTCATGAAAGCCTCTACGGTTTCATTTAGAACCGCGCATGCATGCGCATAAAATCTCGATGTTGGCCGAGTAGCGTACTCTAATAGGGAACAAAACAGTGTTCGCGGTTACCTTTTGTTTTTTGCTCTTTGAAATTCAATTGCCTCTTGTTACCGAAGTTGTCGTCAGTAGCAAAATTCTTATTTTCCTCAATAATTTTCTCTAACAGATGACTAATAACTCACGATCGTATCGTCGGTTCATGTTTTCAACAAAGCCGATAGCCTTAGATGTTCATGTGCTTCAAGACTTTAGCCTTAGAACCTAGCTCTCGGGATAAAGTATTTAAAAACGTTAGACACCATTCAGGTGCGTATGTGGAATGGCAAAGAGTATCGTGCAGTGAGTAAAAGATGAAGATGTTTAGAAATACGAGGTTCGAGATTCATGCTAAGTACACTGAGTTCAATTATGAATAAAACATGAAAGGATGATTGTCTCGTGTTTGCCAAAAAGGGCCAAATTGTGCCATCAACTCAAGAGAAAATACGAATCGTGCACGGAGAGAAGACAGTTATGCGGAGTTTTCAAAAGCAAAATGATTTTCACTTCGATTGATCCGGCATTACTCGGGACAGGCTGTGTTATAACTCCAACAGGCGGAATCGCTCAGCTTCCCCCAAACGCCTTGCCCTGTTTGCCCAATATTGGAGTGGGCAAAATTTTGGGCAAAAGCATTTTCAAATATTATAGATATGATGGCTAAAGTGACTATCGTAGCCAAATAAAGCATTGGATGTAAGCATTTTAACGCTATGTGATTGGTTTTGAAGTGAACGCTTAAGCATTCACAAACCTTAACCGTTTTGATTAATTATTATATATTTCATGTATGTTAATATATATATATATATATATGTATATATATATATATGTATATGTATATATATAAAAGTACAATTTATGCAAATTAACCTTCAGAAATGCTTTTTTTAGTTTTACTATTTAAATAAAAAACTTACCATTTTTGCATTTTCAATAATAGAAACAACTTATATATATATATATATATATATATATATATATATATATATATATAGTAATAGTAATAATAATAATAATGCAACAACAATTTAATATCCACTAAAAATGCTTGGCATGCCACCGCAATCGGCATTCAGTACATGTGACTGATATGATTGGGGAGACAACAGCAACAGCAACAACGACAATAACAGCACCAGCAATTTGTGAACAACAGCACGCACGTAGTTAAGAGCTATAAGCCGAAGCCCAGCAGCCAATATATCTGTTTGCGCGTGTCCGTGTCCGTGTCCGTGTATATGCGTGTGCATGTGTTTGTGTGCATTTATTTATACATTCGTATTTGTATAAATATTATATTATATTATATTTAAAGCACACACATACACACATACACACATACAGCTGGTAAGCTTATATGTTATGACAGTTATTATGTGATTATGAATTATTTAAACAATTCAAAGCTGAATGATTATGTATGACATAGATTTGTTTTGCTTTTTATGCAAGCAAACATTCATACATTCACACATTCATACATTCATGCATGCATTCATTCATGCGCTCCTTTATTCCGTTTCAAATTCACTCACTACTAATCGTAAAATCATTAAGAAACGTTATGTTTTTTTCATTATTCTTCTCTTTTTTTTTTCTTGTGTATTTTTTGTTAGCTTAATAACTGTAATTAACCACACTCTTCAAATACAAACACACTGCGTTAATTTGACAAAGAAAAAAGTTTGAAACATATTTGATGTGAAGTGAGTCACTTCCGTTTTAAAATTTTTTTTTTTTTTTTTGTTTATTTTGCTTTCAATACATTGTACTAATAATTAATTGTTTTACAAAAAAAAAGTACTTTTTATTTCGATTTTTTTCAAACATTTTTCAAACTTCGCATAGGCAATAAAGAAAAAAAGCTTCGAATAACAGTTCATGTCGTAAAAAAATCTATTGTTTACAATGCCGCGTTATGTGAACATAATAAAACGTGCTCTTGCGTACCGTCCGTACGCCCGTTATGTTCGCTGATAATCAACAAGTGATTTTTACAACAAAAAATGTTGGCGCATTTCGCAAAATCTTAATCCATTCATTCATTTCTAAAGCGTACTACGAATCAACAAAGAAAGAGAGATGCAGAGAGAAAAAGCGAGAGAGAAAGAGAGAGAGAGAGAGGGAAATGGACGTAAAAGAGAACATAATACAAATTCGCTCATTATAACACCAGAAACAACGAAATGACAAGAGGTTCCAGCTTTTGTTTTCAAAATGCAAAACCGAGAGATTTTTGCAGACCTATTGCGCGTGTGCCTGTTATAAATAACAGTGGTCACGCCGTTAATTAGCAGCTATGTGAATGGGGTCTCCTTGCATTCCCATTATTCGTATGGGCCGAGAATTCTGTTAAATGTTTCTTGATATGACGTCACATTCGCTCCAAACATTCACAAAACAATAGCATATATACAGCTAGACAGCATCCTATGTTTTTTTAAGTGTGTATGAAAAGAGCAAATAGTGCCTGGGCAGCACATATGAAGATTGTGTTCCTTTCATTTCCGTTCATTTGGTGTTGACGAACCACTAATTTTATGTTACCAATTGCTTCAATAAATTGCGTTAATCTTTAATGAAGAGGTTTAGGAGGAAGGTTTTAAAAGTTCAATTACTTAAGTATAATATGATTTTGATAGCACTCGTGCAATGTAAAATATTTGATCCGCATAATTATGTAAAGATTTGGCTTTTATAAGCTTTCTAATTACGCAATAACTAAATAAATTAAAATTAAAATTAAAATTAAAATTAAAATTAAAATTAAAATTAAAATTAAAATTAAAATTAAAATTAAAATTAAAATTAAAACTAAAATTAAAATTAAAATTTATAATATTCTATGAAGAAATATCGAAATTTTCATTGAAATTTATGGAAGCAATTGGTGAGCATAAGATTTAGACCTCTTCACGCCACGTAAACCATGAAAAGAAAATCTATTATATTTGCTGCATACATACCTACTATTTGGTTATTTTTGATAAATACCCACATATATGAATACCATAGCGCCTATTCACTTGGAAGCACAGAATTGTACATGCTACGTTTTGCAAACGTTTGAGAGAGTGTGACGTCATATAAAGAAACTATTGACATATTGATCTTTGCCCGCACAAATAATGAGAATGAAGGAGCAAGCAGTCAAATACCTGATAATTAATCGCGTCCTGCTGATATTGATAACGGGAACACGGGGAACATGTGAAGAGTCCCTAAATATCTCTTCGCTTGAATTTTGAAAAAAAAAAAACCTGGAACATCTTACCATTCAGTTGTCTCTGATAATACGATAAAATAATCTCATATACACAACTCTCTCTCTTTCTCTCTTTCGCTCTCTGTCTTTTTCTATTTCTCTCCCATTTCTCTCTCCTTCTCTCCTATTCTATCCTTTTTTACTTAAATTAATTGACTACAATTGAAATTTAAACGGAAATGACGTCAAACAATTATTAATTTCCGCCGCATTATTTGTTACAATACCTGTTACTATCAGTTATTACAATTATTTCATTATGCGAGGCTACTTCATTAAACAACCAACATATAATAACAGAGCGCATTAATGCGTTTATTTAATTTCTTCAACAAAAAAACACTCACACACAAGCATATATAAATATTTCTGATTAAATTGAAAAAAAAGACAGATATACATATATACAAATGTGTGGGTTACCAACACTACCGCCAATACCACCACTGTCCCCATTAACGCTACGACGGGTGCTATTATACAGATCTCAGCATTGCTGAATATTGCTATACCGACCATCCGAAGCTGTTGTTGTCGTAGGGGCCTGCAAACTGGCATTAAATGATTGGTACAATGGGGAGGAGGCTTGAGATGGCGCATTAATACTCTTGTCGTAATCGTCGGTGTTGAGTGGCGAAAACGTGAGGTGAACTCATAGTCTATTTCTCCATTTATTAAGGCGTCATTGCAGTTAGCAATGGGGTTTGATAATCTGGTTGCTGCGGTGACATTGGCGTTAGCGGTATTGTTGGTGTTAGCAATGTTGGGATTAATTTTAGTATTAATAAAGGAACAGGAATTATCATCTTGTCGCGGGCTATGATAAGATAACTTGGAGCTTGTTACGTAAAAAACGCCCTCCTCACCCTCCTTTTTCTTTTCGTCCTCATGACATTCAATGCTTTCCTTATTTTTACGATTTGCTTTCAATAAGGGTTCAATTGAAAAATAATGATTTGCAATATTATGATTAGCATGCATATGGTGATTAGTTGGTTTATGTTCATAATGTTGTAAATGTTGCAGATGTGTTGTGGTCGCTGTTTGTTGCTCTTGTTCTTGTTCTTGTTCTTGTAGTTGTTGCATTTGCTGATGCATCAGTTCCATGGAATGGCATTTATTGAGTGAAATTTTTGTCATATGGTGGCGATTATTTGAAGTGTAGTAATTACTATTACTTTTGTTGTTGTTATTATTATTGCTGTTATTGTTTGCAATATTGTTATTGTTATTTTCTTTATTATGGTTGTCAGTGGTGGTGGTGGTGGTGGTGGTGATGGTGGTTGTGGTGTTGGTAAAAGTAGATGTTGAGTTTTTTAGATTTTTATCATCAACAAAGTTATATCTACCGTAATTATTGTCCAAAAGCATTGCAGGGCATCCTCCATCCCCAACAGCTACGTCGGCACAACCGCTTGAAGCGACAGTACTCGTTGTAGGAATTTTTCGTGTTGCTTTTGGCTGTTGCATGGAATGTAAACTTGCGCTGGCACCTTGGAAACACTCTTCGTCGGTATCCATATGCTCTGGTGCCAAATGGAAACTTTGCCTCTGTAATTGGTGTTGTTGATGTTGGTGAGGCTGCTGTGATGTTGGCTGCTTATAATAAAGGAATGTGGTATTATTAAGAACTCCGGCGGCTTGGTCTTGCATAGGCGAGGAGACATTAGATACCGCAGACCTTTCACTATGACGCATATCTCTTGTACTGCCACCACCTAAATAACCGACCGGATATTCATGTTCGTGTTGGTTTTGCTGTTGTTGATGCTGTTGTTGTTGTTGTTGTTGTTGTTGTTGTAAATAACAATTGCTGCAGGTATTTGCTGGTATTTGTATGATATCATCCACACACAATATATCATCATCTTTGGGTCCCAAAAACTATTCTGAACGTGTACGCATGCGGGCTGCCTGACATTCATGGACCTGTGTGCAGTAATTGTGGCTGTGTTGTAATTGTATTTGTTTTTGAGTGTAATTCATTACGCTTTTTTTATACCAACCACTGTAAGACGGGGGTATACTTATTTCGTTTTTTTTATAATGTATGTAGCACCCAAAAGGAAGCTTCACAGACCCTATGAAGTGCATATATTCTTGACCAGTGCGAAGCTCTGAGTTGATTTAGCCATTTCTGTCCATCTGTGCGTCTGTGTGGTGTTCGTTGTTGGCACTCTACTGGTCGCCAAAATGAAGATATCGACTTGAAATTTGGTATAAACATTTTACGTTTGTGCAACCAGATTGTTATTGAAAATGGTCTAAATTGGTCGTAGCAGAGGCCCGTAGTGGAGCATAAACTAAACTAAACTCGGCTTTTCTTAACAAAAATTTGTGGATTTTTGCTTGTTACTCGAAAATTGTTAAAGTTAAAAAGCTGAAATTTTCCACATTTACTTTATGAAACACTCTCCCTTTTACATGCAAAAATCGGCCATGCCCACACAAAATTACAAGTGATTAAATTTTCTTTTTCTGATTTTTTTGAGGTTTTGTGTTTGTTTATTATAAGGTAAAAAAGACGGAGGGTTCAAAACTATTTTGTACATTCCTCGAATGAAGATGTATTATCTGGTAAATATGGTAGACACCGCGACCTGGCGGATTAATTCTTTTTTAATAATACCAGCAATATGGGTATCAAATAAAAGAGCTTGGAGAGTAGAATGCGAAAAGCATAGTTAGTGGTGGTCATACCTTTCTTACTTGTTTTTGTTATTGGTATTATTATTATTGTTAGCAAAAACATCGTATAGGCGATTGGAATATTGAGATTTATAAACGCATTCACAATAAATCGCGTATTTATGTGGGCGTTCTCGCGAATGTTTTCAGAATTTTTTTCATAGTAGTCTGCACTGACTGCAAGTCTGGGTCTAACATCGGCAATCTAATGACTTGCCTACGTACGGGGCTTTCCCCAAGAATCTGCTATCTTACTGGATATGTTACCAAAAGAATATAGACATTCCTATTCCTAGAGCCGCAACTGCCGGTCTCTGAAAGGGCTTTACTTCTGATAGCTAAAAAAATTCTGAAAGTCAAAATTATTAGACTGTTCTTTTTTTCAGATGACAGTCTCCAGGGATTGTGATATATCCAGCAGCTACACAAGTTGTTATTTAAAATTTTATCGTATTTTCGACAAAGTCAGCCCTATGCCTATCTTGCACTTTTCAAGATGTTCCAAGAGATTCGTGGTTTTTTCTGACAGCAGATCGGCCTGACCCTAATAAAAACAAAAGATCCTCAAAGTATGTATATATTTGAAAGCCATAATATGTTAACTATTTGCAATGCATGTGATCTGATCTGGTCTGGATTCCAGGTCATTGTGGCTTTCATTTAAATGAAAATCCTCGTGAAGCTCGGCATTATGGTGAATTCTCTCAATCAAATATCCCCCCAAAGATGCCTTCCGTCTAATTCGAAATAAGATCATGCAAGACTGAAAAGACAAATATCGGGATATAGCAAGATCAAATGAAAATTCAGTACAAAATTCATCCTTTCATGACCTTTAAGCCTCTTTCTGATGCCAACTTTACCACACGGGAAATTCAAGTGCGCAAAAGACTCATGTGCCACCACACATAAGACAAAGTTTATTTAAAGGTCGTTGGCCGGGTACCATCCAGTATATGTGATGCGTGTCATAGAAAAGTGTCAGCTGAACATCTTATTTTCATGTGCAGTAAATTCAACAACATTAGATATTCATTTGAAATTTTCGATGTCTATAATAATCTCTTTCGTGCTCGCACTAAATCTCATCGTAAGCAGCTAACTGCCTTTATTAAAACTGCTAAACTTCTTGTCCTGTCTAACAGTATTCTTAAGAATTTCTTACAATTCCATAAATCAATAATTCCTATAGAGCCATAGCTTGATATCAATCTCCTGGACTAAACCCCAGAATGGACAGCACTGAATGAACTATTACGACTTGAATATCAACTAAACGAGAGAGATTAACGTCATTGTATCGTCAATAAATCAACAATAATCACCAGGTGATCTCGATCATCTTTCCTCTCTGTCATCACCTTTGTTGCGGTCATTAACCCGAAATTCTTAAGACGATTTTGTGTTAAAAACTCAGAACGTTATATAGGTTTTATCATTTACAGGCCCGATCTATTCTTCCTTTGTTTATGTTGTTTGTTTTCTTGCGAAAAGTATCAGTTCGAGTGTGTGTTGTTGATCGGTGACAGACGGATTTGGCACCTTACTTATTTATTTTAATAATTAACTCACAATTAAAATTGAAAGCAACAAAAAAATATTCGCACGCTATAGCTACAAGAGTTTTGAAAGCTATATACGAACCTCACGTAGTTGTTCATAGATTAAGAATAGAATAAAATATTGTAAGGGCAGATACAACTTTATAGCATTGTTAGTCGTTTGTTTATTTATAAGTTAAAAGTAGAAAGTAAACACAAAATTTCTTATTTGATCCATTTAAGATGTTCAAGAACTTTTTTCAAAACTTGCGGAAAATTTTCTCAAGGAGTTTTCTTAAAAAAAGTGATAGTTAAAACCAATAACAATGTCGAGAAGAATCCGAAATTCGCTGAAATTTCGAGCAAATGTCACTTAACTTATTAATTCTATGTGCATTAATAAACTCCCAAGGTCATGAAAAATATATGCGGCTAATCCACGGAGGCCAAGCAAAACTACAAGAGACCATAGCCGGGAATGCAGATAGTCTGACCGACGCTGAGTCTCCTGAAGGCAGTCTTAAATCAAGCAACCTTTAAACCATTTTTAAACATTTCTAGATGATCATACGAGTTTGTGATTCCGTTACGTAATAAAAGAAAGGATTATAAATATGTTTTAGTATAATTCTAATAACTTATCTAACACAAAATTTTCATTATTGTTTAGTTGAATGCTAGCTTTTAAATAATAAATCAATAAAATAATGAAATGACAAGTGAAAGTAAATTTAATATGACAAATAATTCAGGGTATCCTCCGTATCCGCGTAGCACGATGATGATCAGCAAGATGTGGTGTGGGAAATATGTCTTTACCGCTCGAAAACTCACTATAATTATGACTAGACTAATCGTATAATTAAAGTATGGTCTGCCGAACTGGACATGGAACATGGGTTTGCGGCTTTTGCAAAGCGCTGGCAGCGGTGGTATCAGCGGTGATATTAGCCTGTGCACATTGCTGTCAAGGGATTGTAATTTCATTGATACAAGTACATCTATTTCCCCAATGTCATAACTACGCTTAGCAAATTCAATCCTATAAAAACAAAACCTAGATTGTATAACAATTAAAAACGAAAAAGAAACATTTATATTATATAACCTTCTTGACTTTCTTACTAAGAAATAATTCAAAAATTCTTCTTCTTATATTAGAATAACTGTAAATACCTCTTAAGAGTTCCAATTCTTCTCCTTCGTCTGCTGCGATAACAAATGCGAAGATAAAGTTCAAAACAAACAAAATAGAATACAGCTTATGCCAAAGAGTACATTATATAAAATAAAACAGAGAAAGATTAGTAAGAATGCAAAACAATTGAATTTTATGTGGTCTTTTTTTATTGTCCTTTAATGTGCTTATTCCTACTTAATTCCCACGCGAAAAGGATGAAAAAAAATCAAAGTTATTTTATTTTATAAGCATTAGATAAATTTAACAGAAAACTTGTAAACAGTTTAGTTTAAAAGCAATTGGTTGAATATATAATTCGCGTATTCAAAAATTTTCAAATTTTTCTCATGAAAATGGTTTTTATTATCCTCAGGTTATAGATTTTAAGCCTTTAAATGTGAAAAAAGCTTTTCGTTGTTCACTCCCTTGTTGAAAACCCCAAAATATATTTTTATTCCCAAATTTTTCTATATTCGACAACTCCAATCCAAATTATTGCATGCGATAAAAAATTTCAGTCCACCGAATAATTAATTAATTCAGTGGTTTGGTTTGGTTTGCTTCAAATACTTGTTTTATTCTCCTTTTTAATAGAAAAGGAAAATATTTTGCATAATGTTTTTCATGGCATTTGTCCAACAACATATTCAATCGGCGTGGTTTAAATGAGGACAACTTTATCTTTAGATATTTCTTATTAATGCATTGAAGTAAAGAACACAAAAACGTCAGCTTCATGCGTGCTACGTGAAAACGAATTGTCAATAAGATATGTTTTCATTTGGACGACAAATGAAATCAATTTGAGAAATTGAAACATTGAAGAACTGGCTGGTCATTACGTAGTGGAAAGTTAACTTTTCGCATTGGTATTCAGCCGGTTTTGCCAAACAGCTGAATACAAGAGCGAAAACTAGCTTTCAGCTACGTGATTACACCCCTGCATTTATAACAGAATAAATGTTATCATATTGTAAACATTATAAAGTGATTCGATGAAGTTCGAAAGAGGATTGAGTAGAAATGTAAATAAGCTGCTTCATTACTTCAACTTAAATTGTATTTATTTATGAATGAATTTACTACTGAGGGTAAATAAATATCAAAACAAACACTACATTACATATCTGCATTAAGATTTTACTGATTTCTCAACTATTATTACTGTTTTGTCAAAAACCCGTAAACCGCAATTGACTTTTAGTATAAAATTTACCGTTTCTAAAAAACGATAAATCTTCTATTTACTATCGGTGGTTCACGTGCTTAAATTCTTCTCTAATTGTCTAAAGTGCAACTCTGCTTTTTCTCTTTAATCAGCAATTATGTCTTAATTAGTTTCTGTTTCATAAATATGACAGCAAATAAGAAAGCAAAGCAAAAATCGAAAGGTGCAGTTCAAAGAAAAATTTGTTATTTTACTTGAGAGAGAATAAAACTCTATTTCTGAGAGTAAAGTTACTTTCCTGTACATATCTTATGAATGCCCTTTTTTTGACTTTGGTGAGAATAAAATTTTATTTCTGAGAGTACAATTTTTCTTGACTGAGAATCTGTGAAAAAAAATCTCGATGCAAAAAATAACATTTTTATTATAAAATTGCTATTATTTTTAACCTTTTTTAAAGCAAATTCATAACTTACTCTTAATCCTGAAGCTAATAACAATTACCTATTAAATAAAATTAAATTAACTAAAAATAATAACAATTATATTTATATAACTAATAATATAATTTTTATTATATGCAAATAAAATATATAATTTAATTGTACATAATTTAATATTCTTCAATTCGATTAGATAATGCAGTTAATATTCTAGATATTCCAGCATTAAGAGATTTCACATTTTGAAAGATTATTAGTATCCAATTTCACCTAATTCTAATAAAATTCTGATTAATTTTATCGAACACAATTAAAATACAAATATAAAAATTGGTATAATAATCGAGCCTATTACATATTCTTTTCTATAATAAATTACTTAAAAATTAAACTTATTGCCTATGCAAATTCTATTCAGTTGCCTTAGTTGTTCATGCAGACGCAACGTAGCAAAGTAATAACTTGCGCATAGTAGACATAGTAGCTTAAATGAATTAAGGTGACCAGATTACACTTTTTAAATTTTGGGACCATATATATATAATTTAAAAATAATTTTTTTCTTCAATTTCTATAAAAAATCATTTTAGTATTATTAATATTGCATTTAATATCGTATTGCCAAATACACAAAAATATATGAATGCATAGAAAATCTCACGTTTGGTGACCTTAACTGCAAGTATTGCGTAGACATTTTGAACGCATAATACCAAAAAGCCAAATATGATGCCAAATGGAAGTTAACAAATAATATAGAGTTGCAAATTTCTGTTTGTTAGAGGCAGGGTCGTATTTTAGCAATATTATATTTATATTCGTGAAATTTTACAAAAAATTAATTATAAAATTATTTGTAATTACATATCAAATTTTTAATGATAGGCCATATTCTTCACTTCACTCTGAGCTTTATCCGAATAGCCCAAATTGTTAAGGCAGTAAAAAAAATAGAATTGGGAATGAAGCTAATTTCCCTAAAATTAATTGAATTTGATTACTACTACATAATTTCATGAAATCTTCATGGGGATCGCCGTATCTTCTTATATTTTCAAATATTGACTCCAAGATATCCTGGCTAAATTTTCGTGGTAGTATATTCATTGCCTTGTTCGATTACAGCAAGTCTTCGATTAATTGTTCGAATGCCTTTAACATGTTTTTCGTGCCGTTAGAGATCCTTGAAATATATTAAGCTTTCATTTAAATTGATTTCAACCCAGTTTATGTCGTTAATTGGCCAACTTTCTTTTTGTTTGTGGAAATTTTTCATATTTTTTTCATATTTTCATATTTTATTCGCCAGCGGGCTTAAATGAACTTTATCGAAGCCTCGCTTTTTCAGTATAACCGAAATCTTTGAATATTTCTTGTTCTTGTTAATCTCACTGAACAGCAGGCGAATGGGGTCCTCCCAGTCTTCATCAAGGAATTCTTTGGAATATTTTATGACAAACGTTTTCTGCAAACATCCCAATAGATGTGTGTAGTCGTATAAGACAGGCATGTTATTACAAATTGGGAGTAAACAGAATGCTTTTCATATATACAAGTTAGAGTGTAGGTCACAGACAAGATCTACAAATTTAGTCCAATTGCTTAGCTTGATTGTTGGCACAGCGATCTTCATAAGTATAATAACATTTTAATAATTTTTGTTGTAAAGCTTTATTTTCTTTTTTAAGTTTTTCAGTTCCTTTATTAACGTCATCATTTCATTTTCAATACTTATAAGTACATTTTTATTAGTTTGAATTATATTTCCATTTTGCGGAAATTCGATTACATCTTATGAAAATATATTTCCATTTTGCGATTACATTTTTCTAAGAATTTATTTCCAATTTTCAGAAATTTATTTTGATTATCTAGACTAGGATACCTAACATACTTCAAATTCGTCCTTAACTGTTTTAATATTGATGAAATATTGTTGTTCATCGTCGTCTTGCATACATTCATTAGTTTCAATTGTTCTATTCGTTTCACTCCTTTCAATGGACAATTTTTTTCAAAAGTGCGTAGATAGTGTTATGATCGCATCTGTGGCCAATACAGGACCAAAGCCAGAATATTATATATATTCAGTTTAAAAAGTGCTGATCGCAAATATAATAATTTTTCTTATATTTTGAAACATTTAATAAAATTCAATTTTCTTATGTCTTCAAACATTTTAATCAATCTTGCAATTTATTTGCAGGGAGTTTGAAAAACGATCTTTTTTCATCAAATTTATCTTGATTATGTTTGCATTTTTATACGATGCAGTCTCTTATACGCACCACTATGTAATAAATTACTATAATAAGAAGAATCAAAATGAAAATAATAGTATAATAATAAATAGATGAAATAAAATAAATTAAGCCTAGGAAATGCAAGAAAGATATTTGTTAATTTTGTTTACTTACTTAAATATTGTTAAACGCAACAAAAACATTTTTTAAATTTCAAACGAAAAGAATAAAGAAAGATTTTAAATGGCTTTAATTTCCCGAAAAATTATTTTTAAAATGTGTTCCATCGCGCGTTTTCTGAAAAACGATAAAATTTTATTTGTTTAATCATATGTTTAAGAATCAGATGTTTCAGATGTTATAACACAGGTATGTTTTATATGAAAAATGAATCAAAACGAAGAATCAAAAAGTGTGCATCATTCACAAAAAGTCTTTTGATGTATTAGTCGGGCGATCGGAAATTATAGCTGCGAAGGAAATAAGATTTAGGAATTTCAGTTATAAAATCTAATTTACTAAATTTATTGTTCTTCAGCCGACTGCGTATATAAAAGCAATGGCTGATGAACTGATATATAATAAACGGCATAGAGAAAGTAAACGAAACAAAAACAAGAGTGAAAATTTATTAAACGAAAGTCAATTTAGGAGGGCGTGCGTGTGTGTGCTCGACTAAAATTTTTTCATATTTCTATTAAGAGGAGTGGCAGCCGAATGCAAAAAAATACTCTAAGCTAGTGGAAAAAAAACTGAAGTTAATGAAGACACTCTCGAGAAATGTTTAATTGAAAGGGACGCGAGAAGAAATAGTTTTGTTTTCAGGAGTATTAAAACGTGACGTTATATGTGAGTGTATGTAAATTGTGTGTATTCCATAAATAGGTGTGAAAAAGGGAAGAGATAAACATTCCAGGAAAGAAAATGTATTTATTACAAGTATTTAAGGAGAAATTCTTCTAAAAAGATTTTCTCTTAAGAACCACAATTAAGTGCACGCTTATGTGAAAAGTATTAAATTGAAGTGGAAGCAAAGTCATTTGTTAAGCTATTTTCAATTCAATCAGCATTTAACACTATGTCCAGTTGGGCCGAACGTGTGCATCGTCGTGCAGCCGATTTTGGTAGTGTGGTAACATCCTGCGGTCATCCTGGCTCATCGACACCCGCTTATCCTTATCGTTTGGAAAAAGTTAAATTTGGTATACCTCTAGAGGAGGTGTGCAAAAATGGTAACATTCCCGGTCCCTTATTGGTACTAATACTTAAACTTAACAAAGAATCACCTAATCGAAGAGATGTGTTTCGGGCGCCTGGTCATCAGGGGGCTATGAAGAAATTAATACATTTTTTGCAAGCAGGTCGCCTGGTCAATGTTGACAATTATTCTGTATATACCATAGCTAGCGTCTTAAAGAAATTTCTACGAAAAATACCCAACGGTGTGTTTGGACGCACCGGTGAAAATGAACTATTTGCCATTATTGAGTTGGAAAGCGAGACCGAGCAAACGGAAAGATTACACAAGTAAGTCAAGTAAAAGCCAAATTTAAAATCATTCTAGAAATTTTCAAAATCAATTTAATTAATTGCTAAAAATTTATACAAAGCTTGACTTAACTGGTTTTTGATAAACTTGCATATACTCAAGCTAATGTTGTTCTTGCCAGGTGCAATGTTCTGCTCTAATTGATCAAAAAAAAAAAAACGAAAAAAAAAGATGTTTACATTGGATGGTATTGCACAGAAACAAAAAATGAAAAGTATTAACACACAAAGTAACTTCATGTAGCAGTCTGCACAAAAAAATTACAGAGAATTGCATTTAATGCGCGTGAATAAAACGCAACGAAAACATTGTTTTGCAATAAAAAAAAAAAAGTTGAATAAAAATAAATAAAATATGTAAAAAAAAAAAATGAAAATGAAGAAAAAACATTTGTTAGTATTAAAAAGAAAAAATAAAATAATGTCAGCAATTCTGAAAGTGTAGTACAATGCAGAACGTAGCATAAAAAATAAAAATCAAAGCATTTACAAATAACAAGTTAAACCAGTTAGCGACGAGTGCTTTTAAAGCAGAAAAAAAGAAAGCAAATTAAACGAGTTTAAATATTTTTTAAGTTTAATTTAGAAAAACGTTTTTTTTATTCAATTTTCGCAAGTTAAAAAAGAGCGCATAATAGTTAAATGGTTAAGTAGCAGCAATGTTTAAACACTTTAATTACGTACTTATACAGAAACATATTTCTGTCGTGTCTGTGAAGAAGCCGGAAAAACTAGAGAGTGTGTCTCTTGAGTTTTTCTTTTATCTTATGTTATATTTCTTGTTTTAAAAGCACCAGTGAAAAAATAAATATTTTTTCTTTCTTTTATACGTATGTAGTAAAAAGAAGGTACGTAGTAGGCGCGTAACTGCTTTTTCTTGTTGTTTTTTTTCATTCGCTTATTTGAACGATAAACATGTTTGCTTGAAGGCGCTTTGCAAAAATAAATGCAAGAGTTCGGTTCGGCAGGTATCGTTTGGAAATCGATCATTGATTAGCTTTGCATGTAAATAGTAACAGCATACTGTTTATTTACTTCGGAGAAGCGACAAGAATTTAAATGTCTTAACAAGCAATGAATTTTCTATTAAATAAACGGACCACACGAATTAGTTCGCCTTAGTCCTCCAGATTTTGTCGCAAAAATTTCTTGATGAATATAATGTTGTTTTTTGCCTGCGTTTGAACCTAGTTATGAATACGTTGCTGTTCTCGTGTGTATCGCATAAAGTTAGTTGGTCCTGTCGATAGAAAGTCTCTTAGCCTAATGACCTACTTTTTTTTTTTATTGCTTCATTGCATTCTGGAAGGAAGTTGACTTTTACGAAGCAACCGTGTAAATATAACTACTCTGTGACAGGGTTGCCGACCCAGCACCACATCTGCATGTAAAATGAGATAATGCTGGCATTTTGCAAGAGTGGAACACAACCGTTCACGTGGTAGGTTCTTGACTTAAAATTCCGTTCCCAAATCCAGAAATAATCGGTGATCCTTTATAATGCATGAATTCCTTCTCAGTCTAATGCTCCGAATCTATTTCGTTCCGCCCTTACATTGACATCTCATTCCCCGTTTTGATATTTGACATATAGATTGTCACTTAACTGAACGTGGTGCGTTCGGAAAAAATTATAACTTTCGTAGTACCTAGTGATGTAAAAATGGCTGCAAATAAAAAACAGATTCATTTAAAATGATTCTTCAGTAGTGCAGCTAATTTTCAAACCATATTGGCTTAAACTTAGTTACAAACACTGCAATATCAGTCCCCACTGACTAAATATTACACGTTTTTGAGCATTGTTTTGAGATGGTGGAGTCAAAAGACATAAAAGAGGGCGATAATATTTGAATCTTGGCGCAATTTCGTGCAGAAGTTCTGACACATGTTGTTTGCAACCTTCTTCCCATCAACAGGTATGTCAAACACATCAAAGCAGTTAAATAGTGAATTGGGGTTTAGTTTCTCAAGGCAAGTAGCAGACAAGCAAAGAGAAGATGCATCTACGGTGAACTGCCAAGTTTTGAAGATATTTATCATCAAGGTGGCCCATAGCATGATCTCAAGTTTGAACGACCAACCATTGCGGGACGTTTGTGGACAATGCCAAGTTTTATTTCTGAACATTAGTCCGATCTGTTAATTTTTCAGGATTTGTGTTTAGCGGCAATAGTAGAAAAAAATCAAGGGTAGTAAAAATCATCGAATAGCATCTTTGCGAATTTTGCGGAGGTTAAGTAAATTGAAATTAGGTTTGAAAGACACTTCGGTTAACAATGATGTAAGACTTAGTAAAATAGTAATATTTTACAGCCCGAACTGAAAATTAGAGATCTCAGAGATCACATAAAGTATATACATTAGTTTAGTTTATTAATTAATGATAATAATTAATAATCATAATATGTACGTGCCAATAACGTGCTTTTGCGAAAGATTTTTGAACAACAACAACAACAATATATAGGTATAAATAATAACTATGTTGCACAGTATTGGATCAAGGCATAGATACAGGCGTCATTATACATTATAAATTAAAGAAGGTCTTAGGCGCTCTCAGACTAACAATCGTTTTAATGTGGAGTGGTAACGAGTTCCACAAAATATAAATGATTAATTCTTACGGTCAGGCAGGGTTCAATTCATTGTCGGTTGACATTTAGCAAACAACATTTTCTCATATAAATATTTTGGTGTTCAAATTTCGATGAGCAGAGATTTCTGATGTGAAGCTACCTTTGAAGATCAGAATTCAAAATCTTGAACGAAAGCTTGAGTTAGTATTTTCATTTTTAAGTTTATTAAAAACATATCCAGCGCACTTCATAAAACAATAGCTTACAACTTATTGCTAGAAACTCGATCCAAGTTACCATATAGGTTCCATATACGTTCGCAATATAACATACATTATGGATCAGTATGAAATTCGGAATCGGCCTATGCATGTCTATCATAGTGTTTGTGGGTATGGATGTTAAAGTGATAGTCTCGATTGCCAAAATTTTGCAACAACATTGACGGTTGTTGCACGCAGGCAGATAAGGAGAACGCATTAGACCAGTCAAAGAATAACCCTACAGTACAATGCAAACTGAAAACAGCTCAGTTTTCAAAAAACAATAAAAAATTGATGGATTTTGTGCTCATTATTCATAAACCACAATTACAACAACAATAATAAATACTTTCCCGTACATTTTATACACAATAACTGCACAAAAACAGAAAAAATCGCCACATCTATCAGTCATTATAGGGTATTGCAACTTTATTATTTTAATTGAAAAAAAAAACATTTTTTTTTATTTAATTTTTTTTCTTTTGAGAAACCAGTGGTGGTGGGTATGAAAAAAGTCTCCACAGCCGAATTTAATTTTCTTGCTTGCTTTCGTTATATACGTAGTTGTGTTTGGATGAAGATATACGCACAGTTAAGAGTTAACGATGGTAACACTAGTTTCTTTTAAGATAATACAAATTTATTGTAATTTGAACTCTTTTTTGTTCTCACTCTGTCTTTGTCCATCTCTATCTCTCTCCTTATCTCTCTTCGCTCCTTTATAAATAATAGTAAATATGTTGTGCGCTATTAATAGCTTATAACTTTCTCTACCCATTTTATGTATACTGCTAAGTATTTTGTTAGAAGGTCAGCAGAAATATTCTTTCCGATTCATATTTATGGCTAAGCTGTTGGATGGCTTCTTGTCCTTGTCGTAAATGGGAGAACATATTTTCTCTTCTTTCTATTAATAAGAGTTGTGGTAAAGAGTTGCGGCATATGAAAAATAGATATAGAAAATATAGATATATATATATATATATATATATATATATATTCGGCCGTCAAGGATGAAATTTATAGATAAATAGATAAATGCATTTAATTTATTATCTTCAAGTTTCATCCTTGACGACTCAATATATACATCTGAATATGAAGTATTCCGCCTAAATCGTTCACCTATAATGATGTCTATAAATCTGGGGCTACTCTATATGATCCAGGTGCGTGATACTTTTTTAATGTGCTACCTGTAGTTATGTGATTTTATAGTACTTTTAATAATAATTGCTTCTGTGTGACTAGCCAGCACGAAAACACTTATAAACGAGGAAATACCAAAAGTTGCGCTGCCTTTCAAATGGACGGAGATAGTCAGTCAATCGTGAACGTAGGCGTTGTTGTTTTTATACAGTTAATAAAAAAGTCTCATAGGACTCTTGTACATAGGTAGGTACACGCACTCGTGCTATTGTGCCTCCAACTGAAAAATGTATTAACTTTATTACTCCATTTGTAACAACTGGACAATGTAAACTGTCTGACACGTGCGTGGTTGTGAATCTAAATCCGCTTACACCATGATAAAAATATAATAATTAATTGATGAGGAATTCATTGCTTTGGGGTAATCTTTTGGTTTTCTTAAGCTCAAGTTGATATGGGTATGTGAATTGTACGATCACAGGATCACAATCTCAGTAAACTTATAAACGTTTTGCTAAACATTTGCATAAAGTTTAGGTTCGATATTTGCAATAGATCGTAATGGAAGTCACATGTTTTCGTTTTTGTATGCAGGGTTAAGAAAGACCAAACAGCACTCATAAGATTAACTGGCTGAAACTTGTAGCTCAGCTTAATCGATCCAATTTCTCACTCAAATGGCAATACACATGTCCGCTGACCAATTGTCAGCCAGATATCTCGTAGCCGGCAATTTTGGTAGATACGCGTACCACGAGATAGATATTTCGTATGTAGTCGGTAGTTGCGATGGGTTAAATCATTTAAAAATCTGAATGTCTTTCTCTGGCACTTATAGGAAGACGAAAGTTGCATCATATCAGTTTTCTTCTTCCAACAATTTGAAACAAGCATTGAATAGGAAAACTCGCTTGATCAAACAGCTTTGATTTTTCCTTTTTCTTAAGCGAACAAGTTTGTTGAAAAAGTTTTTATTTCCTTGATACTGAAACATAATGAGCGGCACATATGGTACCTATGTATAAAAAATAGTATGCATAGATGGTTATGTATGTACGTCTATACGTAGAGAGATTGCCTTTAAAAGTTTAATGAACGTCAGTTGCATAAAAAGTATATTCATTAGAGAGCGGTTCAGTTTAAAAAAGCAGTTAAAATAAAGTGGAGATAATTAAAAATTTAACATATATTGTCTATGTATAATTTTGTAGCGGAAATCGGGTAAATTTCGCACGATTGCTATTGTGAAACATTTAACTTATGCCTGATCTCTTGTTTGTCGTCAAAGACTGGTCGAAATCGATACAGGCTTTCGTTTAATCGACATCAGCAGCGACGACAGCGACGAGCTTGTAGTTGAAAAGGTTGCAAGCGTTTTTAGCACCCATCCGCTCACGGCATTCTATGTGTATGGTAAGTACTTTATCTACGAAGAATTCTACGAAGCTAAACATAAAAACTCGAAACTGTTCTTTCAAATATTTTCGTGACCGTTTGTTCAATTTTGAACTGACATCTTAGCAATTCAGCGTCCCTCAGGAAATCGAGCTTTGTATTGAAGAGCTTATTGCCATAAAGTTTCCAACAAAATCTTGCAAACTCTTACAAAATTTCCCGAGACATCAATTTGCTGCACAACTGCATTCGATCTGCACTATTTTTGTCGGGGTAAGGAAATCACCAATTTTTTTTAAATGAGCGCTCATTTTGATGAATTAAAAAAGGTGCAGGTACTTGTTGTCTTGACAGTCGTCGTAATGAATTTAGACTTAACATGTTTCTCTTGTCCCATTATACGCTCCAAGGCCTTTTACTTGACACCCGTGTCAGCGAGCCTGCTAAGAAAGAAACACATCGTCATTTTTGTATGTATATAGAGAAAAATCGAAAGCATGATCGGATAAAGGGGGCTGGCTGAAATATTAATTGTTGTTGACATAAAAAGAAGTTAAACGAAAGCCTATTAAAGAGAAGTCGTCATTAAAGGCCATCCAGTGTTTCAAACTAGACCAGTTCTTACCACATCTAAAACGGGAAACAGTTGTGATTTGCTATAATGCATCGATTAGGTCAGATCGATCAAAGGTCTTTCAGAGTAGCTCTACTCTGCGCTTATCTTCGGCAGACCTATCATGATGCAAATGGAGCCACCGCAGCCGACGATCTACTTTGCTTGTGCAGTGACATCCACAGAGAAAACCAGATCCACGCTTTGTGAATATTCTAAGATCTTAGATAGTTAGCTCATTTACTTATAGTTTGATCGACCAAAAGAACAACAGGTTGCTTTTACATTATATCTGTGAAATATCCTTAGTGAGGCATATCTACAGAAAGAACTCATTCATGCATTCATGTATCGAAATATCTGAACACCCACCAGAGAAACATAAAATCGCTATTAAACAAATAAACATGATGTGTGTAAAAAAAAAAAAAAAACAAAAAAGAAACGAAATGAGAACATAAATACAAAAGAAAGAAAAACGTAAATAAAAAAAAAAAATAGTAAATGCTTAGAACACAATGACGTAGTTTCAACAAACAAAAAGAAACATACTTTTATATATGTATATACACACATATACATATATATTTATATTGAGAACGCAGTGACGAATAGTATTGCGCATGATACGTAAACTAACCGTAATGAATGAATAAATTTTAAATTTTGTTGTTATTGTTGGCAAAGAAAAAGAGAAAATTTAATGAAAATGAAACAAACAACAAATGGAAAACACAATGTAAATAAAACAATTCTAATTATGTTAGTTGTTACGCATCAGAATGACGTAGATCGGCTATGTTTTAAATTTCCAGCAGACAGAACACGTCTGATAGATAGATACACACTAAGGGAAAGGCCTATATTCATATTCAGAATAATTCATTTCAAAATTTCTGGTGTAGAGTGACTTACGCCGATACTTTTGTCTCTTGCGAAATGCTAATTTTCATAGCATCTGCAAGGGTGAAGAGAAGGGTGATAATATTATTGATAGTTAGTTATTATTCGCATTTGTGTTTGTATTTACCCAGAAATATTTGAACAACAGAGTGAAGAGTTATTCAGTTGAATTTCTCAAATTAGGAATGGAAAGGACAATTGCGAAGATTTAAAAATAAAATTTGTTTGAAAATCATTTCAATTACAACCAAAAACGATCTGAAATTTTAATGGTATAGAAACAATGGTATCAATCTGGCCACGCTAAACGTTGTCATAAGACCAATTCTTCTTTTACACTGGCTAGAAAAATCAAGCAATCTTCCTTTTTATACTTTCCCACCACTACTTTCTACCACTTGCGATACAAGGATGTATTAAGCTTGTGCGGATATATGCAACACCCAGAAGGACATGAGATAAGCCTACATTTTATTATACCGGTTGATTCTGTCTGTCTGTCTGCATGTCTGCCCTTTTTTTGTGTGGACAACCAGCAGGTCGGAATTTTCGGGATATTTTGATGAAATTTGATATATCGACGTGCTTTGGTCCAAGAACGAACGGTATTGAAAATGGTTCGGATCGGACCGCGTTCTCGACCACTTCTCATATAAAGCCTTATTTTGAAAGGCCGTTATATTAATAACCCTATTAAACGATGTACCTCGCTGAAGTGTATCCAACGTAGCCTTTCTTTTTGTTCTGCAACAAGTCATGACGGCGATCAAAAGTGCATATCGAGCGGATGAAGGCCTGGAAAATGATTCACGTCGATAATGAACGTCGAATATCTGCAATGGTACACTTTAGAGATATTACTCTCGGTTAGCGGTACAATTGAGCCGATTATTAAAGGAAGAAACGCCCAACCTCATACGGCAAGATTCGTCAAGGCAAGGGTTGTCACCATTAATCTAGAATTCAAATCGAATTAGATGCATATATTTATTTACCGCAAGTGATGATCGGACGTGTTAGATACGGTCGAATGTGAAGGTAACTTTCTTATATATTATTAATTATAGTGTTTTCGGAAACCCTATCACAATTCCTTGTGCAATTATTGCTAAATACCCCGAACGAACTAAATTTTATGGAATGCGAACAAGTTTTTTTTATTCTTCTAGATATAAATTTTTACGAGTTTCATTCCTAAAATAAAACATTTTGAAGGGTTTTCATAGGGTAATTTAATTAAAGTTTCACGCTATGTATACGCATACATAATTATGTGTGTGGTATACACGTGCATGTGTTACGAAATTTTTCGCTTCAACATTTTTATGCGTTTATGACGGAACTGACTCGCATACCCTCCCAGTGAGGCAATTTTTCACACTGTGACATCAGTTTAACAGAATTGTCTCAATAAATCATTTCATTGATTTCTTATCGTTAACAACATCGTATTTTTCATTGTTTAAGATACAGTGAAGCATTTGAATGGAAACACGCCCTCAGCATTTTTTCTAATAAATAAGATTTTACGTAGCTACAGCGAAAAAGGAAGAATAAACGACGTCCATATAAAAACTGTAAAAAAGCCAACACTTTTTCTTCGCTCAACAGCACAGACGCTCTGAACGCTCTAGAGTATGGTAAAATAAATTTATCATTTGAAAGAATTTTTTCCCCTGAAAGTGAAGGCTTTTTTTCTAAAGCCCTTCGAACGGGTAGGATTAGGGGGAATGAATCGCCCTTGAGAAGGTGAGGTCAAATGCTTTATAGGCAAATTTATTTGTAATTTCTCTAATTAAAAGATGGCTTTAAAAAGTGTTTATGTAGACAAGTACGCTAATACAGTTTCAAGGAGACTGTCGTTGAATGAAAGGCATGACGCTGAAAGGAATTCGAATACAATAAGGCGGTCCTTTTGCCAATAAATTGAAAGTGTGTGATGGAGTTCCTCATGTTAATTACAAATTTTTTTTGCGCCTTTCTTCGTGAGTTCACAACACGTACAGTACGGATTTCTAGCTTTGATAGGATCCAGCAAAGCAGACACTTTTGAGTAAAGGAAAGACAATTCGGAAGGGCATTTTTATTGTACCTTGGGACTACAAACTAAAGGAAAAAAATTAGAAAAAACTTCGTTAATTAGAAAGCATGCATGTAACACATTTTCAAATTTCCACTGCGTGTTTCTCGAAACACGATTCTTTAAAACGATCTGTGGCAGAATCTCTACAATTGTGAGTACAATTGCTTCCCCACTCGAATTCTCTGGTGAAACACGTAGGAGGTTTTTGATAAGTTAATTGCAACATTGTTCGATAACAAAAGTATATAGGAAGCGAATTTTTTCTTAGTATGACCAACCATTAAATGGATGTCCCTTATTCGCGTACAACGGTTGCGGTCAGAGAGGAAAGAGAAAGAGATATGGAATTAGAGACTGCAGCCTAATAAGTGTGTGCCTTACCCCTCGCTGCAGCACCAATTCGACTTTTTAGTCGCGACCCTTACGTACTCGGCTACTAATGCGAAATTTCCTCTAACTAAATTATTTGCAGGTTGCAGAGCGCCTTGTGTTGAAAATTCATCGTGGGAATGGATCTGATGGTGACCTTTACTTAATATTTTTCAACAAGAGTTGTGCCAAATTTTTTAGCTTGTGGAAGTGAATTTATGCTTGAACAGTAAGTGCCAGCGCAATTCTGTTCCATGACTTAAAAGTGCAACAAACAATATGTCAGCATTTTTTCTCAAATTGGCATTTCTCTAAAACGTCTAAACGTCCCTTTTTGAATGGGACAATCCCTTTTTTAGATGATGTGAGTTACTTTGTCTGAGGCCCGCTTTGCGACGCCGGCATTTTCGTGGTGGTCTTTCCTCTTATTAGGTACCACTTTGTGACTGGGAGGAACAGTCAATATCTACTTTTTTAGAACTTGCCTTTCGCCGTGACGGACAGTTAATCTGTAAGAAAAAAATAGGGGATATAATTATTTGTATATTTGTTTTTGAGACGGGAGTTAAATGATCCTGTTACATAAATGCGGTATTCTTTAAATATTTATATATGTGCATATGTGGATAGCAAAATAGGTGCATCTTGTTTTATTGTGGTGGAGTGTACTTTTTTCCATTTCGGAAAAGTTGGAACATTTCTGTATTGAAAAATTGCTCTACAGCTACGCTAAGTACAAAGAAAAACTTAAAAAAACTTAAAAATAGGGCAACATATTACACTTAAAAGGAACCATTTTAATAGAAATCGATTCAAACAATCAATAGCTGGTATAACCACCAACGTTTTTAAGGACAGGTTCGATTTTTGCAGGCAGGTCTCTACTGCGTTATTGTGCGGTACTTTTTGAATATTTTTTTATTGCTACAGAAAATACAACGCTTTAGTCCCAACCAAACATTCTTAATAGGATTGAGGCCGGGAGACTGACTTGGCCATTCAGGGATATCTAAATTATGCTCACGGAACCACGCTTTCACCAAATTGGATGAATGTTTCGGATCATTATCCTGCTGAAATTTCCTTAGCAGTGGCTTATTTTCTTGGGCAGGCGGTAACATTACAGTTTCAACAAGTTTTTGAATACATAGTGTTTTTGAGATGTCATAGACAGACACCGTCTCAAAAAAATCAAGTCCCATATCATAAGATCACTGTTATATTTGGTAAATCTAAACACATTTCCAAAGTATATTTCTCAACTTTTTTTCGGCTTCTGGTCTGCATCAAGTTTTATAAGCTACCGCCAAATTAACTTTTGTAGGCAAACGATCTTTTTGAGTTGCTATCCTAGTAGAGGGGCACTCGATAAACGTCGACGAACAACTTGGAATGATACACCATTAGCAATTTCATTGAAAATTGCTCTAAACGTCTTGAAGGGATCTCCCTTTTCTAAAATTATAATGCGATTATCACAACCAGGAGAAGTTTTCTTAATTGTTCCGCATATCTCAATACATTTTTTGTGTGTTCAAGGCATTTGTGATGAAGTTATATGACCGATCCAGTGACACGGCAATAAATTTGCATAATTTTCACCAATTTCGGAGCTGATGACCTAGTCACCCTGTCTCTTGACTACAATGATGTGCCCGACCTATCTAATCTTATTATGAACATTAATTCATGTTGCGCTTCCTTCTCAAGACATACAATTTATCCTTACAATCCACCTTTACAGTAAAATTTTGCAAAACCTCTCACTTTTCACAAATTTAAAGACGACGCACCTATTTCACAAGAACTGGCACTAGTTCACTTGGGGTTCCGGTAGTTAGGCTTGGACAGTTTCGATACATGTAAAAACTTTGCGTGAGCTTTGTGGAAGCTATCTTGTACAATCTATACGGCATAAAACAGGGAAATACACCTCGCACTTATTTTTCTGTCCACCTGCGTATATACATTAAATTGTGTATATCGACTTGTATTTTTTTTTCTATCAAATGCTCGTAGTGTTGCTAACACCTACCATTCATAAGACAAAACCTCAAATTTCAGCTGAAAAGTTTAGGGCCTGCTTGTTAATAGCGATCAGCTGATTCCTGAGTGTTACCTTTTCTTTTCTACTCACAAGCTAACGATCGTCTCCAAAATGTGCGGATTGGATATATCATTATAAGACTTTAAAATTAGACAATTTCATATTTTATTTACTTGAGAACACGTTGTCACTGCACTATTCCAACGTATTTCCAATTTATTTCACATTCATTCCTCGTCTATTCTAACGCGCATTGGATCGGACTTAATCGTCAAATGTGGGTATGTTAATATACCGATTGGATCCATTAAAAGTGATCCTAATGAATATCTGGGTCACAGGTTTTTAAGAATGTCTTCACGGGATCGAGAGTTACAGATGAAGTAATGGAACAATTTTCAATGTTTTTGGAGGTTGTTTCAGTCTCTTCTGCATTGTGAGCTTGCTTGTGAGCAGATCGCATCCAAATTTTAGTTTCCTGTCTTCATTTTTGCAACTGTGACGACTTACAAAATTTACCCGCCAAATTGACTGGTTTCGGTAAATCTAGTTACAATAAATAGATATATACAAGCTATGTGTGTCATCCGTCTTGTGCTAAAAACGAGGTAGCCGTTCTAATATATTACGTCTATTATGTCTCTTTGTAGCTCGTTACATCCTGCAATTGCTGAAACAGTCAATTGTGGTAAATGATCCCAGAAAAAAAAGAAATAAACATGTTACAGTCGTACTAGGCCGACCATTTAATTACTCTATATATAAATCTTCGTTTGTTTTTGAGATAAAGCATCAAAAATGATATCTTATTTGTATGTAAGGCGTGCAAAGCGGGTTCATCTTGAGTCCTGCTTTATGTTCCATGCATGTGCGTAAACTTAATATGCGTTGTAAGCCAAACGCTTTATATATACTTCACTTACGCTTTATTTAGGCTCGCCTGCATTGAAAATTCTACTGCACTTGAGATTTGAATCCGATATAAGCTTTTAGCATGAATATATAATTATGTATATATATATAAATCCTAGTTGTATCTTTACCTTTTCTGTGGCATAACTTCTTGCAACACTACTTTCGTTGCGCTATATAAAATGTTAAGATGTAGGGGTTTCTACGATTCTTTGAATGTCTAAAGCATTTCTTAGCGTAGCTGCCTGCGATGTCGTCTCCACTGAATGTTGTATTCCGGACTCCATTTTTATTCTTATGTTGACATAAAGCTCTCATTGTATGGTCATTTATCTATTCTTGGTATATAAAATGTCTTATATACAGTTGAAGGTGTTTGCGATGAATTTTTGTGGGATTGTTTCTTACGACTTTTATATGTTGGCTATTTTTTTGATAGTTTTTGTTGTTCTAAATGTCTTTAGCTGACGTCATAGTTTCATTTTGTACATTGGCAGAATATCATTTTCTTTTTCATACTCACCGCCGTAACACTTAGCAAGAAAGAAAGAAGGAAGCTCTCTAAAATATATATATATTCCTGATCAGTATCAAATTGTGAATCGAACTAAGTATGTCCGTCTGGTTTGCAAATTGGTTATATGACAAACTGTATGAATTGAAAGCATCTCTGTTTTCGAAAACAAAAACAAATGAGAACACTATAGTGGATTTTGGCCCACCATTAAATGCCTTATGCCACTTCATTTAATGTAATTATTCTTAAGACGATCTTTCAAAATAAGGCTTCAAGTTGGTATTAGTCGAAAAATGTCATTAAAAAGGCTTAATACAAAAAACAAAACAGACAAACAGACGGACAGACAAGCTTAGATTGATTCAAAAAGTGACCTGTAGAATATTGGAAAAACCCCTTCACGTCCACTCAATATTAACGATGGAATTTGGATAAGGAATTCGACGTGGAATTCGTAGAGAATTGATATTTTTAACTTTGCCCCGTTTTTGCGAAACTCACAAACTTGTTTGCGATTAGCAGGATTGTTTTTATCCGTGAGGCAAAAACTTGCATCATTCATGCAACTATACAGACTTGGAAGCAATTCTATATAGAACTGAGACAGAGCATTGAAGTGTATTTGCACCAGGAATTCTACATTGAGTACGACAAACATACCACACTCACAGAGTATCGAAACTTCTTTTTTCTGAGTACTTTACGATAAGGAGTGCTGTGTGTAGAAGATTCGACAACAGCCTAACATAGTTCTCTTATATTGACGAAATAAAAAAATTAAAAAATAAAAAAAAAAATTAAAAAATTAAAAAAAAAAAATAAATAAAAAACAATGTGGAATGCTTCGTTTCTTCATTTGTGCCTCAACATAGGCATGTTGTTTATGTGTTATGTGCTTTCAAAGTTATTCTGTTATTCTTTTACATCTAAATTGGTTAGACGAGTTACAATAACTCAGTTACATGACTGATTGTTGTTCCGCACATTAATTAATATACAGTACAGTACAGTAGTTGTAACTGCATTCCTAGGGACATCATTTAATTGGTTCAAATACTATTATTCGAAAAATCAAACTAAAAATATTTTATGACGTAGAACCGAAGTTTTCTTTCCTTTTTAAGTGCTCTTCGAAAATTTTGTTTGCAACCAACCAGCCAATCACATAGGTGCTTTAAGCACAGTATAAGCACCACTGGGAAATGGCGGGCAAAAAACCGAACTTTGGTCGAATTAACTGCTCTTTTCAATTTTGGAAAAATACACTTGGCTTTCGTGTGTGGAAGCGGGCACAAATGAAATCAATATTGCTGAACATATGAAAGAATTTCGGAAATACATTAAAATTTCGAAACATTCTTATAACCCAGCACACATTGGGGTATATGAAGTTTGGCGGATGTATGCAAGACCTAGAAGGACTTGAGATAGTTTTCCTCTTTTGTTATATCATCAATCTTGCTTGTCTGTCCGTCTTGTTTTCTTGTGTTTAACTCATAGACCGCAATTTTGCTATGCATTTGGTAAACTTTCTCTTTCAGGTATGTTAACTGATTCTCCTGCCAACTGGTATTATGGCTACGGATCACCAATCTCACATTGGCGGACATAGTGCGACACATTACTATAACTCTCGCAGCGCATATACGGATGCCTCTTTCATAGGAATAGTCGCAAGAATCGTTATTGTTATATAGCACCTCATCTATACGCTTGAAAACTATTCTTTCATTAACTTTGCCTATAGTATTGAGCAGGTAGATATGTGCATAAACTCAGGGATCGTTCGCTGGGTTATACAATTTTCGCAGTAAATGAACTGTTTCACGTTTTCATTTATCACGGAAAATCTGCTTTCTTGGGTGCGTCTTAAATAAATTTGTCAATTTAGATCGGACTACAATAGGATAGGTATTTTTATTGCGTAGTTAAGGATGTCCTCTGTAGCCGGCACTTTGTTGTCGTGAACCTGTTTTATAATTGTACTATCGTTCTAGTTGTATATTCCTCGTATCACATATCCTGGGGGAGTACTCGCAAAGGGATTTTGTTGCTGAAAAAATGTGTTAACAGTATTTCCCACCAAATGGTGATCGGCTGATTAGTGCTGTTCTATAGACCAATTCCCAGAGGTAGGCATTTACTACTTTCAGTAATTTAAGGAACGGGTTTTTTTGGCTAGCAGTTTACGAATAACTTCTAATGTGGAATGAACGTTCGTTTTACTATTGAGTTGTCGCATGCTTGTTCGATATGCCTCGTGATTTAGTACGTCATGCTTTTAGTATAGTCAGATAATGCTATATTTTTCAACGGAACGCTCGATTAATTATTTATCGAGCGTACTTGATTACTATCTGGGAGACGCACCAAGTTGTTGCACCGTTCATTGTCTTGCAGCTTACGAATTGTAGTTTGCTATTTATTATGCTTATATGTGTTCTTAAGATATTTTGTCCGCCGGGTCGCTGCTGCTTCGTGTGTCTGCGAAAAGTCTGTTGACTAGAAGACGGCCTCTTGATTCGAATAGGCCTCTTACTATTGGGGGCGTCCATTGGCTGCCGTATTCCTTCGCCCAGATGTTAAAATCACCTTCGATAAGTAGTGGACCGTAACTGCCGACCTTTGTGCGAGCATGTGTGGGTATGTGGGTCTGTCTGTTTGTTTTTTTTTGTGAGGGGAAAAACCATCAACAGGCGCCCATCAGGACAGTGCGAGACCTTAACCCATTAAAAGCCACCCCTCCTATTCTCTACCCTGTGGCACGACCGTTTAGGTATACCTTTCCAGGGTGGATAGCCGTTTAGGCACTACTTAAACGCCTACGATGACGCTCCTTGTGTCTTTGTTTTCTCATAATGTTTGCGGGGAACACTCCTAACGCCTTCCATATTTTCAGGTCGTACAACATATTTGTCCCGAGATTGTCGAGGAGAGCTAACACTCCAATATTCGTCTGCAGTCTCTGTCGGTCGTTATGGTATTTCGGACAGACGAAGAAAACATGTCCAGTGTCTTCGATGCACTCACAAAAACTACAGAATGGGTCCTGTTCTATTTTAAACCTATACAGATATGATCTAAAGCAACCATGGCCGCTAATTAGCTGGTTCAAATAAAAGTCCACCTCACCATGCTGCCTATTCACCCAGGGCAGCAGACCTGGTTCGAGCCGGGGGGTCCAATTACCCTTAGTCGTTCTGCCTGAGCGCTTCTGCCAGTCTTCCACTAGTCGCTGTTTTGCCCCCTGCTTAGCCGCTTCAGCTGACGATCTGTGAAATTCAGCCCTATACATACCTTTTTTAGCTCGCAAGTCGATTCGTATCATGCCAGCGATAACCAAAGTCGCATCTTCCGACACCGTCCGATATGCGGCGCACACCCTTAGAGCGCATAGCCTATATGCTGAATGGATGGCTCTCGTATATGACGGTATAGCGAGGACCTTTTTCCACACCGAATAGCCATACATTATTGTCGCAGTTAGCACTTCTGCGATCAGCTTTTTACGGTCTTGTCTAGGGCCCCGCAAGTTTGGCAGTAAGCGCGTCAGCACTGTGCTACCTTCGCTGCTTTTTCGCCCGCGTATTGCAGATGCCGTTTAAACGAAACTCTGCAGTCGATCATCACTCCTAGGCATTTTATGGCGTCTTGTGACTGCATCCTTGTATCTCCCATATGGATAGCCACTTTCTCAATCTTCTTCCTAGAAGAGATTAATACCGCTTCTGTTTTTTTGTTCCGCCAAATCTAAATTCACTGACCGCAGCCACCACAGCTAACTTTTTTCGCAGGAGTAGTATCCGCGGACCTCTTTTCTCTGAGCCTCTCCATAGCGTTTACTCTGCTTCCCTTTCCGTCTGGGTAGTGCCAGCTGTGACCACTTTTTTTGACGTTTGTTTTTCCAGCTCTTTCGCGGCTTTTTTATAAAGCACAGCCAGCATTTCCACCAAATCCCTCATCGGCTGATGAATGGTACGCCTGGCAGGAGCGGAAGGAGTTGGGGCCATCATTTCGATGAGTTCTACGATTTTCTCTATTAGCTCGACAAATGAGTTTTCACCTTTCTTTATCATCAGTGCCTTCTCCTGAAGGATCGGCGGTGAGGACTGACTTCTCTCCTGCTTTTGTTTTCCGTCCAATTGCTCTGGTGAACGTTGGATTCGAGTACACCTTTTAAACGGATCGGATATCATTTCCGGACTTTCTCGCATGGCCGCTTGTGCGCTTCGAGGTGTCCCTTTATTTCCGGCTTTGGCCGGCATGATTTTTCGTGTTAGTGTTTGACTGTGTAAACTTGTACGTAGTTATGTTTTGTATATCGGGTTGTTTGTATAAATCTACTTGTTTATATGTACGCATGTGAAATTCCCTTATGTGGTGTGTGTGAGTGTGTGCATGTATATTTGTATATATAAGTTTGTGTGTATATTTGTATGTATTTTTACATACACACCTGTATGTGTGTTTATAAAGGCCTTGTATGTAAGTCTGTTTCTTGTGTATGGAGGGTATGTTTCTGTATGCATGCAGTACATTTGGTTTTTAAAAGCGTGTGTATGTTGCTGTCCTTGGTGTTATATCCTTTAATTTTGTACTTTATTTTTAATCTTTGTCCCTCCGTGGCCCTGGGTCGCCCGAGGGTTGACCAATACTGCTTATTTATTTTTATATATTCCTTGGAAAGAAGGAGTAAGTCTGCGCTATTGCTTGATATTGTTACAAATTACCGCTTTTCTAAGATACGGTGCTTATCACTAGATCGTGGATATTATTTTCAGGAGAAATACACTTCAGAATTTTTTAACTCTAAGTTTAAGGTTAGGATTATTTACATTTTACTTTGGCAATGCTCTCGAATTCTCAGCTTTAGTATTCTTTTTCGACTCAAATGTTCTCGTACGACTAAACTGCCTTTCGCAGATAGTCTACTTATATACATTTTTACAAGCATGTTACTCTTACCTAACTTCATGGCTTCATTTTTAATCCGCTAAACTGCTTTTCTGCTAATCGTTTTCCTCGGCCGGCAGCTGTATGACGTGCTGCGCATGTGCACCTGGGATTTTCCCTGTCTGTTTTTCTGCTAATCTTTTTCGTCGGCCCGCAGCTGCATGACGCGCCGCGAATATGCACTCGGGAATTTATTACTTGGGAAATTTATTACTTTGGGAATTAGTTAGCATTAACTGGATTTGGGATTTTCGTAACAATATCTTAAAATATTCCGACAACTGTAGGTTATGTCCTTCTGTGATTTGCTCAGTTTCTTGTGTTTATTTACTTGGGTGCCACTGAACGACCCCCAGTTAACATGAAAGCGGGTAAACCCACAAAGAAGAAAAAGAAAAACGAAATCTGCCCTTTCACACTATAGTTTTATGTCCTTTAGGTCTAATTAAAAACAATCAAATGCATTTGCCTCTCTTTTCAATATCGTTTACTTGCCTTTCCACTAAAACAATTTCACCTGGGGTAAGTTTCCAATAACAATCAACTATGATGAAAACGGAGCACTTTAGAACACGTCCGCGCGCAACGAAATCGCAGCGATCTTGCTCCCTGTTTGTCTGTGTGTAGGTGTGTGTGTGTGCTCTTGTGTTTGTGTATTCTTGTGTACACGCTTATGCTCATTTATATGTACGCTCGTTTGACCTTACGCGCATATCTCCTTATGCACTTTTCTGCCTCTATTTTAAGATTCCATTGCATTCATTACTTTTATGATAATGCGTAACATTTACAATTGTTTTTACATAATACAAATAAACCCAGACTTGAGAGTCTCTTCTTTTAGAGATATCATGAACACGCACACACACACACACACACACATAGACGCAATTATTTTAGTGTTTGTACTTATACGGACTTGTATGCCTATAGTCCATAATGTATGTAAAAATAGCTTTCATGTCTTTCGTAATCGGTGTTATTGTTGTTGCTGTTTCGCAAATGTTAATGGAATTAAATATATATGTTAGCCTCGTCTCCCATGTTATTATAATATTATTGTGCGAAATGAAAAAAAAAGACAATTACGCGGGATTGTTTATTATGTGAAATTAAAATGAAGCTGTAATTGTTAATGGAAGATGTTAAGTTAACCATGCTGCCGCGGATATTAAAAAGAATGCTTAGCCATTTATGTATATACACTAATATATTTGCCATAAAGAAACACATAGATACCAGGTTTAATCTGTTAAAAAGTATCTAAAAAAAAAATATCTGAAATCTGCTGCCCTATCTACGTTTATGCGGACGTTTGAATAAATCATCACACACTGTATGTAGTAAATTGTCTTTTATTTAAGATAAGCGAATTGGTACGTGTCCGTCACATCGCAGTAGGAAGATTTTTATTAACCCTATTTGTCTAAGAAGCAACAATTAATGTACGCGTGTCTGAGTCAACATCTTCTCAAATGAGGAAATTTCAAAGTCTTAGCACTAAATGTACATATACACCTATTCGGGCAAGGCGGGTCAGATGACCCCTTTTAAAAAAACCATATATATTCAACGATCATAGCAGCAAACATACCATTGAGCATAATTTGGTTTGTAAATTTTTTTTTTTTCTTGTTTTTTTTTGTTAATCAAGAGTTTCATCATAATGATTATGTACTCGATTACGGTCATATAAAGATATGAAAGTAGCTTAACGTTTGTGTGTTTCATTAAACATTATGAAATTGTATTCTTTCAAGTGCAGAATCTTCCACGAGAGTGGTCCCGCATGTACTTGATATGACGTTTAGGTGGCATTTAGCACAAACATTGTCACCGTTATTTCACTTCTCCTACCGTACGGAGTAAAAAGAGAGGGAGTTGATAAATGAGTCAATATAGTTCTTCTACCAGGAATAAGTGTGTGTAGAACAATTACAAGAGCCTCGAGAGAGCATCGTTTTTTTGATAGGCAGCCGTTGAAAATGGTCGAGATGTTTTTTTTTCTTCGAATTTTCTCAAAAATTAGCAAAACGTAGAGCAATTCAAGATTTATTCAAAAATATTTGCCTGATACGAAATATTTGTGATGATATATTGAAATAAAGTGAAAAGAGTGTATTGTTAAAGAATTCGCTAATTAAAGATAGGATGCGATAAAGGGGAGGGGAGTCGGTTAACTCAAGAGGATTTAGCCGGGTAAGTACATAAGTACATAAGTTCTTTATTAATGTCTTAGATGCGAGGAAGTTATTGACAAGGTTTAGCTAGAAACGTTTATCGGTACTAGTTTTGATAAGAATCTAAGTCGTTGTACAGGGAATAAATTGACGCAAAGAGAGCTGAGCTCATCTCCTCAGCTTCTAAACCAGCTTCCAAAGCAGTCAAAGTTATTTAAAAAAGGGAATCCGGGAACTGACGAAACGAAACCATAAAGGAAAATTATTACAGCCTCTTGCATCAGTTGGGTGGGAAAGTTTAAAGAAACAAGAAAAACATAATTCGTAACGATCCTCTCTTTTCGCAATAATTGAATTGAACGTGTTATCCTTCAATTTAATGGGGACTTAAATTAAAGTGCAAGGAATGCTGCATTTTACAATGTAGCGTAGAACAATGTCTTTGCAAAATTACAACTACACTTAATGTACCTACACTGCTACTCTGCTACTGAACGATTTGTTGATTTGTTTTCTCTTTCTATGCCTATTGCAAAAACCCCTTGGAGTAGCTCACCGGGATATTGCAATCATATAGAACTGAAGCTAAGTTTAATTTACTTAGCATATGGAAGTAGATTTCATTTTTGGTTTCTGGTTTTTCTTCGAATTTGTGAGGCGGCAAAAAACATTTTACACAGTCTTCTCCGTAAACCTTGCAGATGTTTAAGTTTTGACATATTGTCTTGAGGGAAAAAAGAAGAAGAAGTTGTATTAAAGCAAAAATTGAATTACTCCACTGCCTCATATATAGTTATAGATTGTATTGAAGATGCGTTGTGTCTTCGAAAATAGCTAAAGCGTAAAATTATTCATTCATGGTTTTTGAGGCAATTGCGAACAACTTATGTAAACCGATTTAGACGATTGTCGAGTGCGAAATAGTGGCTATTATAATACGCAGTAAGTTAAAATTAATTTCAACGCATAGTTTCTTTTAAGCATAGTTTTAAGATCATGATTTCCAATTAAGTCGTCAAGTTCTTTTGCTCTGTATGGGTACATCCACGACCTAATACGCTTGACTTTTTCGATTTAATTGAATGAAAGAAGATAGAAAATTGGACTTTGATTCGTAAGGGATTCGTTTAACAGACGGACGGAAAGACAAACACAAATGCGCACACACACACACACACACACACACACACACACACACACACACACACACANCACACACACACACACACACACACACACACACACACACACACACACACACACACATCCATCACGATCCATACATACGTAAACTAAATATCAGGTTCTCCATATACGCATACTTTCAAGTGTGATAAATTTTTGACAAATCTAATATGCTCTGCGTAGGCGGATGTAAAAAGCATTTTGGTTGATAAAGTTCAGAGGAAATTTGTGTTACAAAAATACATGGATAGTCTCTTTTTGCTTCTTTAGGTAGGCTTAATAAAGCAAAATCTTATATTTTAAGACGTTATATATATATTTTTCCTTCACTTTTCACTTCATCTTATGCAAATACATTCATATTCGTATGCGTCTATATATACCAAGTTATAAATTTAGCCATACGAGTTTTATATATTAGAAGAATCATTTATCTTTTTTAACGAAATTCGTATAATTTATATATAATTAAATTAGTTAAAGTAACTAAATTTTGCCTTAAAAGCTTAAAAATGTACCAAGAAAGCCAAGTTTGGAAAGCGGGCGTTTTAAAGGAGTACTCATCTAGATCTTTGGCGTATAGGAAATATAAATTAACTTCGTAAGAGGAAAAATTAAAATTACATTTTAATCAATTTAATGGATATCGACACAAAATCGCATACGAATGTAGAAAAAAGTTCCATATACATGAGATTCCCAGATAAAGTTTGGCTAGATAATGCTATATCGAAATAGTTGCTACATTTTTTTTTAAAAATGAAAAAAATTTTTACGTCGGCCATAAGAAATTATCTATATTGGACCAACTAATTGTTCGCCGATGGTCACGAAACTATACATAAATAAAACGTTGTTTGGTTCAATGACCTACAAAGTTAAACTGAGTGAAATATAAATGAAAATATTATAGTGGGACGCGGCCAACCATTAAATAGTTTATACCGCTTCGTTTGATACAGTTATTCGTACAAGGACTTTTCAAAAAATGACTTTGCATGGGAAGTGGCCCAAAAAGTCGTCCGGTTCGAATTGTTTTCAATAGTATTCGTCCTTGGGTCGAAATGCATTAGTGTAGTGAATTTCATCGAAATATCTTAAAAATTGCGCCCTGTATGTTGAACACAAGCAAACAAGACAGACAGATAGACGGACAGACAAGCTTAGATTGATTCAAAGGGTGATTCTCAATCGATAGGTATAATAAAAGGTAGGTCTATCTCAATTCCTTCAGGGTGTTCCGTACCTCCGCACAAATTTAATATGCCACGAGTGATGTAGAATATAAAAAGAATATCTGATATTTGAAATATCTACGATATACGATATGTGCGAAAATTTTGTTCTATTCTGCAACTAAATATTCTAAGTACAAAGCAGCGCTAAGAGACATGTCCTTAGGCGAGTATAAAAAAGAATAATTAAAAAAAAATGTTTTGCCTCTTAATACATGAGTTTAAAGTATTTAATAAAATATCCTTTAATAAAGTATATAATATGATTTATACTATAATAAACAAAAAATTCTTTTTACATAAATAAACATATTTTTCGAAGTTGTGTGCATGTGTGGATGTGTCATTGTATTAATATCAAAGCATTCGTGCACGAAGACTTCACGCATGCAGTGTATACATGAAAAATAAATATCAAAGCATCCGTGCACGAAGACTTCATGCACGCAGTGTATACATGAAAAAAAGAGGAAAAAGAATAAGTAAGAAAATCATATTCCGTCGTGACCGAATCTTTCATACCCATCACCGTTATCCTGCAAAAGACAAAAAAAGTAAAGGAACTGAATTTTCATACTCTATAATACGAAGTTGGCGAGGCTAATTTTTTTCACTTTCAAAATAAAAGTTTTGGTCGTATAGGTCTGTGGGCGTTTTGGGCATGTCATTTGGGAAGTTTCGGTCGTTTCCAAATTCTTTTGCAAGTTTCTAGGCGATAGCTTCATTTCGCTAACAAGAAAATCTTTACCACAGGTGCTGTACACTTGGGCAGACGAATGGACCGACAGATAAATAGACGGAGATGTTTTAAATGCTAAATGCGACAGCTTCATTTTTGCGGCCAGGAGAATAGATTTCGAAAAGACATTACACAGAGGGACGGATGGACATACTTAAATTGATTCACAATTTGATGCCTATCAAGAATGCATATACTTTTCGCGGTCTACGAAAGTTCCTTCAGGGCGTTGCAAAATTCTTAACAAACTGAATATACCCCTCATTCTTCGGTGATCGGTATGGAAAGAAAAGAAAAGCTATTTGCTACTTACAGGTTGAAATAATTTATATGTGCATGTGTTTCTATAAAATGTGAATGGGAAAGACGAAGAACGCCTTTAAAATACATTATAAATGAAAATGTAAAGACAGTAAAACAACAAAATTACAATAATTAAAAGCAAACAACTAGCCAATCAATTCCCTTACTTACTATACCTTAGAAGAAAAAATTGTTTTCTTTTGTTTTTGGGTTTACTTGCAATAAATTTTAATTTTAACTTGTTATTATTATTATTATTGTTATTGTTATTGTTATTATTATTATTATCGTTATTCTCATTTGTTGTTCATGTTCGCTTTTTCTTTGTATTGCAAACATGTACGCATACGAAGGAAAACAAAAGAAAAACAAACAATTTACACTTATTTGACTCTTTCTTATACGTTTTAATTGCAATTGCTCTGCCATCCTCCCCTGCCAGCTTTCTTCAGTTACTTGTCTCCGCATAAATGTGAGCAAATATTTATAGGTTTTCATGTATTGGGTTCTGTTACGGATTGCAGTTGTTGTTAAACAATGATTAACTACAATTTGTAGTAATAGTTGTTGTTGCATTCATTTATTTACAACATAATAATTGATAAAATGACATCACCATTATTGTCATCATGATCCTCATCATCACCATCATCATCATCATTATCATCATCATTATCATCATCATAATCAGCGTTACGATAAAAAAATCGACGGTTAATCAGAGATAGTAAAAGGAAAAAGCGAGAAAGAGCGAGAGAGAGAGAGAGGGAGAGAGCGAGAGAGTGACCAGAAGACATTATAAACTTTATTAGCGTTCGTTTAATTCATTGATATTCAATATTTATAGTAAGAAATGAACAAAAGAAGAGAGAGACAGAACGACCAACTAGTAGTATATGAAATTTATTTAATTATATATTTTTATTATTTGAATAAAAAGCATTCTTTTGCTTTCTTTTTTATTCACGAATGTCTATGTATGTATGTATGTATGTATGTATGCATGCATGCACGCATATATAGCGTATAACGATGACACATAACGAGTAAACGCGAATGGATGCATGAATGAATTTAATCTTGAATAAAGCAGACAATGTTGACTGCTAAAAAGAAAAGTAATGGGGGTCTAGTCAGTGTTTTTCACACTTTAACGACTTTATGTCACATTTTACAGACTGGCGTGAAATTTTCTGCTTTTTTTCCTTTTCATTCTTAATTTCATGCGTTTCATTTGTCACGTTTTGCTCTTTCTTCCCATTTTAAAATAACTTATAAAAATCGCGTCTTTTTATCACTCATTGTCTAATAAATAAATCATTCACTTGCATATATATATATATATACGAACGTATAAATATAATATCCTTTTAATTATGAAATCTAAGATGTGAATGAATTTAACGAATTTTACTGAAGAATTTATATGTTTTGAGTATAAAAACTAATTCTTTATAAAATTATGGTCTCGGAAGATTTGGGCGCAGCAACTCAATGTGTTGTCTTATAAAATTTACATGGCGTAACTCGTGAAGTGAAATTCACGAATTCTTCTTAAGGCGAGCTTCGCCTTTCAATTTTTTCTTAGTCGAACTTTTTGCTGTTAGAGCAAAAAACATATATACACATTTAGGTAAACTAACGTACTAACGTAGAAAGCACCGAGTTTTCTTGTTGTTGCTTTTCTCAAATTTTCAAAAAAATGAATTTTGAGTGTCAAGCTTCAGCTTCCGTGCGAATCCGTATCCTGTCTGCACTGAAGTCTGCGTTCACTGCGTTTTTATGCAATCTCCGGTCGTTCAACTTTATCGAATTTTTTATATTTATTGGTTACATGATTCGTTTCTCTAATACCGTCATATAGGTATGGTTGCATGTGAACTTGGAACTTGATTGATGCCTTTGCAGCAAGATTTCTTTTCTCTTTCTATAAATGCCGGCGACTGTTTTCCATTTATTCGCATTTGTGTATTCGCATTTGCGAGTACGATCGCTGTCTACAGCCGGGGAAGTGAATTGACAATTCCTCGAATCGCTCCGTGATCGAAGACATATGCAGTGAGAGTGGGCGTCTCATCGAAGCCTACTTTAGAGTGTTACAAGTGAGCGGATAAGATTCTTACTTCCATTGTTGTCTCGTTTTTCTTTGATATCATCAATCAAAATAAGATTCAATAGTGCCATGCTGTATAACAGAAAAGCTCAAGGCCACATTGAATTTAAACATCTTAGGATAATGTTTCCTGCAACATCACGTCTAAATGGTTTGCTTTAGGTTATTCCTTTGAAGTGTAGTCTGATTGCTGTTATGATGGAACGGTTGAATATATATATGTCCCATAGAACATATATTAAATATAGTAATTATGTGGAAAGGTATCGAAATCTCCATCGGCGAGGCAACCATTTCCCGTTGACAGTCACAAACCGAGCTTGAAAATAGGTGTAAGCTGCTTACGATCCCGTACCATCATCCATTATTAATCCTTTTCTTCTTTTGCTTTGCCGTTTCCCTTTAGCATCTTCCACAAAATTGGCAGCATGTGATGTAAACAAAGTCTTTTTATTTAGTTGAAATGGTTTTCCGTTCTACGCGCAACACACACATCCGTCATTCAATATATATGTATAGCATTTTATTAGTTGTGTGCGTGCGTGTCAGTTAAACGATAAAAATGAGTTTCAATTTAAGCTACGGCACACAACTTTAGAAAACGTCGCAATTAATTTTTAATTTTTAAATGAAACTTGAAACTTGTACGAAAGTTGTTGCATGAGCCAGTGGCACAAAGTCAGCACAACTTTTCGCCTTTTCTAAATGAGTCGATCGTCCGCCTTCATGCCGGGTTGTATATCTCCTAAGGTATATTTTCTAATTACCCATCATTGAAAAATAGCAAATGTTTATTAAACTCGAACAAAAACATAACGAAAAAAATGTGTTGTTACTATTTACCATCATACTACATCCATACTAGAGTGTGTGTATAGAAAGGCTAACAATTGTTCGGGTTTTGTGATCATATTTTTTCTTTTTTCTTTTTTTTATTGTGACGTATCGCTCAAGGCATGTCCCCTATTCGTGTAATGCTATGACGTGTCAGAAAGAAGAGAGGAAAGAGAAAGAAATAGAGAAGTGGCGGCCGCAGTTTAGCGGGTGTGTGGCCAATCGATAAGTGTTATATGCCTTTACCAACTGAACACTCATTACAGCGGCGACCAAAGAAAACTCTACTGCACTTGAGACTTGAACCCGCGAACACGGACGTGGTAATCGCGGTTCTTATCTACCCGGCTACTCAAGCGGATAATATGAAATTAAATATTCTGAGCACAATCACTGACACTTCTAAGCTCAGCATATGTGTCTACTAAGCAACGGTAAAATCGGCTTTGTCATCTCTTAGTGTGTTTTCGGTATTCGAGTTTTTAATCATAAATTCGAAAGCTAGAAATAACATGACATTAAATTTGTGTAAAAGGAAAATTGTTCAAAATTGAAAGAAAATAGAAAAATATAAAAAAAAGGTAGGCGGTTATCAAAAGAAGGTGTTTTTTTTATTATTATTATTAATTCGCTATTTATTCATCATCTTTATTGGAGAGAGCCAAAGCGTTTGAAGGATAGAGACTATTTTATATGAAAATAATACATCAACAATTTCTTTCTTACTTTCACTTTGCGCCACTTTGGAAAGCCGCGTCTTCTTTTTTTTCCCTTCAATTTTTGATTTTCATAAACTAGCAACAAGTCTGTTTTAGCGCAAAATTGACATTGGACAGCCTTATTGTCCTCCTGGTTTCGGAATACTAACTTTGTGACAGAATGACAGAAATACTGGTAAGCAATTACGATAATTAATTTTATGACAGACGACAGATGACAATGCCAGTAGCTGCTAAACAACTAATGACCGGAATGTCATGAAATCTTGACATGTATCGTTTGAAGGCTGACGTGTTAACTGTGTACATATGTGTTAGATCGAACATTTATGCAGTGATATGATAGATTCTGGAAGAGATTTAATGACCGCTTAAGTTAATATTTTTGTAGTAAGTTCAGATCTTTTTTGTAATTTATGGCTAAATTATTGTTATCCACAATGCTTCTTAGCGATTTTTAACGGTTTATCCAACACCTTGAGATTGTGGTTCTTAGGATAACGCGAATTTTTATGTGAAACTCTTAGAAAATCTATTTACAGATACATTATTTACAAGACCGTAAATGTACGATGCTTTAATGCTTCCGCAGGCTTTTTACGATTCAACTCTCTTGACCCTCAAATACTCCTCTTACATACTCTTTTAAAAGCCAGTTATTAATACCAGATTTTCTTCTAATACTTTTGTCTTAATCCCTTTGCTCTTCTTTTCGCCTATCGCAGGTAAAGCATCATGAATTTGCATTTTGTTTTAAAAATTTCCTTTCCCAGAATATCGGGTAGTTCTCATCCAGACTTATTTAATTAAATTTGAGTGCAACATTACTATTATTATATGTCACTCGAAATGTGGTCACAAAATGATGCGCATAAATTTCTAATCCAGCACTAACTCTCGTCGCGCATATATGTACATATATATACATATTACACCGAAGGAACCGTTCTTCTCAGTGCCAACTGTTTATGTTAATCTCTTCCTTTTCCCATTGTCATACGTCCGTGCGTATTTCTCGTCCAGCAGTACTTCTCATTATAACTAAGGGATCATTCTTCTCAGTGCCTTCTTCTCATCAAGCATTCATGTTAATCTTCGCATTTTCCCCCCGGTTTCCCGGTTATGCTTAAAGCTAAAAATTTCCACATTCGAAGGCTTCAACGCCGATATATTAGAATATTCGTAACTTATAATTCATAAATTATTTGCTGCCCAAATGTTTCGGTTAAAACTAATTGACCCGTTAAAGTCCAGATTTTTTGTGTTACATGTCAACATTTTGGAATGGACTGTTGCCATTCGGAATTAAAAATTAGGAAGAAGAGAAAAATTATCGATTTAAAAGAAGTCAAAATAAATAAAAATAACTGAGTGAAATGGGAGCCGTCGTCGTTTCGCATTGCGTCTGTGCATAATTTCATGCGAGATTTTCGACAAACATTAACTGCATTCGTTTTCCCCTCCCAGACATGAATATGAGGTACTCCTTGCAGACCGTGGGAAAGTTCACTTTATTTACGCAGTGAAGAGACCTTGCTCTCAGATGCGAGAAAACGTGCAACAAAAGCCTTCTGCGTAGCAAAAAGACGCTTCGAAAAGCTTTGGAAAATATTGTCACGAAGACATTGATGACGCGAGCTGTTCCTCGCTCTAGTTTGCGGCTCATTATTTCTGTCGACGAAAACAAGTATTCGAAGGATTCCGATTCGCCATCAATGGCTACACTTAGAGCTTAGAGCTTAGGTATCATTTCAATGCAATATATTTATTTACTTGTTAAATCAAGGTGCGCATTCATTCACGGTGTGGACGCAACGTTGCGTGCGTTTTCGTGTCCGCGACATCTTAACGACTTAAATTAATGCTTGTTGCACAGGTATTGATGATTAAATGCTATTGAAAGATTTCATCTCTTAACAAAACTACATTTCGATAGCGCCCACGTAAAGCAAAAACAACAGTGTGCCCGTTGTGAGAGATTCGCTCAGAATGAAGCTTTTGTATGGCTTAAGCACGTATTTTGTTTACTTTTTATGCTGTTTGCTTTGTTTCGTTCAAAGGTTTTTATTGATTTCCACGTTTTCCATTTTTACACAAAGCAGCGCTCTATGTCCGTGGGGTATGAATACATTATCACTTTTATGTTTGCGTAAAATTTAATTAGTTATTACTTATTGTTTTTGAATATAATGGTCGGGGGTCGTTGCTTGGTTGGTTGCTTCGTTGGTTGCATTTGTTGATCTCAATTTTCTTTCCTTTTCTCTCTCACGCATATGCATTCATTTTTGAATTTGTGAATTAAAATTTTTTTTTTTTTTAATTTTTTTGGTTTTATGTTTGTGAGAAACGATAACAAAGTGAAACAAAATTAAGGTCAATGTCGTTGCAATTCTTTACCAACATTTCATTATTAAGCGGTTTTAATTCGAATACGTAGTAAAAACACTTCTTCTCTTTGATAAATTCTCCCTAATAAATTCTTACCCATTCTGTTATTACTATGGCGCCCTTTTTTTGTATTTAACATCAACAAATACTTTAAACGGTCAGTTAGTTGTTTGTTCCGTTATTACAATTACGGTCTTGAAAAGCCCTGAACTCGTTGTCAGTTTCGCTATAATATAGGGACATAGGATAACATTTCCATTAAAGACGTTCCTTTTCCTGCCTACAAATTATATCGCAGCGCTTATTGTCTTCCTCAATGCGCAAGTTACTATAGCCGATCCCCCAAATTGGTGGCAGAATTTCCCGGGTTCCTGAGACTACCGCATGCGTAATCGAGTCTCCTTTCCAAGTAGAATTGTTTTTATTCCTTGCATGCATGTGTGTGTTTGATAAGCTCAGCAACACTACATTGTGCATACCGCGACGAGAAATGTATTCTTTGTACATTGGGACGATTATAATGATTATAAATAGGCGTGGTAACATAAGTAAAGCTGAACGAATTGCAAGCAAATCGGAAGCGCGCTACGTTTCGTCTGCGATTCAATGGGTGAAAAGCTTAGGTGTCAAGAGTAAATGAAGCGTTGCAGCGAAAGATCCTGGGTGAACAGCATCATCCCCCATGTAAGTTGCCTATAAGTAGCCATATAATAATGTAGCTTCTACCTTACTTACATATATATACAGACATTGGTGATTATCATTCATAATCAAGGTCTGTTTTTCCCAAGTTTTGTATGACCGAAATATCAAGCTTAGCTTCTAATCAGGTCCGACATTTAATTGCAAAATTGGCCAAACTACACTTTCGATAGTTTGCGAGAAGCTTGCGATGGCAATCGATACCTACTTTTTAATGAGGTTTTCTTCTTTTTAACAAATAAATTTTCGCTAAAAACATACGACAAACTTCATTTAATACTTTTTCGCGGCAATAGCGGAAAGAAGAGAAAAGAAGAAAAAAAGACTTTCGATGAATATCAAGCGAAGGGCTCGGTTTGAGCTGATATGCGCGGGTTTTATTTTCCAATTCTTGCGAAATATAGTTTAACGTGCTTACGTTGCCTGAAAGTTTGATCACATTTCCCATTATTATGTTTTATGAGTTCGCTGAACAATTTCGTGTCGCCTGATTGAAAATGAAATATTTATTGTTGTGATTCATATTTATTTATATATATATATGAAAAAAGCAAAATAATAGAAAACTTAAACAAACATATATATATATATATATATATATATATATATATGTATCAGAATAGCGTGAAAGTATGCATCCAATTTGCTTAAGTTTTCTATTATTTTGCTTTTTTCTGAAATGGACCAAGAATTTCAAGCAAAACATTTTTTTTAACGATATTACGAAAATCTCCTACACTTGTTATAAAAACACATTTGCGATATTTATTATGATAAAATAACTTGGCGCACATGTCGGACTTGATTTCATTTCTGATTGCATGATGAGTGCATAGTAAAGAGGCCTAATAAAAATAATAATAAAAGTAAATGATGCAAAAAATATAATGCTTAATAATCGAATTAAAAGGAATTCGGGAGTTATCTGGCGAATAGTGACGCTTGACCTAACCTCCTTCGAGATTCGTTACTATTGCGCTGAGGAAACGTTACATGCTCTTTCATATTATTATTTGCGTCCTTAGAATACCTCGCCGAATGAATGTTAGAATTGCCGACGCCGTACACGAATACGTACATCCCCCAAAATAAGTGAAAATAAATTGGAATTAAAATTTTATTGCTGGATATTAAATGGATAGTAAACCGATCAGGGGACCGATCCTCCTTGGATCGAATTACTGAGAGATCACAATAATTATTTAAACCCTTGAAATTGTTGGCTCAAATTGAAGCTTCTTCTTTTTGTTTAGGTCTATATATAGCATTTTCAACGAAGTAAACCATTTTCGCAGAAAATACTTACAGCCAGGCCAGTTATTACATTGGTACTTAGAAGCCTTTTCTTATAAATAAAAATCAGCAAGAAATTTTGCAACTTCATGCGCCTTATAAGCTCACAAGTTGAAACAAGTTAACTCTTAAATACATAATGTTGCCAATTGTTTACATTCCAATTACATTTCATTTTAAAATTAATTTGTTAAAAAGATTTCATTAAAACAAATTAAAAACAATATAAAATTGGCAACAATATGCATTTAACCGTTAAAAAGAAAACTTTCAAGAAAAGTTTCAAGTTTTACACATACGTTCTAGATCCACACCGCTATGCCTTTAATAGTTAACAGAAAAGTCCGTAGATGAGTGTAAAAAATGAATTTGCAATTTTTTCTTTTCAAACACACAACATTCAAGAAACTTATGTGTCAATTTTGCGTCAAATTTATTTTAAAGTTTATTTGAAAAGAAAAAATGGCATAAACTATTCTTATTATTTATTTATTTATTTATTTACAAGTAATGTCCAAGTATTGAGAAATCAACGTTGCACATAGTAAGTGATATTTAGTGAAGAGTGTGGGAAATGGCGTATTCCGATTATGTGTTGAAAACGTCTATTGTCCGGCTTTTGCAATACGAGGTCGAGCAATCCTCATGCGCTGGAAAGTCACTTTGTTGCGCCTTTTTTGCAAAGTGCTTTCTATAGCTTTCCCAAGTAATAACTACGTTCGGTCGAAGCGACTCATAACACAAGGCACATTCCTTGATCTCCTTGAATAAAGAAGTCGATGAACGAATCGATATATCCTATCAGAAAGACGAACCACTAACTAAATAGGGAATATTTTCACGAAAAGACAAAAGTACATATTTTTATATATATATGTATGTACATAACACATGCGTCATATGTATACCTCTATGTGTTTATATGTATTCTCGATAAGATTTTGATTCTCGTTAGAGTAACCTTTTTCTTTTTTCTTTTTACTTAATCAGGCACTCAGGGGATGTTCCCTGTTAGGAAAGATTATAGATAGAGCAGAGTTAATAGTAAGCAGAAACATATAGAATTGTGGGAATTACTACTGCAGGCAAGTTGTTCCAAATGCCTTTAGAGTGGTATCGCATGTTGTGCGATTTGTGAGCTTATAACAATTGAAAAAAGAAAATAAATCAAGTGAAGATCTCTTCACAACTCCACCTACCTAAAAGTTTTCAACTAGTGCTGGCTGATGTCAATAAAAAATCATAAACATTCTTTTCTTACGTGTTCAACATGAGGTACAACATGTGAGGTGACAAATGGGAGTCAACTCTAAGCTGAATACAATTTATTTATTTTGTAAATGCGAATCTGTGGGACTTTATTTAATTTTCATGAGGGCCGGCAAACCGCCCCATCAATCTGAAGGTAATGCAACTGATTCTGTATATGGGAGAGCGACTCCACATCCTCTTTCTTAGAAAATAAATAAATTAAAATGCTATGTTCAGATAAAGATCGACCGTTAAATACCTTAAATCATTTCATCTAAAACACTTCTTTACTTATTTTTAATATATCGCAAATCTATTTGCGAAGGGCCCAAAATATGAACCGAAGTATTCCATAGTTTGCAGAGAGTCTCAAACTTTGCTAAAGAAATTCTTACTTTTCATCTATTTTCGTCATAAAAAAAAAAACAAAACAAATTAGGTCTTACGTTTCATGAGAATCGCTATGTGGTAAGGGGTCCGAAAACAAATCTATGCGGTCCAAACTTACCACAATATATTTGTAATTTGTGTCCAAAGAGGAAAACCAATTTAATGTTTTTCTGATTTTAAATCTATTCCCACCTTTTTTGGCGAACAGCTTCACAGAAATATAACGCATAACATTCAAATAATCAGGCACTCAGGGGATTCCTTGTTAAGTATGTGGCCCAGTAGAAGAGATTGGTTGTGTAAAACACCACGATAATCGAGGGAAAGTGCTTAAGATCACCTTAATTTTTGATCGCCTTGGCGCCGTTTCTTCGATGTTGGCTCACTTTTTGCACGACATTCGCTTCATTGACTATGTAAATGCGTTTCCCGACCGATTGATTGATAGTCAAAAATCATCTTTTCTCACGCACGCATTGTAAAAATCGAAAAAATACTTTCTGTGTCGTACAAAATCAAACGCAGCTGAAACATGATCAATTTAGATGAAATGTAAAAAAATATTTCTGACTTGAATCTTGAGTCTTACCTTCTGGTTCACAAGATTACGCCAAATCATTACTTTCGTCATGAAATACTAAACATTCATTCGATCTTGTTGTCGTGCAAAGATATATTGTTTGTAAGGAATTTTATGAGAAGACGGATTCAAATACTTCGCATTCGCTTAATACGCCCAAAATAGGGAACGGTTCGCCTTCGGATAAGGTTATTGTGCCTATAGGTTTAACACAAAAACCCCGGACAGACTTTCAGACAGACGAGTTTAAATCGAATCAGAAAATGCTTATAAATCTGGCCTTATAGTATAAACCGGATCTATCGTGATTACATCTGCGCAAACAGTGTACTCTGCACCACATGTCGCATGTAGAGGTCTTTTTTTTGGAAAACAAGCGATCTTCAAAAAATTTTGAGTCTTATTTTTAGAAAACGTTATCTTAGGCGCAAAATTGTGGTCTATTGATGTGCAACGGTAAGATAGACATTGCTTCTTGGAACATGTCACGCCCCTTTTTTGCTTTTAGGAAATGTGAGGAAGACTTTTTTTTTTTGATCTATAGGACTGATATTCACTCCTCCTATATGCAAGAACCCGTATGTTAGTAATAATCAATATTTTCATTTTTTACATAAACTTAGAAAAGTAAACCTATATCACTACGCCTTAAGTAATCATACAAGTCCACTTATTGATTTTTACTGTCGTTGACAAAAGAAGAGAAGCAATTGCTATAATTATTATGCACATGAAAGAGGGAAAGAGAAACCTATCAACTCATGTATTGTATAAAAGGTATTTGTTGTTTTTGGAATCTTAACCGCTCAAAGAAAATGAAATTTTCCTGCAAAGTTACAGTTAATTGGCTTTTAATTCATCAAACAACAAAGAAATAATTAATAAACAAAGCTAAAGGAAATAGAAATCTAATTAATTGCTCGGAAGGCTAGTATTGACATTTTCATGCTTGTGATAACTATTGGCTTCTGTACGTGTTCTCAACCAAATAGGTCAACTGGTGGGCATATGCAGATAGACAATAGTTCTTAACAAGACAATAATTCCTAACAATTGTAAAAGAAAACTGAAGTAATTTAATAAATAAATGCACTCGAGCTTCCTAGTAAATAAAAAAAATACAAATTTCAATTCGACGGGAATCGAACTGAAGAATTGTAATAACCTCTCTATCACACTCTCTGACTAAGCCTTGAGAATTTCATTATTTATACCCCATATATTTCTTCGTTATATGTATATATATATACGTACATATATAATATACTTTTACTTTAGGGAGAGAGAAATGTCAAAATCACCGATACTTCGCGTTACTTTATCATTTTCACCAATAATTGTTGCTGATCAAAATACATGCAAGAGCCTATAAAATATGAGAGAAGTAGGGGCTGTTATTGGACTTTACGTAGCACAAGGCAACTCTTAACTTGTTGCTATAATACCCCCTTAAATTTAAACAGCAACAATTATTGGTGAAAATGATAAAGTAACGCGAAGTATCGATGATTTTGACATTTCTCTCCACCTAAAGTATTAGTGAGTTATTCAGTGTATACACGCGTTAATCATGGAGCGCTCCAAATTGCATTTTCGACCTTCAGTACTTCTATTGTTTAATTTGAAAAAATCAGCTGCCTAAGCCTTTCAAACACTTTTGAAAGCTTATGGTGATGCTGCTCCATCATATCCCAATTGCATTCGATGTCAATGACAAAGAACGGCCTGGACAACCAAGAAAATTCGAAGAGAATAAATTGCAAGATTTATTGGACCAAAACTCTTCTCAAGCTCAAAGACAGACATCCACGCCGATACCGAAGCGAAATGTTCATGGCCATAAAGTTTTGCCGGGCATACGGTGAGGTCAGCAAGATATAGTGTATTAGGAGCTGCTAATGCCGAATGGAATTCGTTATGAACTCCGCGCTCGGTCACACGTTGCAACAATTCTCAAGAAAACATTGCTCCAGCACGAATGTAAAATTCTGCCACACCGAGCGTACTCTTCGGACAGACAGCGTCTTCTGATTACCACTCGCTCAGATCGATGCAGCATGCCTTAGCTGGCACGCAGTTTCAAAATCCTAAAGAAGTGCAAAAATGGGTCGATGATTGAATTATCGCTGCCAAATCAATATCGTTGTTTCGACCCGGCATCGCCTTGTTGCTAAAAAGATGGGAAAAACTTGTTCAAAATGACAGCAAACATTTCAATTAATACACGATTGTATACATTTTTCTCAATAAGTTCCTTTCTCAAGTGAAAAACGGGCAATTGGTCTTTTGATGATGCTATCAAAAAAAAAACGGCGATATTTGTGTATCGTTGTAAGATCAGTTCGAACAAAGCATTAGACATCTGGTGACACCATTCCGAAATAGGAATTGCAAAACATCTCCTGAGCGAGTTTAGGTCTATAGCCATCATATTTTGCGCGATACCATGACTTTGGGCAAATTACGCTCACTTTTCGTGCCAATTGCATTAACTATTGTTGATAACGTTCCTGGGTGACAGTTTGCTCACTCTGCATCATCATGGTGATGCGGGCTTTACATATTGTAACGCGTTCACTGCTTATCGCATGTTAAGATTTAACAACGCTATCCTCCAATTTAAGCAGGAAAAGTACAGTTTCCTTGAAATGGAGTTTTTTTCTTTAGGCAAAACTGCACATCTATTTAAAGCTTCTAAAGAAACTGATAACTTACGCAATCGCGTATAGCTTTACAAGTTAACTGTCTCGACCTTCTTGGAAAATGTGCATTTAAGTTGCGTCGCAAAAATTCAGCTTGACGAGTACACTCGTCATACAGTAAGCTGTGTGTAATACGAAATTAGATTGTAATGAAATAATAAAATGACACACATACACACATTCTAGAATACATTATTATGGCAAATGCTGCACATTCCCAATGATAACATTTTATGAAGAAATCCCGCAAGGACGCATGGACGGATCATAAAGTATATATTCGTCATATACAGTTAACTGATTAAAGATGATACTATTAAGTAAAGGATTTACAATTAAATTGAGAAGAATACTAAACCACTTCGATTCTCTTTTAGAACACGGGCGGAGCCATATTCACACAGCAATGCTAGAATATGTCCGTACAACAAGCTTGAAACTTTTACTAGAACATAAGGAACGTTTGTTTCACTTTCACTAATACTCTGCTCTACAAGGTGTGACGCCTGCCCAGTGTCTGTAGGAATTCTGCACTTATTACAGTTTATTTATTAAACAATTTTGGATATTTTAAGATTCTTTATATAATCATGAAATGTGAAATTGTTTATTATGATATGTTTTTCAACTACCGGAATATTTTTCGAATTTAATGCGACCATACATTTGTGATATTAGGAAGTCCAGCGGAAGCCATGAAGCCGTCCCAGTGTCTCACACATTGGGAAACAACAACAAAAATTGTGCGCAGTTTAAAAGTGGATTCGTGAGACTGAAATGTTCTCAAAACAAGTTTCATTTTAAAATTCTATGTAAAACATAAAAGTGATTGAAATGATTTTATTATTCATAGATATCTTTTTAATATTATAAATAAAGTTTATAATAATGTCTTTTATAACTCATATGGTTTATATTTTCCGTCTTGCTCGTCAATTCATTTAATGTTTCATACACACACGCACAAAACAATTTTCTTGCCCTCCTCTTTCGGTGACTTTCCTTTGGACAAGCTAAGAAATGGACCCAACTTTTTTTGCGGATGGCTTTTTTGTTCCAAAAAAATTATGACACATCTTCATTTTTATAAATACTCGAATCAGTCTCTAGATGAGTTGACGTGCATGAATGTGTGTGTACACATGTTAGCTTACATTTAATATAAGTAATGCTTTGTTGTTTATTTATTATTCACATGCATGAATCAAAATGGATCGCGTAACTAATCCATGGTAAATGATTCATTCATTAAATTAACTGATAAGAAAATTCTTCTGCATTTGCTTCTCATTTCTGCTACTGAAATATGCGTTTCTTTCGTTGCGTGCGCCTCCTTTGAAGTTAATCATAAATATCCATGAAAATGTTGTTGTGCCCACATTGTAAGGAGTATAATGAATTAGTTAAAGACTTGCAATTTATAGAAGCATTCGCGATCAGCGTCATTGCCAAAGTTCATTCCGAATGGAAGTCGTTCGGTTAGGCTAAACCTCTACACTTAACATGCACAATATATTGATGGGTCCCATGCAACGAAAATTTCTTGTAACTTTCATAATTTATTAGATACTTCCCAAACAGTTGTGCGTTGAGTCATGTATTCGTCAAACATCATTTTTTTCTTATTTGATTTTATTAGGTAGGACTTTAAAATGTAAACAGTCGTGTAATATTGCATCCGCACTTGTGGTAGAGGTACACGCACGTTTTTTTTTATTGGACCGATATATGCAGAATCATTTTCTGAATCGATCTAAACGTATCCGTCTGTCCTATACGTGTCCGTCTGATTTCTGTCCAAGTGTTCTTGTCTTCAATCTGTAAGTTGGAATTTTTCAGACATGTTCTGGATCAAGGAGGAACGCTATTCAAAATGGTTCGGATCTGCCCACTTTTTCGACTAATGATTGTAGTAAGCAAAATGATGTAAGGGTATTGAATGATCGGCCGTAACCGACTGTAAGATTTTTATTTGTTTTTTTGAAAAGAGAAATAAAGTTGTGTTGCATTATTAATAATAATTATAATATGAATAATTTACTTATTATTTATGTGTGTGATTTATTAATATTTTATATTAATTAAAATTTATTATTCGATCTTTTCAGATTACTTACATCACTGCCAAAATATACGCAACATTTATTAGTTTTACTATTTGGTACATTTCGGGTAATTGCCAGTAACGCCGCTCATGCCGGCACCGGTATGACTAGCGAAGCTTTAGGTGTTTCAGTTGCTCCTAGTTTCTTTCAATCGTGCGTCAGTGATGGCAAAACGGCTCGAATGGAAGATGTGCTAAAATTTAAAGTAAATAATTAAAGTAAACGAAAGGTCAATAATTTGTTATTTTATATACTTTTCATTATTTATTGCGTTTAGGTGGCCACAAAGATTATGAAACATATTATCGATAAATTTGCTACGCATGATTTGTTCGGTCGCGACAATTATGAATATTATGCTCGTGTTACGGGACGTATATTGAAAGTGCAAGACGAGTGGATTTGCAGTTTTCAATATCCCCCGCCACCCAGGGGTAAAGTAGCTCAACAAAAGTATGCGCGTAAGTAATTTAGTTAATTCAGTTTTCTCTTTGTGTGATTTTGTTGAAATCCTTTTATTGCCCTTAGTGCAACATTCATTGGAGGCCGAGAAAACGTGGCTGCAATGTCAATGCGAACGCTGGGGTTTACGTGAGTATATTTATTTAATGCCGTCGTCGTCGTCGTATGTGGGTTATATTATTTTTACTTGACATCTTTTCTGTTGTCTATGGTGGTTAACCAGCACTATTTGTTGAATTATTAACCATGACTAATTTGTGGGAAGGTTTTATTGTTTAACGAAATTTCAATACTAATAACAACAGCAACAAGATATTCTCAATTTATCATAAACGACAAAAGTATTGTCGTTTTCTATTTATTTTTTCTCCCTCTCTCTCTCTCTCTCTCTCTCTCTCTCTCTCTCTCTCTCTCTCTCTCTCTCTCTCTCTCTGTCACTATCATGGATTGTTAATTACATACACTACTGTTTTTATTTCCACTTCTTTATTGGATTTTTTAAGTTTTCTATGATTTAAAATCAAATTTGAGACTTTCAAAAGAAAGCAAAGATCAGAGCTCTCGTAGAGAATTATGAATTAAGATAAACAGTTTCTCTTTCCCTCTTTTCCACTTTCTTATTATCTCTCGTCCTTCCTGCCTTCCTTTTATATTATTGTTAAGCGTTAAAAAAAATAAATAGAAAAGATACCGAAACTTATATAATAACGGTTCTTGCATGCAATCTTGCTGGAATTATTATTTAAAAATAATATATTGCTGGTAGTAAAAGTAAAATTCCTAATTCCTAAAAATGCAAACTAAAGTGTAGTCCAATTTACTCACGAAGATAGTGTAAATTATATTGCAATTGACATAAAGTGCAAACTTGATGCCTTCCATATGAATACACGTCTGATTGAGATTTATTGCATCCGAGCAAAATTGTATTCGTATAATATTTCTACAAGAAACATTTCGTTACCTAAATAAATCATTCTAAATCGGGCGATACATTTTGACAAAAAAAGACTTTGACAAAAAGACAGAGAAAATACGAGAAATAGTAAAGAAAAGAGGAAAAGCAAATTTCTTTCGTATCGTACATATAGAGGTCTTTAAGGAAAAGCTTTTCCTTTGACGCGTTAGAAACAAGAAAGAAACCGTGCCTTTCTCTCCTTCCTCTTTTCGCTCTTTTTCTTTTCTCTTTTACTTCTTTTTTTTTTACTTAATTCTCTTAAAAAAGAAAAAAAAAAAAAAAACAAATATATGCCGCTGTCTCTTTTTAATATGTTTGTTGTGTGTGTGTGTGTATATGTTCGTACAGTTGCTCAAGAAGAATCGCGCTCAACGCCTGCCTTGCTAACCAGCTCCAGTTCTGCTTTAGACAATAGCGCTGTATCATTGGGAGTAACACCTGAACATTCATTTATGGAATCTTGTGCTCGACTCTCTGTTTCTTTAGAAGGACCCGGCCTATTCGCAATGACCTCTTCACCGTTGCCTGTTCGCAAAACACTCAATCATTCAAGAGACGGTATAGATGGGGATGACGACGAGGACGACAATGATGATGTTGACAATTACGACGAAGATCAAAACAGTGGGCAGGCTAACGATAACGATAATACTATCCATTATTGTGGAAACGATGCAGATTTAACGGCTGAATTAGATCTGGATATTGAAGGTGATGATGATGACAAAGACGAAGAGGAAGATGATCAAAAGTATGAAAAATTCAATAATGGAAGAAAAAATGGCAACTTTTATATAAGCAGTAATTATGAGAGAATTCGCAAATTGGGACGCCTGACGATGAAAACCGAGCGAGGAGAAAATAAAACCGTTAGGGGGGAAAGTCTGGCTACTAACGATAACTTGGATGATGTCGATGGCGATGGCGATGGCGAAATGAGAAGTGCGGGCAAACGCCGCTTTAGGCAATATAAAAAGAATACACCAAATAGTAGTTCAGCTCAAATGAGAGTACAAATGCAACAACAAAGACGTTTACGATCGACTAATAGTGGCTCCAAATCATTGGACGATGAAAATTGCCAATATATCGATGATTACGAATTTATAAATAAATCCAATAGTAGAATTAATAATGCAGCAACCACATCCAATACTGTAATAAAAACAATTCCAGATTCGGTGGCTTCAACAATGAAAGGCCGATTTTGTAGTCGTTGTAAACATGGTATACGTCATTCATCATCATGCTCTTCATCTAACGTCTCCACAGGTGGCACTAACACTAATGGCAGCGGCATGACCATGGAGGAGTTAAGAGCTGTTAATCGTTATGCCGAAAGCACCAAAAGTTTGTCATATTTGCCACAGGTGAGGGATGAATTCTTGCTTGCTTCAAGGATTTCGGTATAAATGTTATATCATTTAATTTTAATTAAATTTTTTATTTCATTATCCTCCTTTTTCCTTTTTTTTTTTTTTCTTATTGAACTAAAATTTCATTAGCTAAAAAAATTGTAGTTATGTAGTTGTAATATATATTTTTACATCTTTTGTTTTTTTCCTCTTTTTTGTTTGTTTTGTTCGTTTTTAAAAGAATTTATTTGAACTCTCTGCATTTGAGACCAGCTTGCTAGGAAACTTGAAACTTTAATAAGCAAGAAAATCCTGAAGAATATTTAATAATTTTGATGTATACCGAATATTCGAGTGTTTGCGCTTACATAACACCCTCTAATTTCTCTCACACCGATTCACTTAAGCGCCACGCGCTCACTTAACTCCAAGCATAGAAAAATACAAATAAAGATTCGGCAGTTAAGAGAAGAAGATTTACACGAAAATCAAACAAATCCTCGGATAAGTAGTAATGAAAGAATAATAGTATGCGTGTCGTGTATCTCTAATGTAATGCATTTTACAAACTTTCCAAAAAAAAAAAAACCGAACAAAGTTCAATCCCATCCCCGAATATTTTGAAAGGGACAGCTGCTGCACATTTGGTTCGTATTGCTTTTTGTGTCCCCCCCCCCCCCCTCCCCTCTCCCACGTCGTCTCCCCTTATGAACTTACCGAATCTCTAAATTTATTTTTCTATGATTTAAACGAATACCTTCTTAATAGTTAAATGCGTACACAACTAAATATTGCGATTGTTGCATATACACGCATACACAAATAGCACAATTTTAATTTTTCCATTTTAACCTTTTTTGCTGTTAGCTAGCTACCTATTCATTTATGTTTTATTTCTTAATTTTAGTTAAATGTAACATAATTATATTGATATTTTTTTTCTTTTAATATTCAAATTTTCTTTTTTGATTTTAAAATAAACTTTTTTTAAAATATATGTTTTTTTTTTTTTTTCTTTTTATCATTAAAAACAAAGCGAAATCATTTTTGTACAAATTACATGATAAGTGATTTAAAAAGTTTTTGATGTTTTCGATCGGTATTCTCGCTCTTTGCTAAAGGATTTGCACTTCAAATTCAAATTCGTATATTCGTCGTCTTATATACCCATATATTTGTTAGCATAAAACATTATAGACTTTTAAATATTTATTATGTGAAATATTTTTACATAGAAAAACAAGTGCGAAATTTGCATTGGCCAGAATCTTTATTGCTTACCACCTCGAAAGAATATTGAAAAGTTGTTTTTATGTTTTTTATTTTAGGTTTGGCATTTAACGAATATTAAGATCACTTTTACGCTTAACTTCCATTACGCTCTTTAAATTTAATTGCACACGTACTGGCCTAGCAGATGAACTAAAATAAAGATGCTTCATATCAGTATTAAAGCAGACGCGTTCGTGTACTCGTAGTTGTTTGTAAACTTCACTTAAGTCGCTGCATTTTTCACAAATGGCAACAAGGAAAAAATGCTTCAGTAGGGTGCAGCAATTTATTAAAAGTGTCAAGATTTTTTGGAAAATTTCAAATAGGGGAGTTCGAGCTTTCTGATAAGCCGCATTCTGGGCGAACATCTTTGATCGACAACAATACTGTCAAGATAATGTTAAAGCAAAAGCATTTTTGGACAACAACGGGTATTACTGAAAAGCTTGATTCAGCTCAACGAATCATTTTGGACCATATTCGGAAACTAGAATTTGGTTTTATTCGAAAAACGTAAAGAACTCCTGGGTAAATCTATTACGTAAGGGAAAACGATTATATATGAGAGGTATATGCATAAGGTTAAGGAATTCGTTTGCCAAGGGACGGCTTTAGAACCGCGCAACTTTGACGGTACTAACTCATTCAAGTCATACTCTAGCCATGTTGAGACAAATTTTCAAAGAAATCCGCGGTATTTTACGACATCACTTCCACCAAGGTGATAACGTTTCGCAGATTTGCGATAGATTTTTTTTGCTCATGATGAAAATGCTTTATTAAAAGTAGTTGTATGCAAACCGTTCGTGCGTTTCCGCTCTGCAAATTGCGGTTTTTAAGATGCGTCGCTCTCTGATCATCCAGTCGTTGGTAAAGTCGATAACACTTTTCGAAAATTTGGAAAGCTCGGGACATTTCATCTTCTGACGTCGATGCTGCATACGGCATTAATCAATAAAGCGGTTTTGAGCCATTTGTGTACCATAAGTAAGAAAGTTGTATTCGAGTGGTGTCGAATCTCGCATACCCACCAACATTGAACTCTTTGGGCCTCCATCCTTTTATTTATTGTCATAAAAATGTGAATGGGGTAAAATTTATCTTTCGCCTTTTACTTCAATAAAACGTGTTGTTAAGACAAATAATTTTAACACACTCAGCATTTTGCACTCTACACTCCAAGTACTTTTATTTGATACCCATATAGCTGGTAGCATCACAAAAAGAATTAGTCCACCAGGCCGTGGTGTCCGCCATATCTATTTATATCTATTTTAGAATGGACGCCTTTTTGTGCAGGTAATATCTGTTCATTTGAGGAATGTACAAAATAGTTTTAAACATTCCAACTTGTTTACCTTATCACGAATAAGCATCGAATCTCAAAGAAGTGAAAAACAGAAAATTTAATCACTTGTAACTTTGCCTGGGCATAGCCAAATTTTTTCGATTTTGGACGTAAATAGTAGAGATTTTCGTAAAGCAAATGCGGAAAATTCCAGCGCCTTATCTTCTATAATTTGTGAGTAGTGGGTAAAAAGCCACAAATTACTCTTTAGAAAAAGGGAGTTGCGCTTAGTTTACGCTCCACCGCGGGGCTTGTGCTCCGCCCAATTTGGCCCATTTTTAATACCAACCTGCGTTCAAAGAGGAGATTGACAACAACATACGGACGTACAGACAGACAGATGATTCAGAATTTTACGCTGATCAAGAATATACAAATTTTATAGGGCCTCTGAAGTTTCCTTTTTAGTGTTGCAAACATTGTGACGATGTGTGTGGACCCTCCATCCTTCAGTGATGGGCATAAAAACACGCTCGCGACATGTGAGTACTTTATGGATTATCAGTAAAAAATTTTATATACCGAATTGCTATCCGCGAATAAAGAGATAAATAACGGTCGGTGCGACGTGTGTCGACACGACACGCCAATAAAGAGCAGAATAATCGTAGTCCAAGGTAGATGTACCTGCATACTGTAAAAGCTTTGCTGCGCATAGAACAAGTGTAAGCGAGTGGTGCATTATAAGTTCCTCCAAACTGGACAGACGTTTAATTCCATTCTCTCTTGTCAACAACTAAATCGAATCAGAAAAATCGACAGTTGATCAATAGGGGAGAAAAGGGGAATAATGCGTGTTCCTAATTCACGATGAATTCTTCTCCATAAGTCCTATTTTCATTGGAACGTATCTTGCACAAAGAAGATACGAAAGCTGTGTATGGCAATCGAAAATGTCGGAAGTGCAAAGCCTAAAGAAAGAATAGACAAGAAAGTACTAAAAAAAAGATATATATATATATATATATATATATATTTTTATATCTTAGATGTCAACACATTAATATAATATGTTCCTAGTGTAAATACTATTCAGCAGCAAACATTCAAGAGTACAAAATAAATTCTGTTATTTTGTTTTACGTAACAAAAAATATCGTGTGTACATAAACCCATTGTATAGTCGTGGTATAGCTGCTTAGAAAAAAAAAAAAAAAACGGGAGCTTTTATTTTCGAATTTTTGGTTTTTAACTTAGTTTTGTGAAGTTGTAATTTTTAAAATAAATTTTTTCTTTGCCATTCGCTAAGAAATCGTATGTTTTACCCATAGATGGTTTGTGTTCAATATGTTTTTTTTATCGATTTATTTGTATTTATTTATTTATTTTTTTTAATATCACTACTACTATTACCAATACTACTACCACTACTACTACTGCTACTACTACTCCTACTACTACTACTACTACTACTACTACTACTACATTCTTTAATCTCGTACCTTTCAATTAATTTTGCGTAGCTTGAGATGATATTAATGAATCATATCGTGAACATGTTGCTAAATCAATGACTTCCTCGCAGAAGCGTCGTTAAAAAGCTTCATAAAGTCGAATTATTTTTATGGATCTAAATATTTTATAAAGCTAGGATTTTTTCGAGTTTATTTCAGTTTTTGGTTTGTCGAGATCGGGAGGATGCAACGGATTGCGTTAATACTGATATTTTAAGACCTTTCAGTCTTGTCGCATTTTCGTGTTTGATCGGCTGATACGGTGCCTGATCTCACCCAATTGTTTGGTAGTCGCTCTTCGACGTTTCGTAACACACTAAACTTGCCGGTTCCTGGTAAATGCATGGCATTATTTGCTTTTTCAAATGAATTCGTTTTCAATAACCACAGTTTACGTGAATGAAATTATGACCTCTTAGATGGGATTGCGATGACAGCAAAATCGTGTACGTATTCATATAGAGCGCATGTATGCGCTGCATGTGGGTTTGGATGCGTTTTATTTGTCAAAGTGAAAGTTATTTCCGATGCAGGTCTGAGTCGGCTAAACAATTGATTTAATCGACACGGAGCAAGGGCAAAAGTCTTCGGAAGATAAAAATCCCTCAAACATTCGAAAGGTAAAACTTGACACTTTCATTATAGTCCTATTTCAGTTTCACAGATCAAATATATGTATATATATATATATTGGTTGGAATTATTGAGGAAATTTAAAATACTGAAAAAAGAAATAAATTATAGATTTGCCGTCAACAACTAGAGGTAAACTACATGGACTTACGTATGAACTTACCATTACTTGAGCGATTCTTAAGTCGTATAGATTCTCTTTATGGGTATTTAAGCTTCACTAAGGTTCATAGGTGTGGAACTTACATAAAAGATTTCGATCAACAATCCCTGGTCAAGGAGTGACACATAGCTGTCTATATTGTTATTATGGAGCGCCAATCTTCAAACGATGTTTGTTAAAATTTCACGTTATTTCGATGACTTACATACGGGTTCCAGTGGTTCTAGAAAATTTGCTTTTGTTAATTTCAAAAAAATAGAAAAATCAGGATTTTGTTTGTTGATTAAAAACATTGTTTTTTGATGGGAAAAGATACCGTTGACAATCGCAATTCATCGATAGTTCGCTAATTTTAAATGAGGTCGTACCAATGCCGACGACAGCAAACTTTGGACGCTGGAAAGGAGTGGTCAGTGGCATCAATGGGAAAATTGCATGAATTAAAGTTTGAGTTGACGTTCGCACATCTGAGAAGAGAGGATGGCCCAGGAAAAAGGTCCAAACATTAGGGTCTTTCAGGGCAGTAAAGAGTGAAAAATCATCGAAACGTTAGAGAAGCGTTAGATTGATTTTTTTTCTCTTAAAGGGGGCTACGTTGATGGATAAGGCCCGAATATGATTTTCTCCTACTGAATCGATGATTTTCTCCTACTGTTCATCGATATGTTTATGTCTACATTTGAAGAAAGTATTTTATAGATTTTAAAGCAGATATTTTTAAAATTTTCACATTTTTCAAAAATAAAAAAATTAAATATTTGTAGTTTGTTTTTTTTGTTTTTTCGTTTCAAACCGTGTTTATCATTAAATTATACTAGTTTTGATGTTTTTATATAAATTTTTGTAAAAGTTTACCTAAACACCTTTGTAGTTGTTATTGTAATTATTTGTTTTTAGATTTAAATGTCTTTTAATATGTGTATGAAACGATCAGTCCGTAGATCGAGGATTTCATATATATTCCAAAAGAAAACTAACCGGCCCAAGGAGCTTTTTTCTTTAATTTGGGCTATCGTCACTCCAAGGATGAACCATATTTTACCGGACAAAACTTATTTAGAGATAGTGGAGCTATAAAGTCAAAGAGGGTGAAAATGGTTGTAATTGCCTACAGGCCGTTCATTGAAGCATAGGGGAGTATTTTTCAATAAGTCAAATCGACAGCTTATGCAGACAATTTAAAGAGTGTTCGCACAGTTGCGGGAGGTATGCAATGTTAAACCTAGCGAGAAATGTGGAAAGAAAAAAATGTCCATAAGGCGCAACTTCTTTACGAACTCACAAAAAGGCATGCGTCGTCTTGTACGAAAGTAACGCTGTAAGTCCAAATGTGTTGCAAATTTATCTCAAAAGTTGTTCCTCCTGTTGACCTACCAGTGATTCAATACAAGTCTCTAATCGACTTAAACTAACATTTGACGATCGCCGAGCTGGGACTAAACATTGACCAGGCATTTGTCGAGTTTACTCGTTTTTCGTTACGGGCTTAGGTATTGCCCTAACAACTTTTTTAGGCTTTACGAATATTATATTATCCTCTATAACTTCCGGCGGCATCTCTTATTTTTATAACCCTCTATCTCCTGAAGGTGGTCTTCTTATTTTTGCCTTCGCCGTCTTCAACAATTCAACAATTTTCAGTGTGTTTCATTGTTCCTGTTTCTCACTACGTAATGTGCTATTAAAACAAAGTAATATTTAATAAGAGTGGTTTTCTCTCTTTTTATCTTCTTTCTTCTTCCTTTTCCATCAACTTTGTAAATGTGACTCTTATATATAAAAAGCTATTTATTTATCTATTGTTTTAACAAAACTGTTTAAATATATATATATATATATATATATGTATATATGTATATATATGTTTAAATCAACAACAACAACAATATGCTAAATAATGATGGATGTAAAGTCCGATGTATGTTTGCTTATAGCAATAATCCCTTTAATTTTTTAAAACAATTGAAATCAAAACGAACACAATGAACACTTAATATGTACGCACACATATAATTCATCACATTTTTTTTTGATGTTTTTAACGATAATAATAATAATAAAAAAAAACGTAATGAATTACACTCAAAAACAAATACAATTACAACAAAACCACAATTACTACACACAGGTCCATGAACGTCAGGCAGCCCGCATGCGTACACGTTCAGAATGGTTTTTGGGACCCAAAGATGATGATATATTGTGTGTGGATGATATCATACAAATACCAGCAAATACCTGCAGCAATTGTTATTTACAACAACAACAACAACAACAACAACAACAGCATCAACAACAGCAAAACCAACACGAACATGAATATCCGGTCGGTTATTTAGGTGGTGGCAGTACAAGAGATATGCGTCATAGCGAAAGGTCTGCGGTATCTAATGTCTCCCCGCCTATGCAAGACCAAGCTGCCGGAGTTCTTAATAACACCACACTCCTTTATTATAAGCAGCCAACATCACAGCAGCCTCACCAACATCAACAACACCAATTACAGAGGCAAAGTTTCCATTTGGCACCAGAGCATATGGATACCGACGAAGAGTGTTTCCAAGGTGCCAGCGCAAGTTTACATTCCATGCAACAGCCAAAAGCAACACGAAAAATTCCTACAACGAGTACTGTCGCTTCAAGCGGTTGTGCCGACGTAGCTGTTGGAGATGGAGGATGCCCTGCAATGCTTTTGGACAATAATTACGGTAGATATAACTTTGTTGATGATAAAAATCTAAAAAACTCAACATCTACTTTTACCAACACCACAACCACCATCACCACCACCACCACCACCACCACTGACAACCATAATAAAGAAAATAACAATAACAATATTGCAAACAATAACAGCAATAATAATAACAACAACAAAAGTAATAGTAATTACTACACTTCAAATAATCGCCACCATATGACAAAAATTTCACTCAATAAATGCCATTCCATGGAACTGATGCATCAGCAAATGCAACAACTACAAGAACAAGAACAAGAACAAGAGCAACAAACAGCGACCACAACACATCTGCAACATTTACAACATTATGAACATAAACCAACTAATCACCATATGCATGCTAATCATAATATTGCAAATCATTATTTTTCAATTGAACCCTTATTGAAAGCAAATCGTAAAAATAAGGAAAGCATTGAATGTCATGAGGACGAAAAGAAAAAGGAGGGTGAGGAGGGCGTTTTTTACGTAACAAGCTCCAAGTTATCTTATCATAGCCCGCGACAAGATGATAATTCCTGTTCCTTTATTAATACTAAAATTAATCCCAACATTGCTAACACCAACAATACCGCTAACGCCAATGTCACCGCAGCAACCAGATTATCAAACCCCATTGCTAACTGCAATGACGCCTTAATAAATGGAGAAATAGACTATGAGTTCACCTCACGTTTTCGCCACTCAACACCTATTATGCAACGTCGACGATTACGACAACAGCAAGCGTTAATACGTCAACGTTCGCCATCTCAATCATCCTCATTGTACCAATCATTTAATGCCAGTTTGCAGGCCCCTATGACAACAGCTTCAGCTGGTCGCTATAGTAATATTCAGCAACGCTTAGATCTGAATAATAGCACCCGCCGTAGCGTTAATGGGGACAGTGGTGGTACTGGCGGTAGTGTTGGTAACAGCAATTTTCTTGGCTTAATATTTAACGTTTTAGATTTCCTGTTTTAATTCACTTTTAGTCATTTATTTTATAGCATTTTTTGTTTTAATTTTCGCAATTTCTGCTTATCGCCATTTGTTAAAGATCATTATACCTATATATATATATATATATAAATATGTTGTCCTTTGTGTTATGTATAATATGTATCGTTTGTTGTTGTTGTAAAAGTTCGTTTGTTATCGATGTCCCTTAATATATGTATGATGCTGAATATAATGCTTAGAGATATAAGTTCTCTAAAGTGCCTGCGAAAAAATCTCCTTTCAGAAAAGTTATCAGAGAGTACTATGTGTACGTTATTTGTTCAAGGTTTTAACGAAGGCAATCCGATCCATAATGATTTTGCATTCGGAAAAATATTAATCTTACGCTTTGAAATTACGTTCAATTTATGAATGAAGTTTGGCCATTCAGAAGATTCGTTCTCAGCCTTATTATTGATACTTGTGTTTTGGTGCACCGGATGTGTGTAATATCAAGAGCGCACCTTTTATTATACCGCTCCAAACTTGTTTGTCTGCCTGTACGCCTTCTTCTCTTGTGTTCAACCTATAGGCTGTAATTTTTGATGAAATTTGTTACACCGACGTGTTTTGGCCTACGGGCGAATGCTATTGAAAATGGTTCGGATCAGAACACCTTTTCCACCACTTCCCATATAACGACCTTTCAAAATATGGTGTTATATGAATAACTGAAGGATGCTATAGGGTATTTTATGTGAATCGCGGCCCACTGTACTCAATTGTTCAATGGTTTTATGAGTAACTTTAAAACAGCTTAAAAGGTCAAAAGCGAAATGAATATGCTGTACTCATAGCTACTTAGAAATCCATATAAATGGCTTTTAGGGGAGCATCACGCTTAATTGACTGTTCGAGAAGAATAAAACCGCTCAAATTGAAGGTGTTAGTCAATCTTGTTGGTAAAGGAAATGAGGAAAAGGAGGTTAAGTAGGCTGTGAGATATATGTGTCCATATATAAAATAAATATACATTATTACTGCGCCAATAAATCTTTCGAAACCCCTTGAAATTCTACTTTATTTTTGCCTTGCCAACTCCTACCAGGGAGTCCATGCAGGTAGATTTCATGTTTTGATAAATTTCTTCCGAATTGCAAGACTTTAAAATCCTAAGTTCCAGATAAAAATTGTCTTGCGTAGCAATTATCCATTTATAAAACAAGTAAGAACATCGCGGTTCGGGTATGGCCGACCAATAGATACTCTACATCACTTCGTCTGCTACAGTTATTCACTCGGTTTCATAATAACACACCAAAAAGTACACCCTATTTTTATGCAAAGGCACATCTTTCATGAAATCCCGCCCAAAACATCGTCTGATGTGATACAAATTTAGCAAACTTAATTTCCTTCCTAAAAATTTTACTATTTTTCAATCTTCATCATAAATTTTAATTTTTTTTTCTTTTGCTTAATTGCTGCTATAGAACAGTTTTCATCATAAAATATTATAAATTCAATCTTTTTCTGAAGGGCGTAGTATTCCTGAGAAATCTTATATGGAGTGGCGTCTAAAAAATAGGCCAATGTGGTTCAAATTTGGTTTAAGGATCCTTATATGCTGTGATGTCCAAAAAATAGACTTGCGTGGTCAACAAATTTGTCCCAGGCGAATCAAATTTTTCACATTTATTTAGAATGGCAGAATATTATTACTCAGCGAATCTTGCTGAAAGACTTTGAAAATTGTATCTGCAATAGCGTTCGTCCTTCAGTCAAAGCACGTATGTGTACAAAAAATCTTACCAAAATATTTCAAAAATTAGGACCTGTAGCTTGAACACAGAAGGACATGGGCAGACATCAGGGGGAGAGGCAAGCTTACATGATTCTGAGTCGACTGGTATTATAAAACGTTGGCCTATTTTAAGCGTTACATACGTTCGTAAAAACTTAATATACCCTGCACCATAAGTGGTTTAAGATATAAAAAAAGTGACATAGGTCACCGCATGAGATACTTACCGAAACGGATTAACAACCTAATTCAGAATCAATCGATGTAGAAGACGCTTTCAATGATATTTTCTTCCATTTTTAAATTACAAAAAGATTCTATATATATATACTATACGTATTACTATACAGTTTTAAGTTGCGTTTTAGAATTTGGAATAAACTCAAGCTTGGAAACGGAACTTTAAAAATCGAATAGTTTATAGGGTAAGAAGCCATAAACACTCTACAACCTTTTGTCCACTACCATGCTAACTTAAAAATGTTGTGAAAATTAAGAATTTTAAAGCTTCTTAGAAGGTCATGTGGTAGGAAGTCCTTTCTCAAAGAGTCACTTCTTCAACAGTAACACGAACTTTCTCTTATACCGGTCGTCCTTCTTGATCTTGCCGCATAGTACGCTTCAATCAAAAGGTTGTTTACGTCCTGGAAGAGTGTAATCTAGTTTTCCATCTTTTATCGTGAGTGTATCACTATATTAGAGGCGCCCGCGTCGAAGGATCCGTCTTTATTTTTGTCCAACGGCTATGCATCGTGTATTCTCCCTGCAACTGATATGCAGGAACCCTACTAAAACGTATACCCAGATTGCTACTTCTCTGGATGAACCAATTACCTATTTGCAGTGGTCTTGTGCTAATTTTTTTTTTACCGGAACGCTAATTTTTTTTTTTTACCGGAACGCGTATATATAATTATATAGACAGGGCCGATCCTGGGTAGGCGGCCGCTCTGTGCAGTCTCATGTCCCAAATTTGACGACGGGGGGGAGATTTCTCCCAATTTTCGCCCGTCTTCTAATGTTTATTATAAATTCTCGTTATCAGAAATCATTTTTAGTTTCGGAACGCGTTCCTGTCCAAAAAGGAAGTACCGGAACGACGTTCCGGAGCGTTCCGGCTCGACAACACCACTGCCTATTTGTCACCCGTCATGTTCCTATGTCATTCAGTCGCTAATATCTAGTCCTAAGTACCTTCCTCTCGGCGATCGTTTGCTTAAGTAGGTCTTAAGATGCTTCGCCGCGTTAGAGATTAATATGCCTTTCTCTCAGCACCCGCCGTCTTCTTCTCCTCACTTCCAGTATGTCTTTGGGCAGTTACGCGGGCCTTTGCATTGCCCTCGTATATGCCCGCATTCCAAGTAAGAGAAGTATTTCACGTGCTTTGATCTCTTAGCAGAAGTTTTCCAGCGTCATCTTGGTGCTAACCAGTTAACGCTGTCTGTCTTCGCGGTTCACTAGAGCGTGGTAAATATGCTGCTTAGCGCCAGATATCTTTTTGCATCCGACGTTGTTCTTGTTCAATCTCGTAACTGCTAATAATGGATTAATAGCTCTCCTAGCTCTTTTCCATTCTTTGAGATCTCGTTAAGTTCCAATATCAGGCTGCCTTCCTGCGTTTTCCTTACATTTCTCGCCGGTTCGCTAAACTGAATTGGGGTCCGTTTTCTCTCTGTAGAACATTTCTGCATACGAGCGTTTACTTAGTCTTAGTCTTAGGATTCCTGTTCGAACGGCCGCTTCTCCTTTTTGCGAGTACTTTCCCCGATTTAGAGTTTCTAAGTTTCGGTCGATGCTATTTTGTGCTACGTGGGGAGCACATACTTCAGGGACGGCGCTTAGCGGCCCGGTCGTTGAAGGTTCGTACTGTACCAATCCATGTTTGTGGCTGCTTATTGGGTATTCCGAGTCATACAGAAGTCCGAGCTTTAATTTTTTATTTTTTTTATTTTTATAACCCTAGCTACCCTGCCTATAAATATTGCGTGTGAAGGCCAAGTGAGCGTATGGGCCATAACATCCGTCATGTCATTGTCTTTGTTCCTTTCGGATTCATTTTTATTATTTCACCATTTTTTCACTGTTTCTTCCCTCAGTGCTCGAAACGTTGCTTTATATTATTAACTTTACATAACTTTACTTACTTACGTAGCATAGCATTTCTTGCACATTGTATTTCTCTTATGCAGCTCCATTGCAACTCAGATCTCCAGTAACCAATTTTGACACATTATATACATATATTTTATAATTATTATTTTTATTCTTCTTCTTCATACCTTCCTTCTAATGGGCTTTATCGCCTTTGTGAAAATTGTGCTTTTATTTAAATCTTTCTATCATAATATAACTTATTTTTGTCTGGTCAATTTTTTTGCGGATTACATTACTATATACACATATTATATACGGATATTCTTCTTAAAACCTATTTAGTTAATGTGGTGAAATTTACGTCGCTTGTCGTCTACGCATAAGGAATCCTGCAAGTATTCGCCCTAATTCAATTTAAAAGTTGCGTAATCCGACATTCTAATAATGTTAACCGAAATTTGTGATCACTCTACTGATATTCGCCGATAATTCTATTCTTACCTGGCGATGCTCTTCCTTCCGACAATCCATTTAATTGATGGTCGTATGTACAATGCGGTGAAATCTTGACATCTAATGATGATCCGAATTATTTATCATGTTTTCTATATCTTCATTAATTCTAGGTCCAACAAATAAAATGATGGACCTTAACTCTAGTCCGTTTAACAGCTTGACGACTGGCATGTCGTTGCCACAATAGTTTTATTTATTTATTCATTTTTTTCCTTTGGTTAAAAACATATAGGTGCAGTACAATTCACAATTCACTGCAAGTTGGTTTGGCAATTAGGACAAAGTTGTGATTTATTCAGGGATGTTTTCAGACAAGACTTGTCAAAGATGTGATCACAAATCGTTCTATGAAAGTTCCTTTGGGGTCTATCTCGTTCTGCCAAATAGAGCAAATAAGTACCGATTCTGTCTGGCTGATTATTAAATCTTCTTTACTTCTACGTAACGACATGAGAAAATATCGCAACAGACTTACAAAATATTTTCAAAAATTCAAAGTTAACAACACAAAAAGATTTCTATGAACTAATAATTCAGTTGTGGAAAAATAGCGGTAAATAAATCAAATGCTTAATGGCACAATTACAATTTGCCCTAGAGAATTTTTACAATGTGTTGGTGTTGAAGTGTAAATGTGTAATATACCTACTTCGCCAGCCAATGATCGATTAAATCGATTAAGTTAAGTGTTGCACATTTTAATATAAACGGTAACAAAAAGTATAATAAATGAGTTTAATATTAAGACTAAAGAACAAATTTATTTAATAATAACTCGCCGTAATCGCCGAATGTACATTCGTGATTAATAATAAAGAAAAATTACAATTTTTTTAACAAAAAAAAATGAAACAATTAAATAATTCTGCTCAGGATGTGTATGTAGCTGCGTTGCTGAGATTTTAAACTGCCATCATGAGCTTCGGAACTACGATGCCTCTCTCTCGTTCTCCTTCCATTGAATAAACAGCGTAATCGAAACTGAAATTACATAGTGTCGCAAATATACATTCCGCTGGCACTTCGCTCACAATCCGAGTCTTAATGAAGGATTTGAATATAATGAGATTTTTATATTGAAATTTTTGTTGTTGCCTTTTTTCTTTTTGACAAATTGTTCTTTTTTTATTCAAATTTCAATTTTAGTAAAAATTGGTTTCCTTTTTGTTAAAACTTTGATCGCCACCATCAATGAAAATTTTCAAATTTTTTATAAAAAATCTTTTTCCCGTTTTTCTATCAGAATATATTCGGAGCTTAATGCAGACTGCTTCTTTTTTTTTTTTTTATGGAAAAGTCAATGATATTTAGCAAAAGGTTGCAAGTTACGGCTGTTCAATGATGATTCCACTACTAAAACATTGACTTCGAAAACGCGTAAACTTTTACAATTTCAATACATTTCACATTATTTTTTTTTTTTTTTGGTTTATAGAAAAAAAAATGAATTAGGCCTGCATATTTCACTTTTCCAGTAACGTAATTTAAGAATAATAATTCTTTATTCTGTGTTCTAATTCCTTGTCTAATTTTCGATTTGTTGGCCACGTTTGACCGCTTGGTGATGAAATTCTTTATTCTCTTTTTTTTTTAAATTTGAGCAACATGCTGAGGTTGGTTGTTAACACTCCAATGACAGCATGAAAACTGCATTTCACACTATTATATACAATTTTTCCTTTTTTATTTTTTTTTTTATTTACATTTTTACCAAGCTGCACGAAAACCAAAAATTGTCTCTCCAAAAAAAATACATTCCTTTCTTTCTTTTTTTTTTTTTTTCCAAAAAAAAAATACTTGATTCAAATTTTTTTTTTTTGTAGTTTAAGTAAAGTGTTTTTTTTTCTTTTTCTATCACAATCCCCTGCCGAATTCATTTTCTACAGCTTCTCGGTTCGTCTTTTTAACCAAAAGGTAATCGTTCGAACCTATATAAATCAAAAAGTGTTAAAAATGACCACAATATACTTAATTCACCATCTATTGATATCTTCCTTTACTTCCACCTGTTACGTGAAGTCTAAAACAGTAAAGAAACTGACATTAGCTGATTTTCTAAAAATATCTTCCAAGATAGCCGTCAACTCACATTCGTCTTTACCTAAACATTGGTGATGGATGTGAAAATGCAAATCTCAATTTCTCTTTCCTCATATAAATAAATTTAAAGCTCAATCTGCCGAAGCTTCAGTTTTTTCAATTATATTTGGTTCAATAAAAGTCTGTAACTCGCGTCCCCCAGTGCCTCACTGACATAAAAGAATTTATCGAGTTGGGCGTAGAACTCGCTTTACATTAGAGTTAAATACGGAGTACGTGTAACCTTGTGAGTATGTATGTAACAGCACTTATGAAAGACTTAAGATAGGCCAGCTTTCATTATATCGATTTAAGCTTGCGTCTCTGATGTCTGCCCGTGAATTTTAATGATCAACCCACAATTTTGTTAGCATATGTTAACGAAGTTTGTCACACTCCGGCGTGTCTTGGTGCAAAGACGAACACTATTAAAATTCGTTATATCACATGATTTTTACGATATCATCAGGATTCTCTGTCCTGAGTTAACTTCGCAACGGCAACAGTTTCCCCTGCCGGAATTAACTTAGTATGCTCTCTGTCTTCTATCTTTGGCAAATATGCGATCTCAGTGTTTACTGATCACAAAGCGTCAACTGACACTGCCGCGAGTAATGACCATATTATGTGCTGCACAGCTTTTAATTTCGTCATGTTAATTTCGTATACCGAAAACCATTTTCAATCTCTCCTCAAGCAGTCTATAGAAACAAATTTTTTCCCTTTTTGTTGATAATCATTTTTTAAAGTTACTTTCGTTGCAAGATTTCTCTGAATGTCTCTGAATGTTCTAGGATGTGATCAAATAGTTGTTTGCCTAACGTTCTTACTTCCAATTTGATGCTCTTGAGGAGACGTTTCATATTATTGGCACTTTTGAACTGCTGGAACTGATAGTGATGACAACAGGTCACTCAGTGAATTCATAGCACGACTATTCACAAAACCATATGATTTCTAGATGCTACCATTAGTTTATAAGTTGCAATTATTTTAGTGACGCCACTTCTATTTTTGAAAAATAATGAAGAAACCCTGGACATCTATGATCCTGTCCATTATTTTCGTAGAACGCCTCCTTTTCACATATCTTAGGTAGACAGTCCACTTTGCTGCAATGTAAATAGCATTTACGTGTGGGTGTCACCTTTGATATCTTCGGTCAACCTTAAGCAATCTAAAGCATTTCACTTCATTGTATCGTTTATCCATCCTATCTTAGTTTTTTCCTGCCTCCAATAGTCTTTTAATGCCTTTTGATTGAGAGGGATCGAGACGTGCTTTCTATGTCGGCATAAACCCTACTGACCCCCTTAACAGCTTCCTTGTCTGCCGAAATAGCATCACATCACGCCCTGATCACCGCCATTAGGTTAGTGTATTGTTATGACTTTTTGTTGTATTATATTGCGATTGCTTTCATTATGATTGTGATGCGGTTTGTGTCTCATGGCCGATGTTGGTTAACAAATACGGACCGTTATTATTTATTCTCCATGGTGTGACTTGTATGCAAAGCGAGTATTAAAAAACGGGTGTGTCTCAACTAGACTTCTACAGCCTTGCTATTTCCTTATCGAACGCGCTTTGTCCACCTTGCTGTGAGTTCTTAAGCGACTATTGTAATGACTTTTTCTTGCCGCGTGTTCGAGCCTTAGAACGGCCGCATCTCTATAACGGAAGCGGGAGAAAAAACTCCAAAAAAGTGCGAGAGAGAAAAAAAGGAAAAATGTATGTCTCCTACGCTATCTTTCAAACGAAATTCATTTAGAAAAAGACAACAGCAACGCATCAGGAAGACTTTCTCGCGCTGCGAATTCAAAAGGACGTGTATGTGTGAGTGTATGCTTTTTAGTTAGGTACTTTCAAAAGACATCTCGGGTCGGCACCGGCGGCATGCTATCTATCATTGGCGCTTGCATACTAAACCCATTTTCATATGCACTTTTTGTGTCACTTCGACGGACCATTTAACCAGTCCACGATTAGCGCGCTAAGATATTTAAGCGCAGAGTAGGATAGAGTAATGTGATTTTCAATTCTTACATGCACATTTTTTCGACCGTCCATCCTCTTATCTACTGAAAATATTGAAATGTAACTTGTATCTGCAAATTTTTAAAACCAAAAGTGGTTCGATGGACGTAATGGGATAGCGACTTAAGCGCTGAACGCAATAAGCACGCTCGCGTCACGTATTATGGATGCAAATATCAAAATATGATGTTTATATGAATTTTACTCAAGTTTTATGTCAAATCGTGCTTTGGCGTTTCGGCGCATCATAATGCACAGCGCACTATGCACAAGGCACGATGTAAATGTGTTTGTTGTGTTCGGCACTTAAAGTAAAAGTAAAAACTTTCTTCCATCTTTACGAGATAAATAATTTCAAAATCATTAATGTTTAAATTTTTGATTTTTTCGAGGTTTTACCTTTATTTAGTACTTTTCTGCAAGGAGTGCATTTTTTACCATTATTTAATAAATTCATATATTTAAAATTGTTTGTTTTGCTTTAATTTAATTTAAACAAATTTTTATGCATATATTCACATACATACACATTTTTTTTAAATTTATTTGTAATTTTTTTTTTAAGAAAGTATTTTTCATTTAATCTTTAATAAACTCATTTATCATGAAAATCAAATCTTTGTGTTAAACTTTTATGAGCTTCTTAATTTTTTTTGTTCAGCCATGATGCTTATGTTGTTGATTTTTTTTTTTTAATTGTTTGCTATATATTTTCCAAAGACTTAAGTAGATTTAAAGTTTGTATTCGGCTTTTTAATAAAACATCTATTAACCACATCAACAGACCTTTAGCTTGAAACATCGATGACATAAAAAAAAAAAAAAAAATTAGTAGATTTCTCTCAAAGCTTCCGCCACATGCCACCTAAACGGAGATACTATTACATATTACATCTACTATATAAACATTGTGTGTGTGTGTGTGTGTTTGTGTGTTTGTGTGTTGAGGAAAGAAATAAATATCTAAAAAATATTACATTTTCATTTTTTTCTTGTTTTTTTTTCATTTATTTCTCTAATTCAATTAATTATGTTTGTGTACCATTATGTATTTTGGGTTATTACCGAATTCCAAATGTTATATGAACATGTACTTAACATTCACCATATGGCAAAATATCACCCCAACAAATCCTGCCTCATTTAAATATATGCCTTGTATATAAATCGAAAATTAAAACAAAGTTGGGAACATCCGTTTAAGCAACAGTGCCGAATCTGTACAGTATATGCACAAAAGACCATCCACTCGTCGCATTCTACTGGGTGCTAATATACCGAGACAATATCCTTTGCGTTCATCTTTGAAACGTCACAAAGAGAAACAAGTGGGATTAGCAACGACAGCAGCAATAATAGCAACGACAACTGCGTTAACAGCGGCAACAGCAAACACTACAACTAGCAATATCCGGTCTCTGACAGTACCGGCGGGGATCTTAAATAACCCTCTAAGCAATGCCGGACACAATAATGGCAATAATGAAAGCTGTGCAACAGAGTCGTCCATTACGTTTAAAGCTCCTAGACTATAAAATAACCCTAAGAGTTTTATATTTCTGTGTCTTTCTTCTTCTATATTTTAAGTTTTTATACACACACTACAAGTCTGACATTTTTTAATTTCTATTCTGTCTTCAATGCTTGTTTAAGTAAGTTAATCTTTAATAAATTGACGGAAAGTCCATCATAACGAAATGAAAATGAAGAGATCGAAATTGTAAAAAAAGCAAGTCATTTTTCCAGGCAGCTATTAAATAATTTATATATATATATATATATATATATATATATATTTTATATTTAAAAAAATTATGTATTAAAAAAAAAAAAAGAGGATAACACATAATTAAAAATCATATCGAAAACTTTAAAAAAAAGAAATTCAGTAAGAAAAAAAAAAAATTAAAAATAAATAAATAAAAAGCAAATAACCAAAAATTCAATTTGAAACGAGACGTTTCAACGCTTCATTCGTAAATGAATAATCTCTCTCTGTCTCCTTCTCCAACTGTCTCTCTTTCACGTAGCTCTCGATTCGCTGACAATGTTAGATTTGTACAATATAGGCTTAGATTACATATAATCGCAAAAAATAATTTCTGTATATCATTAACAAAGTTATTCAAGAATTACATTTAACCACCGAAGCGAAAAAGTGTGTCGGAAGCCGTTACGGATACCAAATCAAGACTAATTCGACTGCCTTTTGGTGAGTTCACTGTTCGGGCATGAGCTCAGTTGTAATCGATCCCCTGTCTGCAGACAATTTACGATCGTATGCATCATTTTCACTTGGCTTTCGCTACACACACAAAAAATTGCCGCTCCATTTGTAACTATGTATCCAAAGCCCTTAAGGTATATGTATGTATATATTCAATTGCATCGATTTACTGTTTTCAAGTTTGAAAACGATCGGCCAACATTTGTTATAGATTGGTTTGAAATATTTCCCGGAGCCACTCAGTCAGCATTTACTATAAATGATTAGATTCGTGACACAGCCACAGTTACATATGTATATAAAACAGTTGGTGGGTATAAGAAATTCGCCCCTAATTCGCTATTCGCTCATAATCTAGTTTAGTTTATCTTTTGTATCGCAGTCTTGTCTTGTATATATTATATTATTATTATTTATTTCTAAGGGGTTATAATTTAATGCTTCCGTTATATTGATACAGACTTTTATTTATTATCATTTCCCAAATATATCATCGTCTATGTTAATATTCAATTTCCTAGATGATAGATGCGATTTTAATAATTCTGATAAACAAAATCAATTCACGAACGAACCAACAGCTGGCATGATTTCCATACCGAACAAGAATGTATATATGTGTATGAGTTGTATAGGGGTCTACAAAAGCGTATTAGTAAAGACTATTGTGATAATAGCGCGGAATAATATTTTCATTGAAATTTAGAAAACTACATCTTCAAATATCCTGAGGATATTTTTTTGTCTTCATAGATCTGTCAGTAGTGAACATGAAGAAATGTATGTAAAATTTGAATGAACAGTCAAGGTAATAAATACTATTACTACACTTGAATTTATTATTATTATTATCATTATTATCACTAATTAATACCTTTAAGTAATGTTCAAGGTTTCTTAGTAAAAAGCTAAAATAATTATATAGATTTAAGTCATGAATTTAATTAAATAGATAATACATATGAATAAAAATAATCAAAATGTCATCAATGTATTATATGTGAATCTGATATAAGAAATTCTATGAATTAATTAATCCATCTATGCTATCAATTCAAAGAAAAAGTATTTATATGATTGTTATATATATATATATATGAATATGAATATATATATATATAATAATTCCAAATGAAGGCATTTATGTTAATTGTATGTTATTGCCTAGTATTATTGAAAAATGTTAATAATAATCAAAGGAATAATAAATAGAGATCAACACTGATATATTTCACTTTTAATTCATATCAAATACAAAATGCTATGTTTTTCAAACTCGTTCGGACTATTCCCGCCAAAGGAGGTGTGTATATATTAAAAATGTCTGATATATGGATACCCCTTATAGAAAGTCCAAAATTGAACCTCACCATTGAGAATAATCTCGTAAAGAGAAGGGAGTCGTCTTTTTCTATATGGTTTATGGTCTAAGCACTGAAATTATTTCCATCTGAAGGTTCTTCAATGCCTCTTTCTTTCTTTAGGCATTGCGGTGTTAGATGATCGTAGGGTGTAGTGTGTTCAATAGAGATCTTAAACTGTTCAAGGTAACAAACCACTAGTCTTGATTACCAACAAGAACCCTTTCGCGATATTCTCCAACGTGATCACTTTTTTGGACAACAGTTACAGTTCTACTCTCAGTTTTTGAATGATAGCTGAGCGGACTACCGCATTCCATCGCGAGAACATTCAGCAAGTAGCACTGAAGTGAACTTATTTGAGTCTGCGAATAAACTGAGATACACTCAAAAATTCAATAAATTTTAAAATAAGCACTGATTTTTAAATCTAATGATATCTAAGATATGTGTAATAACGTTAAATATTAACGAGATCGTTTAAAAACAATTTGTTTCAATAGATTTATTTGTTAGCAGAGAATTTACTAATAAAACCATATAAATTTATACATTTTACTTTCGAGAAGTAAGGCGAATTAATAAATAATTTTAAATGTTGTTCTAAATATATAAAATATTATTTATTTGTAAATTAAAACTAATGGCTGGAAGGGATCGATTAAACCGTTAGCAAAATGAACACATTGCAATAGTAGGAGGGGGCTGTTGTTAATGGACTCGTTCGTTATTCAATGCCTTTTAGGGCAACTTACAACTTACTAGTAGTTGTTTTTAAATAAATTTTTCCTTTCTCTCTTCTTCTCGCTTGGTTAATTTATTCTTAGTTATACAAATTTTTATCGATTAAAATGCCATTTTCTATTAGAAAACTTTCTACGTCTGATTCGAAGAAATCATCCGATAAGTCATCAGTTATGCGTACAAAATTACCTATAACCGCTTGGGCCTTATACACAAGTAAAGCGGGCAATCCCTTATTACGAAATTCACGACTCATGCCGGCCACTGAACTGCATATCTTCGCAAATTTAACCATAGCATATTGGCCAGCCAATGCTTCCAAGCATTTATTTAAAGTACTGCATGCACTTAATCCGCGTTCATAAATGTGTATTATTATGGTCGTATGCTTATTTTCATTTTCAACGCAATCCAAGAACTCTTTATGTGACGTTAAATGCAATACCTTGCCGAATTGTACATTGTGTCCGCATTGACGCAGCATTTCGGCCATGCGTTGTTTTTGATATTGTTGTAAAAAATCCTCACTCATCAGTTCGGCTAACTCGTTATCGATCTCTTCTTGTCTTTTACGTTCCTCTTCTTCTTGGGCGGTGGCTGTGGTCATGGTTAGCTTTTTAGCCAATTCAATGCGCTGACGCTCATTTTCTTCCCGTTTTTCAGCTTGCAGTTTTTTGAAACGCTGCCAATCCTCAACCACACCTTTGGGCCCAGTATTGGTTGAGCCTTGATAACGATAACCTCCGGCGGGTGGTGGTGGTGGTGGGCATACGTCTGCGTTTAAGTAACCGTCCGGTCCTTGCTTGTTCCTAGTTCCTTGTTGTTTCCTATTACTTTCTTCAGCGCGACAAATTGGCTCATCTTCACCTTCACTACTACTACAATAATATTCAAGTTTTTCACCCAACAATTTGTCCTCTAAAGTGGCCATCTTCAAAATGATCTTTTTGTAAATTTTTATAATTAAATTAAAGATATTTACGCTTCATGAAACTCTTTAATGGTTTAATACTTTGGAAATGTCAACTCGGATGTATTCATTATCAGCAGCTGTTTTTCAAAAAGTCTCTCTGATGACAGCACTTATAAAATGCAACCAAGTTTTTGTTATCTTTTTCTTCTCATTCGAGTGAGTGAATCAAGAACAGATGATTTGCTGAGTTGAGTACGAATCCGTTATATTTAGATATGAACGATTTAAAGAAGAAGAAGAAAAGTTATTTAAAGTGAAAAACTAATTTTTTTTATTAAAGAATTGATTGAAGAATATTTGCTTGATAATAAAGAATTGATTTTTACTTTTAAAATATAAAAGTATTGATTAGCGAAAACGCAATTCCTTTTTCAGTTGTATTCCTTGTTGTGCGTATTTTTTATTATATCAAAAAGCTCTTTCAAAGGGTCGAGCACCTGGTAATTATGTAGCCGCAAATCTAAACTGTCGAAATCTTGCTTTTCCAACTATAAGTAGAATTAAATTATTGATTTTATTCATTTTTGTTGGAAAATTTGGCTGACCTCGTCGCAAGAGTCTGTACCATGCGGATCATCTATAGCCAAACGTTCAGCGAATGCTACGACGCCGCACCATGAACGGAAATTAATATCTTTGATTTTTTTTTTTAAATTTTCATAGTCTAGTAAATTTAGTATTTTTTTGATATTCGTTTCATTTCCGTAAAATTCCAGAACATCTTCTAACGCGGCCGGTAAATGATCTAAGCCGATAGTCCTTTCCATGTAATTCGAACGAGGAAAATCTTGATCGTTTTGTATTGTTTCATGATCACTTTCATGATCTTTTGTTTTAAAATATTTCAGAAAAATTTTTTTATAAATTTGCTTACGTTGTCGTGTAACCCAAACATAATTGCTGAGATAATCGAAGACAGAAATTTCTAGAATGAAACATAATAATGCAGTATGTAATTTTTTTTTTTTTTTTTTATTAAATCATTTCCAGATGACTAACCTTCTAAAGTCGCCAAATTCATAGGCACTTCGAATCTGGTTGCTGATTTGGAAAATTTTCTGGGCGTTTTTTTATTTGTTATGTTGAGTTTTTTAAATTCTTCCGTTGTGCATTTGTCGGTATGTGGTTTGTTCGCCAAATATTTAAAAGCTTCTCTTAAAGCACGATTAAGCTGAAATGTTTATGAATGTAGCTTGAAACAACTACCAAATGTTTCAATTTTTCTTTCTAGTTACAAATTTCTCAAAAGTATTTTCAATTTTATCCACATCTAAAGCAGTTTTGAGGGCCCTAAAAGCCTCTTCAGTTAAAAAGCTTCCCTTTAGAGGTATCTGATCGCTGTCCAATTTATTTTTGCTTGGCAATAAATTAGCGCAATTAGGTATCAAACTGGGTCTAGTGCTAGGATTTAATGAGTCAGGACCAAGGGCCGATACTTGAGTTTCAGGATCTTCACTTAAGTGAAAAGTAGCAGTAGCGGTAACTGTAGCTTCATAAAATGACACAATAACTTGACAGTATAAATGCATAGATAGCGGCGTAAAGCATTTTATTTACCTGTGATTGGTTTCACCCTTTTCCGCTTTTTTCCTCTTCTGATGTCACTATCATCTTCAAAATCTTGCTCATTTATGCAAATGTGTTCTATTTTTTTAGTATCCTGGCTTAACGATTCGGTTGTCGGTGCGCTTGTACCAGCCAAACACGACTTCGGTCGTTTAGTTTCTTCCACTTTCGGTTTCTTTGATTTATGCTCCTCAATAGTTCCGGCGCTTCTTGCTTTCTGCATTTCTTCAGTATTTACGCTTAAAGTGCTGTAAGAGAAGTCCGATGTTGGCTTCCAATACAACGTTTCTTGAGAATGCGACTTTCTCAAGTCGAGAATTAGTTGTTTACGTTTGATAATTTCAGTTTTACTAAATTCTGGAGTAATGCAACGTCTGTTATTGAGAAAGGAACCAGCACTAGTCCTCGTATGTACACTTGTCACGGTCGGAGTGGGGGTTAGCGGCCTAGAGTCGGTGTCGGTGTAACGACGAAATAAATCTTCGGGTATGTTCTCGACAGTGTCAATTAAACCCTTTTTATTAACAGTGTCATATAAATGTTGCACATTTTTACCCTCAATAGCTAATGTTTGCTTGCATTTATTTATCATTTGTTTAACTTCTGGTGACGCCGGATGATTACAGAGAACGGAGCAGGTCTTAGCATATGGATTGTATAATCCACCTAAAGGCCTCAATGACAAACCCATAGGTGAAGCTTCGAATTTTTTGGGCAGCTCTTCACTGCCAAAGATTTTCTAAATACATAGAAAATTGAGTCGGAAGGTACATTTAGACCGTTTGTTATTTTTTATTTTTTATTCTTGTTCTTTGTTTACCTTTTTAAAAATAATTCGACCTTGTTTAGGTGTAGGTATTAACCCAGTTCTCGTTCTACCGTGCATGTTTGATTAAATTTTACTTAAATCCTTTACTGCGTCCTGAAATGCTTCCTATTTTTAATAAAAGTACAAGATTTTATTAATGATAATAAACGATGAAGATTCCAACTACTATGGTTACTTAGCAATAATTACTCCCACGTTAAAGTTACATAACATCAGCAAGATTGGCAAAGCAGCCCTTAAACTTATTTACTCAGATCTGGCCATATTAGACCAAAAATAAAAAAAATCAAATCAAAAATCAATAACGTGAAAATAACCTAAGATTTTATAAAATCGTCCCTTTTTGAATGTCGGTACTATTCATTGCAAATTAAATAGATTGACCAAATCCTTATCGAAATATTACAGACATGACTTGTTGTTAAGAAATATTTAACAAATTTACATGTACTGGGCCTTCTAGGTGGTCCCATCGAATATTTGTAAAAAATTTGAGATCTCTGTCTTCTAGAGTTTAAAACGAAAAAATTGCAGCGATATGTAGGTTTTGTATGCGTGTTTATGGGCAGTTAGCACATTTCTTCCTTCGTAATCTTAGCCATGTCTGATAATATTCGTATTTGCATAAATAATTTGTGATATGAATAAAGTTTTTTTTTTTTTGTTAAATGTCACTAGCTATAGGCGAAGACACGGTGATGGTCAGGAAGGCACGGTGTAGGTAGAGAAGGATGGAAGTGTTTGGAATAGTGTTTGATTTAAATGTGAAAACATCGTGATATATAGGTAATTCCAGGAAGAGTAGGTGGGAACGCTTGGAAAGCCTTGTAATACTCTTAAAGGACTTCATTAATGGGCAAATCGTTTTTATCTCTGTAGAACAGGTGCCATGGATGTAGCTATACATGAGCACTGTACAACCCACATTACGCTGAGGATGCTTGAGGATATCGACAATTTTGGACTTTGGCGCTCAAAAGGTCGTTGATGAACACCAGGAAGAGCAAAGGAGAAAGAACAGAGTCTTGTGTTACTTCTGCATTTATGTGGAATTTGGGGTAAGTCTTACGATTGCAAGTCTGACAGAACGATTATTCAGAAAAATCGGTAAGCGGCGGGTGAAATTCTCATCGACACCAATTGCAATCAATTTGGAGACGAGAGCATCTGTCGAATACCTTTGAGATATCCAGTGCAACCACTTTTCTTTCGCAAAAATTGCGAATAGCTCGGTTCCATTTCTCGGTAAGGCACATAAGGATTTTAAGCCCTCGGTGAACCGGTTTTTTCGAAAGCCATATTGTCTATCAGTCTATAAGATCATTACTTTCCAGATATCTTACCACGTGACTCCCACGGTTTTGGCTATTGTAGAACCGATTTCAATTAGGCGGTAATTAGCAGGATTTGCGGTACGGGTTGGACGTTGGCAGTTTTCCAGGAAGTTGTGAAAAGGTGACCTTTAGCGACAACACTTACTGAAGAGGTTGCGTAATGGCCTAGTGTGGCAGCACATTTGCTTATGACTTACGGCTGTAATGTTATTTGGCCCAGGAGTTCTTCTAGTACTGGGACTGGCACCATAACATACAACGTAAGGGCTTTTAAAACTCTGACAAATCACAATGACATGTGGTGTTTTAGTTACAATTTTGAAAATGATCCCTTGACCGCTCATTAGTATTTTATTTTATTTTTTTTGTCTGCCTAAACGACAGTTGCAATTAAAGTGAAAATCTTTCTGGGCTTGAAAATGTTCGAGAGCGTTTGTTTAAGACGTCGATCCCGCTCTGTTCACTCGATTTTTTTCTATGAAATTCTATGAAATCTAGATAATTTTTTATAATAACCTTTGCTTCTTGTTTTTTTTTATTTTATTTTTTATTATTATTATTATTTCTTTTTTGTTTGTATTTTTTGTTTTTGTTCCTCTTTTTCATTCTTTTTTTTTTTAACAACGAAACATTGCTAATCTAACTGAATGAGCATACTATAGTATATACTCATGTTTTGTAATTCGGTTGAGGAAAATGTAAGGAGATGGATGTGTTATATGCAAGTACTCGATGAAAGCACAGAATATCTGAATGGAAATTGTTTAACAGAAACGAATTGAGTAATTTTAATCATTTTGTTCTGGTTTTTCTTTAACAAATGTGGCTAGTGGCCAATTTTCGAATAATGTAGCAGCACAGAAGCTAACCTTCTCTTAAAGGGAAAACATTAAACGAAAATACCTCAGCTATCAAACAATTGCATAATATTATTAAAACAAATAAAAATTAATTGTTAAAGTTATGAAATCCCATAAAAAGAAACCGCGGCAACGTAATCGTCCACGCAATAAAGCCAACCGTTTAAAAAATTTGGGAATTCCAGACGAATCAATAAACGAAGAAATTACAGAAATTACAGAAACTGATGAGTTCAATAGTTTTGGACGAGTCGCACTAGGCGAACCCACAAATGAGGCAGAAGAGACCGATGACGACAGCCTGCCCGAGTTATTTGATGAGGCGAACGATTCCCTAAGTAATAGGAATCAAGGCTCGAGCGGCTATCAGGCTTTGGAAAGTCTGGAGAATGTCTTAAAACAGAACATACAAAAGTTGAACAGAAAAGAGGAAATGCTAAAAGAAGAGATAAAAGCAGTTTCGCAAGCTCAGTTTGGCGATAGCGCTGTCCAAAATACAGAAATTTCAACTGAACCTAACAATCAACAAAATGTTTTTATACAGAACTTACAACAACAAATGGAATCGATGATGGCGAATGGTCTGAATGCTTGCTAGTTTTCTTCTCCTCTTTTTTTTTTCTTTCTTTTTCCAATTAAAGTTTATTGATCGATTTTAAAACTTTGCAGGCAGTGAAGATCTACCTCAGACCATAATGGAAAATCTTAAGAAAATGTTAAATCAGGCACCAATTAGTGATGTTGAGACTTCCGACGACGAGGATGAATTCATCGAGTATATCTATAAACCGCGTAAATACTTTTTGATATCGTTGTGCAATGTGAGTTTTGTGAAGTGCAGGGAAAGCTTCACTTTTCACTGAATTTTAAATTACATCCATTACATCCATAGAAAAAATGGATTTTATCATTTTGTCATTTCGTTTCGCTTTTAAAACCCAGAAATTCGTTTGTATATTCTATTCTTGAAATTCATTCGAAAATAGCTTCGATTCGTCCCTAGGCAGACTAATTGCCAATCCAGAAAAAAAAAAGCCTGAAGAATATATTGAAAGTATTCACATAGTTTCCACAGCAATTCATGGCCTATAACTGTTGCCTAGAATTAGGATCGGTATCACTTTATAACATATAGCGTTCCAAGTTATGTATTAGCCGAGGTCGGCTGTGAATGCTCTTGATTAGTTCAATAAATGCGCACTTGAGAAGTTGAAAGAAGTTGCATTCAGTCTAAGATCCGAACCTATTATTACTATTCATTAGATTATGTTATGTCCGATATAATGTATTTTTCACATTATATCTGCGATTTATCACTATTTTCTAGATAAATATATAGACTAAGTACTATCTTTATGTATTCTGCTCTAGCTTTTTGGTAATTGCCATCAGACCATTGACCTGATTTACTTGATAAAACGTTAGGCTCCGTAAAATTATAAAAACTCTAATCTTAACAATTATGCGTCCGTAAACCGATTGAGTTAATTTTCAAACTTAACCTGACTAAATTTCGGCTCGGTAAACATATATATATATATATATATATATATATATATTTGCAATTAAGCAAAAAGCTTAAGGCTTCACGTCCATTTAGCCATTTCCGTCAGCAATGTCGCTTCACTTATTTAAGTGCAGTCCTACAATTGAGGTAGCAAGCTGAGACTTTGCATATATATTTTTAGTTCATGACCACAAATGAAGATTGAAAAGGGGCGTAATTGACCAATCAAAAATCTCAAGCACAATGCGGAAAAAATGGGTATATGTACGTGAACATTAAGCCGGACTATGTGAGCGATGCATATAAGAGTGATTTGGTTTAGCTAATTCACACGCCCACAGTTCATAAAAGTTATTGACGTTTTTATGCAAAAATTATTTAGCCCTTTAAGAAGATTAAAGCTCCGACATAGGGTTGTACGTGTACAGAATGCGAGGATATTATCATTTTTTCATGCCTTTATCTTGCAGTTGTGTAAATGTGATCTATGTGGTCTGGCTAGAATGGTGCAGTGTTCCCGGTGTAATCTGAGTTATTATTGCTCCAAAGAGCATATGAGAAATGATACTGAACACCGTCAGTTGTGCTTCGCTTTAAAACAAGTGGCTGATAGTAGTGGTAAGTACAGAATATATACTCAATTTTAATTTATTACAATTTCTTTTAAATTAATTACATATTAATATCTTTTATAAAAATTTTATTTTAAATATATGCGCCTTTACAAGTAAATCAATTTGATTACAAGTTTAATGAACTTACTCAATACACACATTTGCATTTAAGACATTTGCCGTATGTCAACTATTTATTTGGCTGTTGGCCAATGATCTGCCTCAACGCTAGATCGTTAATTAGCCAAAACATTATAAAAAGTAAATCAGAAGTTAATTAGATTTTACTTCTATTGCAGGACGGCATATATTTTATAAATGTTCAGATTTCACTTCTGAGCAATTTCGATCGTATCGGATCATAACTATACGTAAGGTGGAAGCGGTCATAAATCGTCCTCTAACTGCCACCGAACAAGAGTTAATACTGTTTGGACGCCTCTGTTGCAATGTAAAATGTAGAGAATATCGCTTTGAAAAATTGATAAATTGCAACAATTGCGGCATGGTATCGTACTGCAGAGAAAATCCGCAACATTTGCTTAATGATCATGAAAAATGGTGCAAAGCATTTCAGCTGTTTAAACAACTAATAATACATCAAGAAAAATTCGGCCGTTTAGAACCTCAATTGCCAAAAAAAATCTTAAGAGACTTACCCGCTAATTGTTGTAAAACTAAAGATATCTACAAAAAGTTGAACATAAGTAAAAAAGCGATTAAAATGATTATTAAAATTTGTATTAAATATTTTCTCTCTCTCTCTGCTTAAAGATTTGACGGAAAACAGTTGTGAATATGCTGCTTTAACACAAATTTCTACAGTTCCGTTAACGTCGTGGTATACTCTGAAATTATGCGACCAATTAAGGGATAATCAGGAACTGACTATACATTTAATAGGTTTTGTGAAATCGTTAATACGCATAAGTCCGTAGCAATGATCGAAGACATTTTAAATATGATGATGAGTTAAAACAGTTAATTTTCCAAAATCGAAATATCTGAACTTATTAAGGCCCGCCTGATAGTGCTTAAAATCGATTAAGGATTGGGTTTGATCGACCTCAGCGAAGAGCATCTTGATAACCCCGATTTTTGCAATGAAATCGGCTTTCCCTCTGTGCAGACTCATATTTCAGATATCTTCGGTGTATTGAGTTGTCAAGGCGTTTTTGCTTTTTCGAAAATGAAACAAGTAAAAAAATTCTATTCGGTTATGTTCGAATTATCCACGCCCATTAAATTTCTACAATCTGCAATATAGTTTTCAGTATGACTGACATTTTCCAATTTTCAATGCATAGATCCTGTAGAATCACTTATAAAATGTAGCTGAACATTTTTATCATCATAGCTATTTAAGTTTATGAGTAGTGAACGAAAAATCCAATTTTTGTTGCTTTTGAAAATCGAGGAGTGGGCGTGTTCTTTGACAGTTTGATCATCACTTCAGTACCGAGTTGTGTATAAGAATTGCTAATGCTTCTATCAAATTTAAATTTATTGTTTTAATTATTGCGACAGGGTGAGGGTTTGCTATAAACAGGCACACAGTTACTTATGTACAGATCGATTTACTATTTCATACTACTCTAGTGCATAGTTTATGCAGTCTCTGAACCTTTCTTCCGCTCATTGTAAATGTTTTGAAGAAACGAAGTCTTTCTCTTAATATTAAGTGGAAAAATAACTTGGAGCACGGACCCAAAATTCGCTACGGAATTATTCATAGAGCTTATGCTTTGTAAAATATATTCTTTTTAATATTTCCATAATTAAATTTTCAGGAGCCGAAGTTGATTTTGAGGTCGATATCTTACATAAATGGGAATTATTCTTTTTACACATTACCCCAACCCTAAGGCGACTAAATGTGGTTTTTGTCGGCCCCGAGTTAAATGCATGCAATATATCGTTTGACCAGCTAAAGAAAACTAAGTCAGTGAATTTTTATTTTATAACTTAAAAAAAATGTTTAAAAAAATGATATTCTATATCCGCAGGTGCTGCCGTTTCTGTCGTAAAAACAAACGTACCGTGAGTTATTATTTTGCAGCGAACATTTATCATGAATATTGTCGAAGGGTTGACTTTTTAAAGCCAAATTTAAGTAAGCTCTTAAATCGAACGTCAATATATTACATAACTATTGTAGTTTCTCAAGGTTTGCAGAAAATTTGTATTTAAATCACGGCGTACTGTTAAATACCGTACACAACCCTACTGTTGTTCATATAGCGACTTTTCAAAGTAAGATGTTACACAAGTGGTCATAAACGTAGCCAAATTGGATCCATTTTCAACAGCGTTCGCCTTTGGGGCGAAACACGTCAGTGTAGCGAATTTCATCAAAATATCTCAAAAATTACGACCTATAGGTTGGACGCAAGAAAACAGGACAGACAAACAGAGAGAAAGACAGATGGACAGGGAAGCTTGAATCGATTGAGAAACTGTCCCAAGCGGTGTAGGTGCAGGTAGGGGTATAAAAACACTTCTTGAAATATTTCGTAAATCTAGGATCTTCTCGTAAAAGCATACCTACAGTTTTTTCTACTTTCATTTCATTTGTTTCAATCGGTCGGGATTTGCAATTTATTGAGAAGCTAGCCGTTGGTCGAAATTGATTTACTCTGTTTATTTTGTAATTCACAATTTATATGAGTGTTTTCATAATTAATCAAACTTATCGATGACGTGCCGGCGTCAGGGGAATTTTTTTTCGAACAGTTCATAAAGCGTTATTTGCAAAGAGTAATGTGCGCGTTTGTAAGCACGCCAACAAAGCTCTCTTCTGACTCGACATTTTCATTAGTAAGCAAAAAGAATATATCAAGGCAGGCCGCTATCAAATGTTGATATTCTTTTTTTCTTTCCAACTTACTGCTGTGTAGACATTTGCATAAGTGAAAATAAGTATAGGAAGTGCTTGTCTTCGACATGTAATTTCAATGAAGCGTTTCAAACTTGGGCAAAACAAATGAATTGTAAAAAGCAAATCTTGTTAAGATCTTTCGGAAACACGTCATCGTTAATTTGAAATTCGATCGCTACACTTTTATTATATTTTCTTTCAACTTGCAGTTTGCTTTTTTAACGCCGGCCTTTATCGCTCAACCGGCTACAAAATGGAAGACACGTGGCCTGAAACTATTCTAACAGCTTCTCAACTGAAAGTGCCTGTTGTGGTAACTGCATATACTGAGTATGAAATGCCATTGGATTTATCTCGATTCTTGCAAGAAAGTAATCGTCATTTAAATGTCATTTTGCCGCCGCATTTAAATCCGTTCGCTTCTGCTAAACCGGAACGCAATTTCATTTCGGATGATGAAGTGCCTCTAATGTTTAAAAATTACTATTGCTTTGTTGTCGAATAATCAATAATACATATTTACTTTTGTGAAAATGACCCACAAACTACCCAGATTTGTTTGATTGAATAGCTAGCTACAATTGATAGAAACACGTATCGTGGCGTTCTAAAAAATCATACTCTATATGTACCTATATGTACAACATGGACATATATATGGCTCATTAGATTCATTATTAATATGGCAAAGTATTTGTAAATGACAGGATTCGTTGGCGATTGTCTCCATCAAATGAACTCTAAATGTAAGTTCCCCATCACGATTGTCGTAGATGAAGAGGACAATTTTTTTATGTTATAATATTCTCCAGGATTCGTTAGTATTTCAAAAATTTGAAGTGCATTTTTTTTCATATTAATAAAGATTTGCAATGTGCTTGGGCAGATGTGTGCAACAGCCAGAAGGACTTGGAGATAGACACACTTTTTATTTCCCGAATCAGATCCAAATCATTTTCTGAATCGATATAAGCTTGTCTGTCCGTCCGTCTGTCTTGCTTTCTTCAAGCCGCATTTTTTGAGCGATGAACGACGGAATTTTGGATACTGGCATATTTTGGCCCCAGCACGAAGGCTATTGAAAGTGGTTCGGATTGAATCTGTTTTTCGGCCATTTCCCATATAACGCCTTATTTTGAAGAATCGATATATGAGTAAATGTAGGGTTGTATAGGGTATTTAACGGTGGGCAGTGCCGCATTATAGTTGTTGCCAACGAAGTTAATCATTACTCGCTTGTAAGAAAGAAGATGAGATCTCAAGAGTATAACCATTTAGTACGCAGCAAATTTCGGACAGTAGATGTACCACAATCTCTAACGTCGCCTTTAGTGATTAATTTTGTCATTCCATTCCGCAAACATGCTAATTCTGTCAGCTAATTCCTGATGCTAACTTTCTGTCACAAGCAGAAAGCGGACGTAGAATACCACCATATAAACCGCTAAACATTTTCGAAATGAGATGAAAACTTTTTAACGACCTGACCCTCTTTAGATACCATAGAAGTTCGAAGTTGAAAAGCATAGCATACTAGTATTCTGTAACGACAACAGGTAAGCGGATAGTAAGCGCATCAAGTAAATTTGTTTTTTAACTACGATGACTAGGATAGAATCTCGGCATAAGGTATTTTTAATATTATTTTGTGGATATCCACGAAATCATTTTTGATAGAAAGTTTAACCAAATCAGAAACACAAGGTGGCTAAAAACATTTTGGGTATGTAATAAGGGAATGAAAGTCAAGGTCGTGTATTATTCAATTTTCTTGTAGTCTCCCTAATTGGTATGGTGATGTTCAGATATATTCAATGAGACTTAATGACTTCTCGCTCAAATTTTTTTCAATCAAGTTCAAGAACACACGAACGTTTTGTGCAGGCGCACGGCTCTAAACGCATAAAAAAGTAAATATATATTTCTATGTGTATAAACAAAGATATGCATACATATGTAGATGCACACACACACATGCACACATTTGGCTAATTGCCAGAAATTGCAACACATCCACTCCACGGAACTTCACATTCATATACATGTCTGTTAGCATAACTTACAAAATGCGCCAAGTATTGTCGACGGTCCGTTGTGTGTGTTTTAATATTATTAAAAAACATCGATTATATTTAAGGCAAAAAAAAAAAAAAAAATGAATTTAATAAGAAGAAAGCCCGATATCATAGTCATGGTTGTCGAAAAATTAATCCTTTAAAAAATTTGGACACACAATAAAAGATCACCAACACGACCTACAGAAACTTAAACAGTCTTCAAACTGAAAAAATTGAAAAATCTACGTCGCCAAATGACGACAGTTATGACGAAGTTGATGTTAAAATATATTTTATTTTTTTTTGTTTTTTTTATAAAAAGCCATCTATCTGCCTTCCATTCAGGCAATGAAAATCTATCTTAAAACGTAATTAGAAATCTACAAAAGATATTAAATCAGACTCAGGTTTAGGGCTTGCGGTGATGAAGAGAAATGCCTTAAATATCTCTTCCTTTCGAAAAATATGTAAAAAGTTAAATTATATATATATACATACATACATACATACATATATATATACATACATACACATACATACATATATATATATACATACATACACATACATACATATATATATATATATATATATACACATACATACATATATATATATATATATATAGGAGTACAAATAAGTTTCCGTCGTCTTCTATCAAAAATCAGGAATTTATTGTGATAGAACGGCACCTTACCCTTTTTTTAAAGTCGTATCCATCGCTAGCCATTACTTTTTCCCATCTGTCTGCCAGCATTCGGATATTACGTCGGAAGAACTCCTCATTTTTTGAAGTTATCCACGAATCGACCCAATTTTTGGCATCTTCATGTGATGTGAAGCACTGCTCAGACGGACGATGTGCCATCGACCACAACAAGCGATAGTTGAAAGGGGCAATGTCTGATGAGTACGACGGATGCGATAGGCTATTACATGTTAGCTGCAAACGTTTCCTGAACGAGTTTTTCTATGTGGGTTCAAATTTCCTTATGCTCAAAACTCACGACATCATGGCATGTCTACTTCACACCTATTTTTGATCGCAATTGGGTCAATTATTGTTGGCAGCGTTCCTGACTGATGTTTTCATTTGGCTGCAACAAACCACAATACATGGCGAACTGCCGACCTGTCAAATGGGGTAGCCATTGATATGCAGCATTATTGTCGATGTTAATGATTTTTCTACTTTGGTAAATGATTATTTACGCTTTGGATATATAACGCAGTCTCTAGTCATTATTTATAAAACTTCAGCCGCACCATCCTTCAAATCAAGCAAAAAAAAGTACACTTTCCCGCCAATCACTTGCTTACTTACTTCGTTTTACGTCTGGCAATTTCTTCTAGCGTGGAGCGTAGAGACGTATTTGTACGCCGTGTATTACTTTCATGGAAATGATTAAATGCTCTGAATGCATGTTTAGACTCTAATGCAGCCAAGGACATATGAAAAATGATTTTCATATCCACCATCGAAGGATAAAGGGAATATTCATTTTGTTAAACGTTTCCAACACTCCGGGGGAAGCTTCAGAGACCCCACAAAGTATAATTCACTCTTGACAAGCATCAAATTTTCAATTGATGCAAGCATGTCCATCTGCCTTATTGTGCAATGTCTGTTGTAAACATTAAAATTAAGTAATCGAGTTCAAATTTGATAGAAGCATTTGGAAACTATAGTACGCACGCTCGTATTGAAAGTGCGTCAAATGAGTCGACGGACACGCCTGTAGTATCACAAAAGTTGAGTCTCTACCTCTATTTTCTGAAGCGAAAAAGAACTGATTTCTTGCTTACTACTTACAAGCTACGGCAGGTAAACCTCTAAAAGTTCATTGGGCACTACGCTTAATTGCTCCGGGAACTTTTTGTTTGTTCGAACATCTTCTTCGTACAAGAACGCATAGAATTTTTTTGCATCTTCCTACTATTTCGGTGGTGTTTTTTGTCTGCAGCGTCGAAACTACATCTTTTGAAAGCCAAAATCATGCGGCATACTCATCCAATATATGCTTTTCGAAGCAATCGGTATGATTTCGAAGCAAGCGGTTTCCTTCAAACGGAAACCAAAAAGTAATGCTGCTCGCAACTATTCGACGCAAACTTGGGACGTATTGAAGGTAGCAAAAAAATACTAGAAAACCACTTTCTCAATTAATCACTTATGCGCGTTTGTGTGTTGATACAATAAAGTACCCTATATGTCGTATAAATAAATCTTTACATTGCGCGCTGCATTCATGCGCCATCTGTTTCTCAAACAATCATTTCACATTTCATCATTATCCAGGAAGTATTGAACAAAAATACTGCGTATTCTATATATTTTACATTATGTACTATATATATATAGTATATTATATACAATGGTCAATCCTTAAATCATTGGATTCGGCTAAACGGTAAAGTCTAACTGCACTTGGCCAGCAGGTGGGTCCTCCAGTGTAAAGTGCAGGAAACCTGTTTTCTTGCATACATTAATAAAACTCCTTGCACTTGGGATTTTAGCAGGCCTTGAGCTGCGCCAAAAGTGCCTGGCATTAAAGTCTCCTACAATGATCATCACCTGTATAAAAATAAGTTGTAATTACAACATTGCACCAGACATTATGTCTTTGAGGGAAATAATTCGAATATATTGAATTACCAGACTGGATACATTCCAGCAGCTTGAAGATGGGGTTTACAATAGTTATCCAGATGATACCGAAACTGCTGACCAGCCGTAAGCCTAATTATCGGGATGATTACATGAAACAATACCATATCCTTTAATTTGAAAATGGGAAACACATAAAAATATTCCGGTTTCTTTTGCATGATTTGGAAGTCCGTTCAAATTTCCCATTTCTTATATGCTCACATGCTTACATTTATTCGTATAGCGTTCAAAATTAACACTGTTATTATCTTGACGAGATTAGCTAATACAACTTAAATTCTATCCATTGAAATGTTGTTGAAATTTTATTTCTTCAAAGCTTCAGCATATATTTGTTTATTAGCAAGCTGGTGAGCATTAGGAAAAGCGTTGCTGTTATAGTTAGTTTGTGGGGGGAAGCGACACAATATTGTGAGAGATCATTAACGTCGCGATTGCTATGCGAAACATACTTTTGCGTTGTTTTTGCTTGTGTATTGTTTTGTTTTGCTTGTATGTTTCGCAGCCTCTATGGCTGGCGATACGATCTTTTAAATAATTAAGAGCGCGTTGGCAAATGGCTATCTTTTTACATTCTGAAGTCTTGGCGTGGCCTAAAAGTTGGCACTGTTGCCATTATGTCATTTCAACAGTTTCTCTAGAAAGCTTCAACAGAAATTATGGCGTGATTAACGTGTCTGATATTAATCATCTCTTCTTTGTCCAGAGTACTATAAAACATAGGTGGCGGTTCTTTTCTTACCTCACTTCGGTCATTGGCAACATTATGTACTTGATGTCAGTTCAGTTTTAATATCAGCATGTTCTTGCTGTAGTTGAGACGTGTGAGCCTTTCTTAAAGCAGCGCAAATGCTTGACCAGTTTTTTTATGGAAATCAATTGTCTTTGTCATAAGCTTAAGTTGGTATTCTTTTAGATATTCATAATTAATTCGATCTTTTGATACAATATCAGCAAAACAATAATGTTTCTATCCATCCTGTCTTGGATGCAGGTTGGCGGTTTTTGTTATAATCGAAATCGTCATCGTTAATAGTTTGTGAAACTGCTTTGCTTTGCTTTATCGCTAGTTGAAAATCATTGATGGTTGACTTACTCTTGATTTTTCTTGCCTGACTTAGACTATTCAGGATGAAGTTGTTCTAAGTTTTTAAGTTGTTCTAACTTCTTAAGAATATATTGCCAATGGTTATTAGCATCAGCTTTATCATCTTCAGAGACCATAGCGTTGCTTTAAATAAAACAACCTGCTAAGAATATAAGGTTGACTGCTATTTGTATTAAATACGTTTTGGCAAAAGTTGTGTTTTCAATTGAGCTTCAGCGAGAGGTTGTTGAGGTCGAGCTGTGTTCGACCTGGTTGCCTGTTCCCTTCCACGCATGTGCATGTTGATTGAGAACATTGGCCAAGTCGGTGTTCGATAAAATATTGTCTTGAAAATAAAATCAAGTGAAATCATTATCTAATCTGTTCTTTTTTTTTAAGTATGGAGTTTATATAGCGATAGGGCAAAAAATATGGCTTATATGTTCAGATTAGCGAAATTTAATCGAAATAAAGTCTTCCACATTATCCTTTTTTCCCACATTTTCCTGTTGTCGCCATAAGAAATCCTAAACATTCTCGCCATTCAGAATTTCATATAACACTAAACAACGACGGAATCATTGCATATTAGGAGATGTGAAAACATTATATATTAAGCGCTAACACAATCACTGCAGTGACAATATGCAGTAAAGCACACACCATTTGAATGTGCTTGTTTATGTGAAGTTGAATATAACGATAGCAGTACCAGCATGCATTGCTTCATATTTTGTGAGAAAATTTCAAACTTCTCCAGGTACCTGGATTGTGAAGTAATGCGGGGACAGAGAGTGATGGGCATATGAAAAGGGAGTGATTTCGTATGGTTGATGTTTCCAGCAGCATTTTGCGCTTTGTTAATGTTTATATTAGAAACTGTAATCATATGGGAATCTTTTCAAGCCGTGCAATTTTGCTGCGTACTGCAACTGCGGTTGTTGTGCGCAGCTTGTTTCTGCATATAGCGATATTGCATTACTGCATACTGCTAGTGCATCAATTGCAGTTCAATTTAGCGCTTTGGACACATACTTGTTGCACAAAAGTCAAGGAGGTAATCACGTTTGGAAAATTAAGCTTTCGTTTCAACTATTTTCGCTAGCTTTCAGGTATGTGGTTATCACCTAGCATTTGTTCACTTCAGTTTTTCGCTCTCTTGCTCTCATAGCAGAGACAACTAAATGAAGAGATGGTCCAAGATTTTATCAAAATTCAAACTAGGAGATTATTAGGGACTTTTTGTGTTTCTGTTCCGTTATCAATAACAGTAGCAAGGGTGTTAACCAGCAGTAACTTGACCTGGTTCTCTTTCATTCCCAATATTTTTATGGTGAAAGACTCTGTTAATAGTTTCATGATGTGATGTCGTATACTCTCACAGAAGTATATAAAGTGTTGTGCTTTGAAGTGAATGCGCACTATGTGTTACATGTAAATGTTTCTGCTCGGAAGAACCAAACAGTAGATATGTATGTAGTAAATACAAGTTGGTTTTCTTTTCTTCGTTAATTTGGTTTTAAAGAATTCTAAATTTCATGCTCACCAACTGCTTCAATACATTGCGATGCAAGTGTTCATATCAAGAAATGTGAAGAAATTTTTTTATTAATAAAAAAGTTTTATTGTTTTATTGCAGTTTATTGTTATCTTTATCTAATTTACTTATTATTATTTGTACATTTATTAATTTTATTTGCTTACAAAAGTATTTGACATATGTTTCCGTTACTGTTGCCGGCACATATGAGTTATTGTACAAGACATGTTATGTATTTGTTTCACAACACCGGTTCCGGAATATATATTCTAGAATATCCCAGAATATTCTACAACAGTCTAGAATGTCCTGGAATTTCTTCTACCTTGCTATCGTTTGGCTTTTTCGCACATACACATTTATATGTATACCATAGCGCATATTCACTTAAAACCACAAAATGATATATGCGTCCGCCTTTCAAACGTTTGAGAGAATGTGATGTCATATCTCGAAATTATTAACAGAATCCTGGGCCCATACAAATAATGTGAATGAAGGAACAAGCAGTCGAATGATTACTAATTAATAGCATTTCTACTACTTCTACTTTATAACAGAAACATGAAAAGTCATTGAGATTTTTGTAACTCTAATTTTGAACACAATATTGGGACGTCTACTACTAACTCCTCTTTTCAAGCATTTCTTGGTCTCTTATGTATATAGAATTATATTTGATAGCAATATACGCATATGAGTTAGAAGTGAAAATCAAACGGATATAATAAAAGCGAAATTAGACTTAGCGTTGCGACTTCGATTGACTTAATGTACTATTTATTTTTATAAAGAGTTCTCTACGATTGCTTCGCATTTATATTCTCTATCAAATATGTTCAATTTTATCAATTGTTTCGCAATATCTAAATATATTTATTTAATACTTTGTAAAGTACACCCAATTCTCTTTTTACATGATTTTTTTACACGAATTTGATTTAACACGAGTTCAAAAGAAAAAAAATTTCTTTTTTTACACAAATTATTTTATATTTATGAATTTCAGATATAAGTTCCTTTCTCCAAAGTAGAAATTATTTTTTATAAAATATTTAATGGATTAAAATGTGTAAGCAAGAAATAAATTAAGTGACCTCTAACAAGAACTTTTTAATATTGTTTACACCTAATTCTCTTTTTACACGAATTTTTTTTATACGTATTTTTTGTGAACGTATCTATCGTGTAAAAAGAGAATTAGGTATACATAAATTTTTCATTCACCTGAGACTTAAAGGCGGTTTAGCTATGTCCCTTTGACGCTGTTGCCTTTTCATCTACGAGACTATTTGCCCTTGTCATTGCTTAACACATGCATACATTTATCTATATAAGGTTCAAATTAAATCAGTAAAAAAAAAACAAATGTAGTAGCAGTGGGTATAGAATTTATCAATAACATGTTTTGGCGATTTATTTATAGGAATTGGTTTGTGTCCAAGATTCGAATCTAAAAGAAGACATCTTTGTTTTAATGCCTATCCGACCGACCGGTGGGCGTATATCCATTTTGTCATAACGTTTCCAACATCCAAAAAGAAACGCCAGAGGCCCTATACCAAGTATGTATATATATATCATCAACTTTAAATTCTGAATCGATCTAGTCATGTCCGCCCTTGTAGTGGTTGTTTGTTGCGTAGTATTATCGCTCCGCCATAATTCATGGTTTACTCTCACGCATTCTAAGCATTCATTATAAGAGTCAAGTAGGTAGGGCAAGTATAAGGAAAACACATTTTTGATTCAACACTCAAGACAATTTTAATCTTGTCTTCCTGTCTTCGTAAAACACAGCCAGGTACTCCGTGCCATTATTCGCGAGACTTACGAAATTGACGCTTTGCGTGAATGGCTAAATGTTAAGATTTCAAATAGAAAGCAGAAGTACGCTAGAAATGTTCTTTTCATTTTGTTGAACACTACAGTTGACATTCCGCTCGTCGCAAAAATTAAGATACCAATTTCAAATTTGGCAGAAACATTGGAAGTTCCTGGAGTCAAGTTCGTCTTGAAAAGAAGTTTAGCAAAAATTTGCGGAGTTTTGCTTATTACTGATACCTATTGAAAGTTAGAAGGCGCAAATTTCCTAAATTTATCTTAGGGAGAACCCGCTCATGCTCAAAAATGAAAAAAGTCGTCTACGCCCACACAAGACTCTACGCGTGAAAATTGTATTGGCTTTGATTAGAAAAACACGTTCGTTCACTACCAATATATATATAAATCAGCAAAATTTAACTGGGTAAGTCTTTTATGTTTTTAGATACTCTAGCCCATGAACTCATATTGGAGGGTACTCAAACGTCATCATGGTCTAAATTTAGCAAACTTAATTTACTCGTTAAAGACGTTTCTATTTTCCAGTTGTTTGCGTCGTGCCAAGCCACAAAAAATAGGCTTTGTCGCCATAGAAGTGTTTCTTTTCATTGGAGCTCCGAAAAAATGGATCTATGGGATCCAAATTCCTTTCTATTGATTTTTCAAGGACAAATCAACATCACAAAGTATTAAAAATTATACATTTTTGCCATATAAAGCTGTATTTGTCTATTAGAACCCTTATATGGTTTGGGGTCAAGGAAAAAATAGACCGACGGGGTTCAAATTCGATAAGGTTAATTTTTACTTCAAGTGATTATTGTGAACGAACTTTCGTCGCAAAGATTTCATGAAAATAAGCCTTTAAAGACAATAAAGATTCAGTTTGCGGGGGAACGGTAATATGGCAAGCTGTTATAAATTTGCCACATTGGATTCAAAATTTTCACACCAATTTAGAATGACGAAATACTGCTATTAAGCGAATTTTCTCGCGGTCTCCTGACAATTGCAATATTTTTTCCTATAGCGACTTATCAAGCGAAATATTTTCTAAAATACAGCAAATTCCATCAAAATATCTCGGAAATATGCAACCTATAGGTTGAACACAAGAAAAGACGACTGGCGGACTGGGAGGTAGAAGGACAGACGGACAGATAGATAAGCTTAGGTTCACAAAGTGATTCTGAATCATTCGGTGTAATAAAAGGCGGGCCTATCCTCGCCTCTCGGGGTATGGCACACGTCGTCCCAAATTAAATATGTATGATCCAAGATCACGAACGATGTAGGTTGTAATGAAATTTTATGGGAGAGAGAGGGTTTTTCCTGCTGGAAATATATCTCTCGATTTGTCAACATTACACCCATTCTCTATGGGCAATGGGTATTTTTTTCGGTCTACTCTATTTTACTCTACTACTAGTCAATGCGCTTATGCATAACACATTAACAATTGCATAGATATCTGCTAACGCTATCATACAATTATTTTTCAATAAAAATGTAGTAAACACTTGGCCATCAAGTGCTTAAACACGTACATAATCTTGTTCGTTTAGAGTGTAACTATCGGTAGCTATGAAAACTGCATAAAATTACAATAAAAAGATATAATAAACAATTATAATAAATATATTAACTAAGCGACAAACAGATTTTCAAAATGTTTGTATTAATTTATTTGCATATCGTAAATTCCTGTTAAATTAATTTTGTTTTTTTTTTTTCGTTCTTTTTTCATACTTTTTGAGAAATTGTCTCAGGGATTCCCGATAAGTGTGAGATTCTATTGATAATTGCTTGCTTGCGTGCTGCAGGCGGGAAAGTGTTTTCAAAAATTTGAATTAATAAGTAAAAGTAGTTTGGAAATATATTCTACACGCACACTTGTGTAAAATATTTCATGTTTTCTTGGAAACAATTTTTACAAATAAAATATTAAATAGAACTAACTGCCTACGGCATATTTTTACGCCTTTGAGACACGATGGAGAATTTAACAAATTCCCCTAATTAACTCGTGTTTAGATATAAGGATTCACATTTCTGCTGTAAGTCCTTTTCACGCATTACCGCATTAACATTCGCCAATTTTTCTTAGCCATGTCAATGAAAGAGCCAACTTAGCTTTTCATTTTAGATTGTTGACGACAGTAACAGGTACATGGGTGTTTGTACATTTGCTTTTATTGCCCTAATAAAAGATTTTCCGTAAAGATTTTCTCTCGATATGTAGAAAGAAATTTATTATTATCCGCAAGAAGTGTTTTTCTTGAAATTTGTTGCTATTTTTCGGACAGCATCACCTGCACACTATGAGCACTGCCAGCCTAATAATGCTTCATTTTTTGATATCTACCTTCACGAAGGCACTAATTCATGTTCTTGTTCTAGAAACTATTTACGGTCGTTACCAATAACATAAAAGCAGTTCTAAATAAAAATTTATGATTGTAACTTCATCAAGACGACCTTCGAGTAGATATACGGTTGAGTGTGATTCGAGAGCTTTCGGTACTTCTGCCAAAAAATGTTGCTATCGCCGACGTTTTCTTCTGTCATTTCGTAAAACGTAAAGTGTGAAAAATGCGATTCTGTCTTGGGTAGATACAAAATTAAGAGAAGCATGTTGTGGTATAAAATCTTCGAGCAAGAAGATCGGGAAGGAGTACCTTTATCACCCATATTTATAACATATGCTAAAACCTTAAATCATTTCATTACGACACATCATTTCGCGAAAATGAAGCAATCGACTTAGAATTTAGCAGGAACGTTTGAAAGTCCTTGTACGCAGGTTGGTATTGAAAATGGTCCAAATCGGTCGAGGGACGCGCCTACAGAGCAATGGAAACTGAAAACACCTCCGTTTTGTAAGACGAATAAAAAATGTTTTTTTTTTTTTACTCATAAACTACAAGAGATAAGTTTACAAAAATTTAAATGTACATAGGTGATGACGTAGCGCATGCACAAAATTGGGAAAAATTGATTAAGCCCTATCCTGATTGTAGTACGTCAATATACAATTTTTTTTCTTTTTCCTTTGATTTTAAAACGAGCCGAAGCAAGCTTGAAAAACTTCATAATTTATATAAGTTCGGAGACAGTTTCAAGTTCGGAACGCATCTAAGCATGTCCCTCTGTTCTTTTTTCCATTTGTCTGTGTACTCAACTATAATAGCGTCTGTGGTAGACACTCATAACTTTTCAAAGAACACGTCTACATGCGTGAATTGAAGTCGCTGTTGATTGTTTTGAATCGTTCGTTAGTGGAATACCGTAAGGCTCGCCTATTTTGCTCCTTGTACGCTACTTTCTAGAAACATTAGCTTCTGTGCAATTAAACAATTATTTAAATCACCTTAAATAGTAGTTCGAACTAATATCATCCCGTTCCCTTCTTTAAGAAATGTAAACAGTTATACATCTGTAGAGAACACAATTGCTTTTGCAATTCTCTTTTAGGCAATAACAATGTGGAAAGAGACTGAAATTCCCAAATTCATAGACTAGTTTTCGACGCGAGATTCCGTTGGCCTGTTCACATCAGTTATCTAATATCATCCCTATTCAATCGATTAAATGCCTTTATACTAAATGCCTTTCCTACTCCAAACTCATCATTAAATCCCATTTTAAAATCCACTATAGTCAGGTAAGATTCAATACAGCATCTTGGTTTATGGAACCGCCTCTAAATATTCATTAAATAAAACTATTTATACTAAACTATATATAATTCAGCACTCCGGTACACCCTTACAACTTATCGAAGAGGCAAATGTTCTTTATCTCCATTGAAATGATTAAACTTTTAACTTAAGCTTTTCAAAAATCGTATTTATCGTTTCGATTCACCTAATTGTTATATAGTCCGCAGATCACTCAAAAGAGTGCTGTTCATCTTTCATGAGGTTTTTAAATATTCCTCCCTACTAGATATCCTTCCCTATTAGATATATATTAACGATAAAAATCTTACTTTATCTCCAAGCTTCTCTTCCCGTTAGGTAGATAACTGTTTACGCGTTCGTTATAAAACATCAACCTCTTCCGCAGTTTTCCAATCCAAGTTTACTGGAAAACTTGAAACTTAACTTACGATTTACTTTTCACTGACAATCCTAAAAAAGATTCTAGCATAGGTTTCATCGGCGTAATCTTTCTCAATAATCCAATAACATTAATAACTCCACACTTCACAGCTACTTTCCTGTTTTCTACTGACACTAAGTTATAATGTGTACAGAGTTGTTTTCTGCTATTGGCATTATAGAGAACGTTAGAAACAATGACTGCTTGTCTTTTTGATCGGGGACGTTATATCTTTAAAAAATTCGAACACCCTACTAATGTGGACTTGTGGTCGTGCAATTCCCGGTGACGACCTTGCAGACGAATTAGCGAAATTGTCTCTTTCATCGCCGCTGCACATTACCAATGATTTCAATTGTTTTGGGATGAAACATATGCAAAGATCCACAACGATTATTATGGGACAAAACTTCACCTTAGTCCAAGCCAACAAATCATAGTAAGCTTTACTTCAGTGATTATTTAACGAATTATTTATTTAACGACGTTTAGATGACACCAAAATCATTCGGCAACATTACTCTTCTTCATCTATTGCTTGTCCAACCGTCCATCGTGTCACCTTCGTTATCCCTTGATTGCAAGAAATTATACTCTATTTTAAATATGTTCAAAATGCTTTCAAGTTTTCAACTACAATTAAGTCTTCGAAATTGTAAATCTCCTCATACTTTTACATTGTTGCCAAGCCACTTATACAGTTCTTAACTTGTAGGAGGCTTAAAAGTCTTGTTAGGTAAATAAACAAAACAATTAAATGTTTTTCTACCGTTTCTACACCCACGGTGTAAACAAATGTAAACAAACAAATTTATTTTGTCAACAGGTCTGCAACGCTCGGAAGGAAGCTTCAGACATCCCATTCAATGCATATACATTCTTGACCAGCATCAAATCTTAAATCGATTTAAGAATGTCCGTGCGTCTGTCCGCCAAACTGTGTACTGATGTTGCCTACAAATTTGCAAAAGAATTTTGAAGTGAACTAAATTTTTCAAGCGACACGCCTAAAACACCCATATGTCTATACGATAAAAAATGTTCTTTTGAAAATAGAAAAAATCACCCACGTCCACTCCGCATTATAGAGCATGAAATTTCGGTTCTTTTACTTTTCTTGCCTTTTTAAGACAACGGTGATGGGCATAAAAGATTCGTTCAGGAACGACTATAATTTTCATATTTGTTTTTTTTCTTATGGAGTTTTTCGCTTCAGCAAGTGAGTGAGTGAGATAGATAAAGTCTTAGTGATAATAACATTCGTTTTGAAGGCTTCACTGACAGGAAAGTTTGTTTTATTAGATATTTTTTGTTGTTTCTGTCATTTACTTTGTAGGTTTAACGATGATTATCATACAAGTTAAAATAAAAAGATAGATCCATTTTTCTGTACACCAATCCGTCGGGACACTTTTTCTGAATCGATTTAAGGTTGTAGCTTGTCTGCTTTTTCCATCTAATATCTGTCGATGTATTCTTTTGCTTAACTTAGGAGTCGCAAGTCGCGACTGACATGTGCGAGAAGCCGATTCGAAGTTAACAATCCGTGAATAGCGATGTAATGAAACACTTCGCGGGCTACAAGTCACAAAAAGAAGTGGCAACTAAATGTCCGAATCATTTCATTGAAGACACAATTCATTTTATAAATTTTGCAAGGCTTATATCCCGGTTAATAGAGCTTTCGTTTCGATGCCTATGAAAAGTTTCACGTTCTTATGTTAATTCTATGATGATAGTAAGCATTTGATCAACGTACCAGAGATAGAGCGATGGAAAGACGGACGGAGTTAAGTAAATGGAATATTACCCTGCTCAAGAACGTATCGCATACACTTTCTGTATATGGAAAAGTAAGAGAAAAGCAAATGTATTGCGGCGGAATGAGTCAGTGGTAGGAAACGATGATTATAAAGTGATTTTGGTTCGAGAAAAAAATTGCAATAATTTGAAATTGTCTTTACAAATAAATATATGTGAAGTACCAGCTGCGTTATCACAGTTTTGCGAACGAAAGCTTCATATCCGTCTTAGTAAAAATGCTTAAAACAAGCTTTTTGGTACTTTTTAGTGTATTTCAAAAAAGACAAGAAAAAAATAAATAAATAAAAAACAAACTGGATCGTTGTTCCTCCTGAGTGACTAAGAGTAGTTAAATAAAAAAAAATTCCCAATAAAAAAAATTAAATACTAATGAGAATGAATTGCACTATAATTTTAATTCCTAATAAATCTTACAAAATATATGGCATGAGGGTATGTCGGGCATTTAACTTAACTAAAATTGGCTTACTCATCACAAGGACACGCATACAGACAAGTGCACGAACACGTATACTTTTAAGTTGAAGGGGATTTCTTCGCATATTTATCATTTTACTCATCGACAGACATATTTTAAATGTTATCCACGATTATATCATCGATTAGAAATTTTACAAAAAAAATGTTAAATTTATTCACTTATTTACTTATAGTTCATTACTTCTTGCAACGTCATTTATGTATTGATTAGAGGGAGTGCGAGTACACTTGATTTATCACACGCTTGAAAGCGCATGCGAGAATATGCCTTCTCATCAACCGATATGCAGTTTGTTCATCGCCTGGCCGCCTTCATACCACTGACTAGTTTCCCCAACACTAAGTTTTTTCCATATTTTTATGTTAGTTAGAACAAGTTCAAAAGTTGAAACGATCTGCAATCTCCGTAAAGAACACAATTAGTGAAAGAATTTGAAACCGAAGCCGTCACTTCGCTCCGCATCTCAATAGTTATTCGATTGAAGTCGTCTTTTGCCTATCATCCTATCTCGGGTCGATGACATCTTACTTTTGCATTTTGCATGCGTCTGTCTGTTACGCTGGAGGTATTTTATTTTAACTGCAATGTAATTTGCATTACAACCCGATTAACTTTATGTATATTATTGATAAATATGAACAGCGATATCGACTTGAATACATCTATTTGTATATCAGTCCGTCGGTCAGTTAATCGCTTGCGATTTTAAAACTTTATCCAGAATAACGAATCTCTCTCTCTCTCTCTCTCTCTCTTATTGTACAAAATATTTCTGATTTTGGGTGCTTGGGTCGAGATACTTTATGCTTTTAATATGTCATGTTGCAGTAATATTTAATAGCTTTTGAAGAGGAAAGCGTTTATTCCGGCGTACACATTAGATGATAGTTGCAAAATACGAAACTACCTTTAAGAAATAACAAAAGATTCGTTTCGAAACTGTTTATTGTAAAGAACATGTATTTTGTGTTCCTCTTATTGCGAACGTAAAAATCTGTAAGATATAGTGGCATGATATGTACATTTGGTGCGAATATTTATTACACGTTTATATAAGAGTATTAATTAAATAATAATACTAAGCGTAAAATAGAATCATAGGAATTCAAGGTGCTTCCCAAAAGCTTTACATCTCTATCATAATTATTTATTAATGCTTTTAAGGCATTTAGTTCCCGCAAGAGTTATTGTGTTTTTTACACCCATCATCGAAGGATGTGGGATATGTTTATTTTGTCGAAACGTTTGCAACGCCCACAAGAAAACCTCCAAGTCGTAATCGAATTGATCAGGTCCGTCTGTCCGTCCGTATATTGTCTGTTGTTAACATTCTCCCGACCGCGGAATTGAAGATTTTGCCTTCAAATTTGACTGAAACATTGGAACTTCTTGCAATCTTTTTTATATTGAACATGTGCCAAATCGGTCAAAGGATATGCCTACTGTACCACGCAAACTGAGACCACCTCGGCCTTCTAAAAGAAATTAAAAAATTGGATTTTTGCTCATTACTCACAAACTACAAAAAATAAGTCTAAAAAAATTTGCACGTACCTGTACCTGTTCGAAATGGGAAGAATTGACCACGCCTATTCAATATTATATTATAGTGCATTAAAATTAAATTTGTTTATCAAACCCTTTGTACGCGGACAGAAGCGGAACCCCATAAAGTATATAAAGCCTCGACCAGTGTCAAATCCAGTATGCACTTAAGCATGTCCGCCTGTTCGTCTATCCATCTGTCCGCCTGCCCAACTTTATAATATCCGTGGCAAGTATTTTCGCGTTTGCCAAACTGAAGATGTCGGCTACAAATTAGAAAAAGAATTTGAAAAAGCGCACGTCTTTAATGCCCACTTGTCTATGCAACAAAAACTGAGAAAACCTTTGGTACTCGTATTTTGCGCTTGTTACTCATAAGGTGCAACAGACACACGCTATAAATTTCAAGTTTTATTTTTTTTTCTTTCATTTTAATCTTTTGTTGACGGAGGATGACGGTGACGAGTATGAACGATTCGGTTACAACTGTACATAATATTCCTACTTGTTTTTTCTACGTCTTTTAAAATGATTTCTACAACTAAACTAAATTTTTCCAAAGTCATTGCTATCAATTTTACATAAAATTGAAAGTTTTGAAATTTTAATATCACGTACTATCCTTCTACTATATAGGCCTGGTTTGCCATCAGTTGTTGATCGTAATCTCTCTCGTTTTTCTCTATCTTTCTCCATTACATTATATGGGGAAATTTATATTATATTTTGGTTAATTGAATTAATTTAATTTTGCAACTTTCACATAGTGACCTCTTTATATAGATTAGCATTAACGAAAGAAAAAAAAGAAAAGGAAAGAAGAGGTTAGCTGGAAAATGTTCGTTTTAAACCTTTGTATTTTCGTACGAGTTAAGGACAGATGAACATTATAAAATATACGTTACGTTATGTTTCACTGCATTTTCTTTTAATCGGGAAAAGAAGTACTTCCCAGATTTTCATATATTGAATCTAAGCATTAGTTTCTAAATTGGTTTTTATGAGACCGTATGGCTGTCTGATTAAAAATTGAGGTAGAAAACTGAAACTTGACATAAATATATTTTTAGATGATGGTTGGATATGTATTTTGAAAATGAGCCCGATTCGCGTATAGCGCATAGCACTTAAGAAGGACAAAAAACTTTAATTTACAATATATTGCGCATATTGGTTAAGAACTTGTTAAGAAGACTACGAAGCTACGAAGACTGGTTGAAATTCTAATGAAAGAATTGTCTCAAAAACGAGCCCAAGATAATTAAAGCAGTGTAACTTATGGCCCATTAAAAATATTAAACTAAAACCTGATGTAAACATTTCCTAATGCCTTACAAACGGCTAAAGCGCAAAACTGTCACGATTTATCGACTAGTGCGACTGGTTCGACTGGTCCGTTCATTGTTAATAAAATATATTTTGATGTATTCATATCTTGATACCTGCTTTCTAAGAATGCGTTGGGGGCATATTAGAGACTTTAAGTATTTGTAGCGAATAGAGATACGCATCGTAAACTCTACATATTGTGTAGAGTCTTACCAAACGATCTTTTGAATGTTCCTCTCTTGAAATTAATATGCCATTCTCGACCTCTTGACAACTTGGTCTGCAATTTTATTATTTTGTTGTAGTAAACACAAGCTTAGAAATCAATGAAATCGGTTTCCAGATACTTGTCCACACGTAGTCAAACTCCGATGAAGAGACACGTAGTCTTTGGTCTTACTCTCATGTTATATTATTTCTATTTTCCGCTTTTGATGTCTGGAAGTACGCTATGTATATACTTTATAGTGTGCTTTAGCCGTGTTATGTCGGTACAAAAAGGCATTTCGGGTGTTAGGAGTGCCAAAAAGAACTTAGAAACTATTTATGAACGGACACCTTTCTAAAATATTCGCATTAGAATGGAATTAATACTCGAACAAATAAAAAATCGTTGATTGAAGTCAATGATTATCGGAAGCAGTAATGTTTGCTGATGACGGCGGAGAAGATACTTGATCGCTGCTAACATTTCCAGGATGAATCTTTTTCCATTTTTTAGAATATTGGGCCCGTGTTTCGCTTCAATTGAATCAGTTGTTGCTGTTAACGTCCTTTAGTGATGACCTCGACGCCCTAGAGATGGATAATCAGTTTCATCGCCAATGTTAATGGTTTGCTTACCTTGGGTTGCGGACATCCCGATCACACATCCCGATTTAATAGCATTATCCTTCCAATTATCCAGAAAAAAAAAACAGGTGTCCTGCAGACAGCTTTTGCTTTGTATAAATGGCGATTTATATAAAGGCTTTCTCACTTTAAAGATAGCTCTTTCAGATACGGTATATTTATAGTTCCAGTTAAGTCCTCTTTCAGGACGGTGCGTAAACTCATGCAAGGTCATAATATATACTTGCTATAGGGATTTTAAATTAAAGATGAAAGGATCATTGGATAGAATCAATAATGGAATCGATTTCGCCATTTCCACCATTTCGTATATCTGCTCCTTTAGCGAGAGCAAAATTTCGATATCTCATAGGTTTATTAAGAAAAAGACATTTTGTTAGCGCAAACCTTTTTTAACTTTATGTGAGGTCTGAGTAGCAATGTCAGGAAAAATTAAAAATGTTTTTGTCCTTTTTCCTGCGTTATGGGTCTAGAATTGAAAAATTGTTGTTGTTGTTTTCAATATACCGACGCGTTCGTCCACAATTACCAAAACACCAAAACCTATTCGCAAAATGACCAATAAAGTGCTGTCAAGTCGCCTAAAAGTAAGACTTGAAATATGTGTAACATGTTGCTATCTGGCATTCGGGAATTAATCACCATCGAAGCGATGAGTGACGTTTTGTCACGTCATCCGCCGTCGGAAATCGATGTCCTTTGCATACCTCATAGTTATAAAAATTCATCTTTATGTAGGTACAGCAGGTTTAACAACAAAAATATTGGGAATTATTGCTAGGTGTAAAAAAACACGGCCCAAGTCGAGTACGGGAATGCAAATTTGCTAATCTTAGCTTTGTATTGACTAAAAACTTTCACTTTGAGTCAGTTTTGCATTTCGAACCTGAATTTTCTGATTATTTCATTTTATGTTTCCGAAATTTTTTTTTTTTTACCTTACTTTAAATAAACTTTTGACAGCAGAAAAAATATATGTAAATTTAATGTAACCTAGCTATTCACAAAATGTCTGCTATTATACAGCGATGTGACTCATACTCTCATAGGCAGAAAGGAATCACGTATTTTGGGTAGAAAGGACTAAATCAAGGACAAAATTAAGGACAGAAGTGTATTGAAGAACTGTGCACACCATTTCACAATAGTAACCGCAATATCGCGTTTGATTATTTCCTTGCGAGCCACGAACTAAGCTAAAGTTTATCGAAAACACTAGTATCGGTAAATAAATTTCTTTTTATCATTTAAAGGTCTTTTTGTTTTTACATCAATCGAAGTGAAATTATGAAAATTGCAGTGCCTATGCGTAACATGTTTGCGAATTGAAAACTATAAATGCAATAAGATTTTAATTACCTCCCAGGATGCTCACAAATGATTGAGAGTCACATTGTGATATGACTTGCTATAAAAAAAATAATAAAAAACAACGGGTTAATATTAATTTGATTAATATCTAAAAAGTCGCTCATATGGACATAATATCCGTTTGAGTCATTTCGATTCTAAAGAAATTTCTAAAACTTGAAAATTTTTTTTAACGAATTGTCTCAATGTAGTGCATATAGTGCAGTGTGACTAAAGTGTCACTAAACTGTTTGCATATTAAATAGATAACTTGACGCCACACACACACACACACACACACACACACACACATATTGATGGCAGTGGTCATTTGCCAAACGTTAACATGTTGAAGGTAGCAATCAAGCGTAACAGAGAACACAAACAATAAATTCATATCTGTGTGGAGAAAAGCAAAACAAAAAAATTATTGAAAATATAAATAGTAAATAGTTCCACCTGTTCCTTAGTAGATATGCTTGTTTATATATGACATAATGTGAGAAATGCAAAGCACACATTCATACACAAACAAAAAATATACACACACACACACACACACACACGCACGCACAGAAACATACAGAGCCGAGAATAAATTTATAAAACGGACGCTTCTTTTACAGTAAACTGAGATCCGTAGAGATAGTATTAAAATGTAAGCGCTCGCGAAAACACAAGTTTAGTTCAAAATTGTCTAAAGAGATTAAAACAAGTGTAATAAGTGCTGAATTTTATTTTACTAATTTTTTAATTAAATGACGAAATAAGAAATTTGAAAAAACAAAAAAAAAACAAATTGTTTAACTACAGAGTTAATTAGCACGAAAATCTGACAAACGTTCAAATAATCAAAATGAGTAAAAATTTATTTTTAACATTAATTGTTTTCGCATGTTTAATAGTTGATGTCTTAAATCAGCGTTTCAACCGTCAACAAGGTAAACAAAAAAAAAAAACAACAACAACAACAAAAGACATTTTTAAAGACTTGATGTGGTTTTTATAAAAGTTTTAACCAAAAAAAAAAAAAAAGAAGCAAATCGTCTATAACGAAACAATAGCGATTAAATATTATTTATGCATTTGGACGTAATGTAAATATTTTTGTATTGGTTTTTACACACACACACACACACACACATACATACATACACACATACAAAGCAGCTAAGATTTCAATTACATGTTATTATATTGCAAAGCAATTCAAATCAATTAAATTTAATAATAATGAAAATATAAAAACAAACCTGTTTAATTTCGTTTCGATTCTGAACGCAAAGTATTTCATATTTAAACGTTCTAAGCAACAGCAATAGCATTTAAACAACCAAAACGAATTCCAAATTTCCATAAGCAGCAACGATTATTTTCCCAAAAAAAGTTAAATAACACAACACCAAATAATGTCATCAAAATTCATTTTACAAAATTTTTGTTTTAAAACAACAAAAGAAAAATAAAGTACAAGTTTTTGATTTGAAGCATCGAATATCGCCTTAAATCAGAGAATTTGTGTGCGTTTTGCGATTAGTTTCGATTTGAATCTGACCGCACGCACAATGATTTATTTAGTATTTGGTGTTCTTGTGTTGGCAACTCTTGAAATACCGGATAATTTATTAGAACAAGTTCGTTTCTTAAGTCTTTATCAAAACTGTAAGTTATTCAGATAAAAAAGTTTATGTCTTAAGTCTTTATCGAAACTATGAGTTCGGGAAAACGCATTGTCACAGTTGAAACCCTTTAAGAGGGACTTACTTACACCTTTCGCAGAGAATCTCGCTAATGTGCTTCATTGCTTTTTTTGACGTAGACGCGCGATTGTCGATTTTTTAAAGATTGTTTTCATTCTTTACTTATTTGATACTTTCTTTGTCCGTGGGTCGATCAAATTTATTTTGCAACTTTTTATTAAATTCGATAAAATAGATTAGATATATGTGATTTATTCTTACTCTGATGGCGATAATAGGCTCCAAATAAATACGAAACAAATTTTTATCATCAAATATAAGTTATATTCAATTTTGCTTACTTCTCAACTTGATAATACGAATGAGAACAGTTTCAGTCCCACGAGAAAACAGTCATCTTTGCGCTAAATTGAAACGTGGCTATCTGTCCTCAGCAGTTAATGAATATAAATAGCGGCCAGTGGACGTGTCAGCACAGTGAACAGAACCAAGTTTACTTGGGCCATTCACAAGGCTTTGATAAAAGTTCGTACCAAATTTTAGATTCGTATCTGTCACAATTGATCGGCTATGAATGAAAACATATGAACATTGTTGTGTATTGCTCGTATCGTATTCGTGCCTTCAGCCAATATCAATTTTAAACTTATGGGGTTCAAGTAAGAAGTTAAATTCTGCACCTTATCTTTCTATGAGAAATCTTTTTGTGCGTACGAAGTAGGGATAGATAGAAATATGTGAATTGACTATCTTATGATCCTTTCGCCTACGCTGCTGCAAGGCATCATCTCAATTATCTCATACTCGCTTGTTGACCCTCCATATATCCCTGGCAGGTTTCTTTCAATGGCTCTTAGATCTCCGATATTGATATTGAAACCTCAAATCTCTTTGCTGAACTTTTTCGACGAAATTTTTCAACTGTTGGGGGGAAGTCATTCAATACTGAGTATTTCATCAATTCACACAAGTTGGAAAAGGCAGATTGGTTCATAAATTTAGGGGTTCCATTTGACTGAAGATTATGTTTTAATTTGCACATTGTGCTCGCTTTAAGTAAAGCTAGGTCCGCGCCAGGTTTCATTAAGCGGTGGTCCAAAGAGCTGAAGGATCCCTACATTACAAAAAAGGCTATACGTGTACTTAGTTAGACCAATAGTTGATTATGCCTTTGCTGTGTAGTCTCCTTCCTATAGGTATTATGAAGATTCAATTGAATCCATTCAAATGGAATTCTTGTTGCTTGCCCTTAGGCATTTGGGTTGGGACCCGCTTGTCTCTCTTACTAGTTATGAAAATAGGGTGCTTCTGTTGTCTTCATCATCACTTGAGAAACGTAGATTTATTCTTGATGTTTCCTTCTTAATTAAGTTAACAAACGGTACTATCCTTGGTGCGATAAACTTTAATGTCTCTAATCGGTTCTCTGTGCACTTCATCTTCATTAACTTTAATTAATGTGTATATTGAGCTGTTTAATCCGTTCCGAGTTGTTTGCAGAAACTTGTCTACCACTTGATCCCAATATCGGACTCCTTTAAAGTCCATCAAAACAATTCCGCTTCATGCGCGCGATTTGTCTAAGTCGTACTTAAACTAACTAGCACTCTTAGCATCTCACTATGATTCGAAAATAAACTGCTGTTGTTCATTGTAACCGGGTGCCAAACTTTTGCATGTTTGCAATGGCATGGGGGTTCATTTGCAACTTGCATCTGCACAGGTTGTGGGTGTGCCTCTGTGTTAGTTGTGCACATGCTTTTTTTCTTCCTCATTTATTTATTCATGCATGAATTATTTTTTTTAAATAATAAGGCTTTGGTCTTAGAATTTTTTCTCTGGCTAAATTTATAATAATAATAATAATAATAATCTTTTTTACTTTTATTATTATTTTTGTTTCTCTATTTCTCCTTATATACTTTGTATTAGTTTTTAATATTAATTAGTATAAGATTTACTTCTACGAGCCAATCGAATTCGGCTGTTCACTTATTTTAGTTCAGTTTCATGTGCAAGTGAATAAATAAATAAATAAATAAATAAATAACACAGACACAGAATTTCAATATCAACAATACATGTATATAGCCAGGGCCCAGGAAATGAACAATTTTCAATAGCGCTCATCTTTGGACCAAAACACACCAGTGTACCGAGTTTCTTCGAAATGAGTCGAAAATTATTGCTTGTAAGTTAAACACAAGAAAACAAGACCGACAGACACGTTTAGATTAAATGAGAAGGTAATTCTGAAACGATAGGTAAAAGCTGGGTGTATCTCAATCTTCCTGGGTGTTGCGTACATTAGCATAAGCTTAATATACCCTTGTACCACAAGCGGTACAGGATATAAAAATCCGTATTAATCTAAAAGCAAAGCCTAGATACCTGGTTTGTTGATAAGCCGATTAGCTTCAGTTTTAGTTTGAATTAATTCCCGAAGGTATGAAGAGTAATGTGAAACTGCAATTTTCAGTTTTTTTGTGTTTGTTTCGGGTTTCTGCCTGTTATGAATGCGTTTTCCGACGGTCCTATGAATTATTGTTAAAATCTTTGTTTTCAGCTCAATAAATAGATGAAAGAATTAATGTATATGTACACCTATACAATCTCACAACATATGTACGTACCTATATACATAGATATCTGCCCAAATGTATAGTTAGTTAGAAGTTGACGGGAAGAGATTTAAACAACGGCGACTTACTAAAACTTAAACTTAAGCTGAAGGAAAAGAAGCCTAAATTATCAACAATGACTTAAAAGACATTACAATATTATCTATATATATATGTATGTTATATATAGCTATGAATTAAAATTTTAATAATAATAATCGAAACTATTCGCAAAATTTTATTTAGTAACTTGGTGCATGGATTCGCTGTAAATAAGAGAGAGAGATAGAGAGAAAGAGAGAGTAAGGGAGATAAAATTTTATGCTCGGGCAAGGTCGGCTCCACTACCCCACTTCGTCAAATACCATTGTTCACTTAATGTTGTGACAAAATATTAAGAATCATACCTTCTTGCCGCTTAAAGACTTACTTTTAATGAGGACCCTTACACTGACAGGTTTGCGGAAAATAGGCCTATATAGTCTAAATGTGCCACATTTATAATATTCATTATAGATAACCAAAAAAACATGTAAGAACATTATAGTCGGGCAAAGCCGACCGTTAAAATACCCTACGCCACATTGTCCAACACAACTATTATTTTTATTATAGAGCACAAGAATTATATCTTGTTTCTATGTAAAGGTATATTTTTGAAGTGCGCATTTATGGAAAAGGGGCGCCCAAAATCCAACCTAATGTAGTATAAGTTTAATCCTGACATAGGGCAGCACCCAAAAATAGGCGTAGATGGTCTACATTTTGTAGAGTTCATTTTTATATGAAATCTACGATATTATGGTCCAATTTTCATTACCTCATATCAGAAGTTAAAGTTTTCTGCTCTACAAGCGAGAAGGTCCAAACTTGCTACATATAATTTTTTTATGTTAAACTGCTATTGTGATATAATCTTCATCATCGAGTATTGAAAATTATACCCTTTTGTCATATGAACTTCAGTTTTCATTATATGAGTGGGGTTCAAAAATTGACCCAGCCGGTCCAAAGTTTTCATACCAATTTAGAATGCTGAAATACTACAACTTAGCCTCTTTTGCTGAGAAATTTTCAGTTTTACGATTTTTTCCATATAATGACTTTTCAGAATAGGGCGTTATATGGGGAGAATCTAACCGAACTATTTCCAATAGCGTTCGCCCTCGGTTGAAAGCATATCATCAAATTTCAATAAATTTACATGGACAGACCTTCTGCGTGTTACATACTTCCGCAGTAAGTCGTGTAGGGTATGAATACTAAAAAGTAGACATTTTTGCGAGAACATATATATGAGAGATGGAATGAAAAATGGTCCCATCCCGTCCAAATTTTCTATATCCGTTTAATAGGCCAAAATCGTACATTTATTTCACTTATTTTTTTTCTTCAGCCTTAATTTGCAACGCAAAAATAGCTATACATTTCACAGACAGACAGACAGAAATCGTTAAACAGATTCAAGGCACAATCAGTATGGTGAAAGGTAGGTCTGTCTCAGCTCTCTCTGACTGTTAAATGTACTTGCACAATGTTCATATGCACTTAGGGCGTAGGGTATAATAATGTGATGCGAAATAACTCATTTTGAAATTAATTTTCCTGTTTTTTAAATTCTTACTTAGACTATAATCATGAGTAAATCTGTTATACTAATGATGGGGACAGAAAGAAATTTTACAATAAAATAACAATAATAATATAAATAATAACACGCTTGGAAACTTTAAAATGTAAGTAGTAAGTATTTGAAATGGCGCAAACCTGCTTTGCTCTCTGTGCTCTTTTGCTTCCTTTAGCTTTAGCTTTAGTAGGCACACAATGTAAATTTCAATTTTTATTCTACAAATATAGAAAAAATCAGCCAATATTATGCAGCATGGAAATTTAAATTTTTGTGGTGTTTTTCCTTTCAGTTTCCTTTAGGATAACTGGGATAAAAGATGCGGTTACAGCCGAATATGATTTTCTCGTTAGCTTTAGTAATAAGAGCAAATGTGAAAAAGGATTCAGCTGACAATATCGCCGACAATTTAAAATGAAAGACTTTTGCAATTTTTTATTAAAATTGGCAATCATTTTGAAAAACTACTAAAATAACATGGATTGAGTTAATGTAAATACCAGTAGGGATGTATGTAAGCAAATACATATGCAAATGCAAATAACATGTAAAAGTTCATACAATTTTACCTTAATTGTATTGTAAAAAAACTGAAGAAATGATATTAAATTCGCTGATAACAGAGATGCGAAGTTGCATTACAGAGATTAATTTCATGAGAATTTTAGCCCGTAAAACATTTTTCTTAGCTTATTGTACATGTCAGTCGTTTCACCGAACTATTTTTTTTAATTCATTCTTGTAAAATATTTAAAAATAATTAAAAAAAAAAAAAAAACACCCGCCCCCGGGTGGGCTCGAACCACCAACCTTTCGGTTAACAGCCGAACGCGCTAACCCATTGCGCCACGGAGGCCTATGCCACTGTTGATGCAAGTTATCTTACAAATAACAAACGGGCAATATGTGGAAGACAGAAACTGTTCTTTAAACAAAACACATACACTAGACCGCTCTATAATACGATAGGCTGACTCGTTCTGTATTACTTAAATCCGTATTGTGGCAATTACTTATTATACAATTATTATACATTATACAAATTCATGAGACATTTTGCGACCCCCAAGCAATGATCTTACTAGTTATATTTAAAATGACTGTCTTTCTGATCATTGAATAAATAATAAGTGTTTTTTTTCACAAGAAAAAATTTGTATGCTTTCTATTGCATTATGCGCACACGGTAAATTTCTGTTATAAGGACACATGTTCTAGTGTATTATTCGCTAATTAAAGGTAAAAATAGGTAAAAATATACATTCGTTTAATGATAAAACAATTATAATGTACAAGTATTCAGTAAATTTAATCAAATATAAGATATTTAAGCAAGTATATAAGTAACCTATGTTTATCTACACAAACTGCTTTGACTTGATGCGACGAGAACGAGAAAGTTATTAACTTTCGTTTTTTTATTATTAAAAAAGATCATAAGTACGTTGACATTCGTTCTTTAGTGGGTTAAATGATTTTTTAAAAAGATTATTTTATTGAGAAGCTGAAATGCTAAACACCTGAAAAATTCGTCTTTCCCCGCCTAATGTCGTAAAGACATAATACACGAATTTTGAGTACATTGGGTAACTCGGAAAATACAAGTTTTTCGATGAACAGATTTACGAAAACAATTCTCCCATTTCCGCAGAAATTTTCTCAATTACTAGAAGCCATGTTTTACGAGTTTGTCGCGCTATTAACGCCTCTAAGTTCACCTTGAGAATAGAGTTATCTAGTGACTATCGTAGGTATTTTTCGATAAGTTAATTGAAGATTCCGAGCAATTAAAAAAAAAAAAATCAGATCGTCGCTACTTTTCTTCAAATCAAATTTTCAAAATAAAACTTTTAGCAAAAGCTTGACTTATCGTTTCCCTATTTAGGGATATCCGAAAAATCGGTAACGTGCTTTAAGACTTGTGCCTTTAAAGGTAGAGCAAACAGTACATATTTAAAAACATTTTTTTATAGCTTATACTGTTGTAATGTAAACAACATCTGCAAGTAATTGAGATAGGCCCCCCTTTTATTTTTTGAATCGATGTAAGCTTGTCTGTCCGTTTTGCATTCTTATGTTCAACATACAGGCCGAAACAAAACAGGAAATCGAACAAGATGAACAACTGCATGGCTTTTGCGAATTGCGAATTGCGAATGCGAGAAAGATGATTGCTTACAAAAATCCCGGCTGAGGTTGTGGTTAGGTGTAGAAAACAAGAAATTATCAAGCATGTGCAATAGCTTCATCAAAATCACTCATAAATCTGGATTAACGCCCGAGAAACCTAAAAAGACCAAATCCAAGAGAAACAATTTGACAGCACCACAAGTGCATTCACAAATTTTGCTTCATTGCTGTACATTATGTAATTTTCCCGATTAATTGTGCATTTTATTAGATAAGTATTTAAGGCTAACAATTTGAAATCGCAGTCTGTCGAAAAAGTGAAAGACTTGTCGCGTTTTTCATAATTGAGGGCGGACCTCGGAACAAATTCAGCCGATAATCAATAAAGAGTGAATAAAAGAAGTTTTTTTAACTGTGTGCTGCTGTGTGGCACACGCACAACACACACCCACATCGACAGACTAATGATTTCCATTTTTACATTCTAATGTAGGTGCTTCTACTTCACTTTCAATATATGTTCGTCAACGGATTGGAACCCTAGAACAGTTTCTCATGATTGTATTTCCAAATTCAGTATTTTTGATTAGCGCCTTTCTACTTCTGTCAGTAAGCTGTAATGAGCTCCGTTAAGACTATTTTGTTAATAACGATTTGCGCACACTCGTCAACTTGGCGGGCAAATCTTGTTGATCGTCACACCCGGACAAATGAAGATAGGAAGTTGAAATTTGTCGCAAGCAGTCCTTGGTCGCTTAGGAATACCTACTTGAAAACTGCGCGTGATTTGTTCACAGGCACAGGCCCAATATTACATTTACATCCGAATAGCAAAACTGGGCGTGTCCCAAAAAAAAGGAAAAGACATATAAATTTGCTGAATTATATCATTAAAAATCAATACATAACATCTAAATGTATCGACTTCGTTATGATGAATTTTTTTGAATTCGAGAAACCGTCAAATTGATGGGTGCCGTAAATCTAATGGGAAAGTGGTTCAAATGCAAACTTGTTTGTTATATTTTCTGACCAATAATCTCGAACTTATGGAATCTAACAATTTCCACTTAGACATATATATTTTGTAAAATTGTTTTATTTACTCTATTAATCCTCAATCCGTTCTTTGAGGACCGATGAAAATTCCTCATTTTTATGCCCTTGTCTGAAAAGCTTTTCATATCCATATTCAATAATCAATTCAATTTTACTATACTATCAGTGCGCTTCCATGTTTTCAATGACACGCTAATCATGGCAATATCTGCACTTGTTACGGGGCTTTTCCATGCATATATATATTGTATCAGTTTCATAATAGAAACGATAAAGTTTGTGTAAAAAAAACATCAGAAAGTCCACTAATCTTTCATTTCAGCACTCGAAGAGTATTCAGTAATGCGTGCATGCTAAAATGTAACCATCTAAAGAATACCTTGACTATAAATCGAGTCATTACTTAATTTTTTTTTTTTTTAATATTTAACGTAAGTTCCGTAATACTTGTCGCGTATTTAACACAGTTAAGTATTCAAGGTTAACTGCCTGGACGCACTTAATACTGCTTGAAAATGAAAATAAGACAGAAAAGAAAAAAAAAAATTTCAATAATTTACATGAAGTACATAATGTTGGCCGTACGAGCGGAATTAACTTGAGAAGGAAAACCAGAAACATGTTAATCGAGTTATTTTCGTATAACATTGTCCGGTTTATTGACTTTGTGCTTGTTTTTTAAAATTTTTTTTATTTTTTTTTTTTATTATAATTATTACTGTTTCTTCCTCCTTTTAAATACAAATTAAAAAGAAATATTACTTAGTAGAAAGCCTTGACAATTATTTATACGCTTAGGTGTGATTAACTTTTGTTTTTGCTTTTGATTTTTTAGGGCAATCGCAGTATTGCGTGACACCTGAGAACTATTATGGAACCTGTGTGGCTTTAAGCTATTGTCCGCAGGTGGTAAATGTATTTCAGACAACAAATCGTCGTTTGGCAGAACAATATGTAATTGCTTTGCGGAGAAGCTGTGGTACGCGCAGTATTAATGGCGATCCTGTTGTAAGTTAAAAGACGTTTTCTTCTTCTTTGTTTGTTTCCAATTAAGTTTAAATTGAATTATTATCCTTAGTATTTCCAAGTTCGAAGATATCTTAAATTTTTAGTGTGTCGTTAAAGCGAAGACCTAAATTTTTCATCGTAGCAATTGTTTATCGAATCGCAGATTTCAACAAAGGACCCGTTAAGTCTTTGCTTGAATAGTCGTACTTTTATGGAAATTTAGTTTACTTTATCTTACAAAGTTGTCAGAGTACGATATTTTCGTAAGTTGAACAAAAGAATTCCGGCAGCAAAACATAATCGCATGAATGCATTTTTTTTTCTTCGAAATTAGAACTTAAAACTTGCCATTTGCATTTATAGAGGGTTTCGCGGCATAAAAAATTATCATTATGATGTCTAGCGCATGGGTGTCTAAATGTCTTATTGCATGGAAAAGATAAGCGTTGAAAAATGTTCAAGTACAACGGCTCATAGACCGATTTAATATTTTTAGTATGATATTTTTCCTCAAGGTCAGTCTTAACTGAGGTTAGTTTTCAATAACGCAATCCTTTTACCGGCATTGTGGAGACGTTTATTTCTTTGACCAAAAGAATGCGCGATAAAGTCACTAAACTAGAACGGTAACAACACCAAGTAATCGATAATTTTGCTTTACCGCTAAGCCACTCACGTGCAAACTTCTCATTGCTGTTTACCTTCTGCAGCTGCGCTCCTAGCCACTATCATCCTGCAAGTTTCCGCTTGACACTTCTTTCGGGACAATTACAACGATCGTAGATAGCAGCGAGAGCACGTCAAAAGACAAGCCTTATGGAATGGGAGATTGAATAGATCAATTAAATAATTGGAATATATTGTCGAAGCACTTACCTGCCGTTGGCTTGAATATTAAAATGCACTAGAATCTGACCTTCAAGCAGCCGAACAAGCAGTGAAATCTCTTATGAAAAAAGCATACAAATATTATCGAGCGTATAAGTAAATAATTGCTTTATAATTTCATGTCAAGTTCTTGTCCGCCCGCTCGGCCCTCTATTTATATATTCTTTTTTGAATAAATTTAAGGCGGATGCAGTTGCCTAAGTTTTCTATATAATTGGATATAGCACCAGTAGTAGCAGTAGCTTAAGTACCTGTTTATTAATTAGATATAAATTGTTCTGAATTACAGAACAGCACAACAACAACAACAACATGTAGTCTATGGTACAAACTAATATATTATGAGATTTTTACTTTTTTTTTTTGGTTTGATTTTCACAAACAGATTTGCTGCACACGACCGCAACAATTAATAAGAACAACAGAAGCTCCATCAAATCCCTTCTTTACTACACCCCAAATACCACAAACAAATCCTTCAAATCCTTTCTTAAGACCGACTTCATCTACGGAGCAAACATTTTCAACAAACACGCCTAGAAGAACGACAACGACAACGACGACCGTTACCACTTCTCGACGCCCTCTTACAACAGATGGCGTGGATAATAGAGGCCTTAATTGTGTTGGTCCTGACCTGAAGAGAGGCAATTGCATATCCCTTAAGAAATGCCAAACGTTAGTCGATGAATTGCTATTAAAGCAAAATGATGCAACTTTTGCCGAATTCCTAAGGGCTTCAAATGACATATGCAACGGTGTAGAACAAAATGTTTGCTGTCCCATTAATGATATAACGGCCACTACTGGCACTCCTTTACAAAGAAATAACGATGATCCACCCAGACGTTTGCCTACCGTGGAAGATGGTTGTGGTTACACTTCCAGCAGTCATAAGAAAATTGTGGGCGGTGAAGTTAGTAAAAAAGGTGCCTGGCCTTGGATAGCTTTAATTGGCTACGATGATAATTTTTCAAGTTCGCCGTTTAAATGTGGCGGAACTTTAATCACCGCTCGGCATGTCCTAACTGCAGCTCATTGCATTAGAAGAGATCTGTAAGTTAAAACAAAAAAAAAAAAAATTATTACTTTATGATTACAATCTTTGCACTAATAGGAGCTTTGTGCGTTTGGGAGAACATGATCTTACCACGGATGTCGAAGCTCGTCACGTTGATATACCTGTGGTCAGAGTAAGTCAGATTTTTCTTGTTTTTTTTTTTTTTTTGATTTAAAAATCATGTCTTTTCATCAACCCTAGAAAGAATCTCATCCTGAATATAATAAACGAAATGGTCACAGCGATATTGCCGTTTTATACTTGTCTTTCAATGTCAAGTATACAGGTAGATAGATGCGCAGTGCTTTTCTTTTATTGAATTATTTTTTCGATTTTTATAATTAATACCACACAGATTCCATTGCGCCGATTTGTTTGCCCATGTCGCCGGAATTAAGGCAAAAATCTTATGTGCGGTATACTCCGTTCGTGGCAGGTTGGGGTAAAACAATGGAAGGTGGACAGTCGGCCAACGTCTTGCAAGAACTACAAATACCGGTATTCGAAAATGAAGTCTGTCGCATTCGTTATCAACAACAAAAACGTTTGTTTACCGAAAATCAATTTGACGAAGCGGTTATATGCGCGGGAGAGCTTTCCGGAGGCAAAGATACATGTCAGGGAGATTCTGGTGGACCATTGATGATGCCTGAAGTAAGTGCTTTCTCTTTATAATAAGAAACATTTTTATAAAACAGATTCTCTTTTCATTTGTCACTGCTCAGCCTTATAAAAATAATGTGCGTTATTATTTAATTGGTGTGGTTTCCTACGGTATTGGTTGCGCCCGTCCGGAAATACCCGGCGTTTACTCAAGCACGCAACACTTTATGGATTGGATTATAGAAAAAATTGCCGATACTGCGTAATTAAGAAATCAGAGGGAACAAAGTTGAAAATCGCATTTAAATGATGTCTAGGAAATATAATGAAAATAAAAATAGAAAGCTTTTGTTTTATTTATCAACATTTTTCTTCATTTATATCCATCACCGAAGGATGAAGGGTATATTCGTTTTGTCAAAATGTTTGCAACACCGCAAGGATGCATCAGACACCTGACACCTGACACCCTGTATATATTGTTCACCAGCATCAAATCCTAAATCGATTTAAGCATGTCCGTCTATCCGTCCGCGTAATGTCTGTTGTAAACTTTCACTTGGCCGCAAAAAGGAAACTATCGACTTCAAATTTGGCGGAAACATTGGAAAGTCTTGCACTCAAATTGGTATTGAAAATGGGCCAAATTGGTCGAAGCACACGCTCATAGCACCACGTGAACTGAGAACACGTCTGTTTCTCCAAAGCAATGAAAAATGGGTTTTTTGCTCATTAGTCATAAACTATAGCAAATAAATGGACAAAAATTTGAACGCATATTCTATGGATGATGCCCTACCGTTTGCGCACAAAAATGGAAAACATTAACCACGCCTACCAAATATTACAGTGTACCAAAATTAAATTATTTTTCCAATGCGCAGAAACAAGCTTCAAAAATCCAATAAAGCATATAAATTCTTGGCCAGTTTCAAATTTGAAATACACCTAAACATCTCCGTCTGTTCATCTGTCCATCTGTCTGTTTGCGCACCTTTGTTGTATTTGTGGTAAACATTCTCCCGTTAGCGTAAATGAAAATATCGCCTAAAAATTTGCAAAAGAATTTGGAATTGATTCAATTCAAAGGTTACGCCTACGACGCCCACAAACCTCTACGACAAAAGCATTATTTATAAGCGTTTTTTATTTTGAAAATAGAAAAAATTAACTGCGCCCACCCCATATTATGAGAGCAACATGAGAATTATGTTATATGGGAAGGAGCAACAGGAGGATGGACGTTCGTTCTGATCCCAAACGTAACGTAATGGACGGGGAGTTAAGTTATTATCTTACCCAGTTCCTGGCTGCTTCTGGAAGTGCAAGTTTGGGCACAATAGTTAGCCAAACTGCCCGAAGAAGAAGAAAGGAAGAAAGGAATGTGCAGAAGATACTGTATTTCACTGCAAAAGGGTTGAGTATGGTAGATCCCAAGTAGAACCCAGTGAGATGTTATCGCTGACAACTGGCGCGCCATTGACTAGTTCGTAAGGAGAGTGTTCCAAGAACTACGGCGTTTAGAAAGACAGCAGGTGGAGAACAGAGGGGGTGGAAGCCAATAGTGTATACCACTGAGACCCTACCATAGGAGCGAGCTAATTGCAACCAGCCTCCGCGAAGTAATACGTAACGGTGGTCGAGCGAAGGAGAATGGTCGAGGTAATAAGTGTGTGGGAGGTGGTTTGAGTAGGTAGCCGCCATGGATGGCGAATCGTGTATGCTGTTGGCAAAGGTCAGTAGTAGTATCTTTGGGACGGTTCTACCTCTAGGTGGCATAGGGAAAAAAAACACGTACACACAAACACACACACAAATAACTGATTTTAATATTTGCATTGTGTGTGCGTGCGTGCGTGTGTGATCACAGAAATGCATATATAGCGTATTGATCTACAGTCTGTACAGAAGCATTTGTTTAAGCTAAGGACACTTGTTCTGAAAAAAGTCAATCGTATTGTCACAAAAATGGTAGATATCTGAGTAATTATCGGATTATTGACATTTTTTAATGAGTGTATGAAGCGATTACTTATGATTTTTCAATTGAGGATCACAAGACTGCCGAACAGTCGGATGATTTGACGCTAAATTTGCTGAGCTACAATTCTCGTTCGATCGATATAAAGACAATTTCAGATAGCAGCAGATAGACAAGCAGACAAACACTGACTATGAATAGTTAGTTTATAAAGTGTTTGCCGCATTTAGCAAACTTAAAAAATCTGCTGCGGCAGATATAAAGTTTGACAGACCCATTGTTTTTCTTTTTTTTTTTTTTTTTTTTTCAACTCGCAACGGAATATGCAAATGTCTGCTTTGTTTGGATAGATTTAAATCTTTGAGAGCAGATTTTGAAATTTTGAATGACTTTCTTTAAATGAAAACCAAATGTCTGCCACAAATGCTCTTTTCTGGGCACACAATGCAACCAGCAATCACCCGCGTTTTGCTTAAAGATATGATAACGAATAAGAAAGAAAAGAAAATACAAATAGAAATAGAAAAAAATTATAAGGAAAATTATAAGGCGAAGAGAAGAGAAAATCTTATTGTTAAATATTAAAAGTTTAAATAATGATTTGTTGATGATAACTTACTTGCTCATGATTTGCTTGCGTAGAACAAAAGCCAGATGCATTTCTTAGAACTCACAACATATGTCTTCGCCGTTATTGTGGTGAACATATAATGAACAAATTTATTCATAAATTTAAATGTTATTGAAAGAACAAAAAAGGGAAACATTGTTATGTGTTGTAGAAGCCGTTTGCGGTAAAGAGCATATTTTATGGTTTGTCAATCTATTATGAATATTACAAAACAATGGTCGCGTGCCATTGATCTTACAATTGTTCGACGTCATTTCTATCAATGCATTATCGATTTATTTACTAAAGGGGTTGGTTTTATTGTTCATTTCCATTCACAAAGATAATAATAAATATAAACAGAACATAAAGATAAACAAATTGAATTGAAATGTTCACGACGCGAAAATGCAGTAATTGCTTGTAAGTTAACTGTGTTGACTTGACTTGTTCGTGTGTCATCTCTTAATAATATTCGTGTTTTTGTTTAATTCACTAATTGAGAGAATTTCATCACGTTCGCTTTGCCGTATAAAATAATCGAAAATCACAAATTTAAAAATTGATTATACAAACAAAGAGAACCTTTTCGAAATTAAATTTTCAAAATTTTCAAATAAAATATTTATATATATATATAATATAAATATATATATATATATATATAAGTATGTATATGTTTGCAATGCCCAGAAGTATGCTATAGAGGCCGCATAAAGTGTATATATTCTTGATTAGCATCAAATTCTCAATCGATTTGCATATCTCCCCACTCTGGCTGTGTCTGCTAAACATTTTCCTGGTTGCAAAAACTAAACTATCATCTTCAAAATTGGCAGAAACATTGGAAGCTCTTGCACGCAGGTGTGTATTGAAAATGGGCCAATCGGCTAAAAAACATGGCGACAGTTCAACATAATCTGAGACCACCTATGTTTTGGAAAATAAAAAAAGGCTTTAGTTTTTTGCTCGTTGCTTATAAACCATTACAAGATACAACACTAGAAATTTGCATTATAACTCCTGCACGACAATGGAAAAAATCGCCCACGCCTACTCAATATTATAAAATATTAAAATTTCATTTTTTTGCCAAAACGTTTGCAGCATTCAGAGAGGAGCTTCAGCGATCCCATGATGTCTACAAGTAAGTGACTAGTAACCGTCTGTCCATCCGTTCGCTAAGTACTGTGGTAAACGTACTCTTGGTAGCAAAAGGGAGCATATCTGCTTCGAATTTGGCGAAAACATTTGAGCTCGTTGGTCGAGCAGGTCGATCTGGAAAACGGTACCGATTGAGTACATTCCGGTTTTTTGGCTTTTCTTTGCCCATAAGCTATAGCGGAGAGAAAACATAACTGTCCACTTTTATTCTACAAAAATTGAAACAATCATCCACGCCCACCCAATGCTATGAAGTACACATATATTTAGTTTTTAGTCGTTGTAAGGATAAGATTCGGTCGCGGCCGAATATAATTTTCTTATTTATTTTATCCGTTTTGTTTTTAGCCCTATAAACAGATTAATTTGATAGGTTTTACGTGTAATGACAAATTTAATACAAGTCGCTTGCTGTACATTGAAGATAAGTCTTATGAAAACACAAGGTTGGGAACACAAAGCTCGTCTTTAAGTTGTTATTAAAGTCATTCCTATTTATCTATTTTGCATCGAAGCTGGCTTGAATTCACTTTAAAAGCAAAAATTAGTTGGCTTTTAATTCTTTCGAGAACACTTTGCGCTACAAGATGAGCTTTAATGATGACATTCGATATCAAGTCCCGTCACACTCCCGTTCTTATCCGATTTTTTTTTGTTATGAAAGTATATAGTTCTGAGATATCATAATAACGATATATATATTCAGGTATACACTGGGAATCTAATTTTTTCTAACTTTTCAAGTGAACAATTTTTCTTAATGTCATTATAACCTCTGTACCCTTTCGTAGTCATTACTGCCACTACTCGTTGTGTCTTTTTCTTCTATCACTTCTTTGCGAGGTTTGCGAATGTGTATGTAACACGTGGAAGGACTTGAGGTAGATCCACCTGACCTGTTTTAGCTCGCAAACAAGCCGTATTGAAATTGCATTTCTCCATTTCCCCATTTCCCCAGGACTTTTTCTGAAGAACTCGTTATAGGAGAAAAAAACTTCCGTGACAAAAATCGGTGAGTAATAGTATTTCGGTAATCTAATAATTGATGTGAAAATTTTGCATCGGAAGGGGCCGATGTTTTGAACTCCCTTTTATTTTACCGTTCATGCGATAGGTAAGTAAGTCTTCTTATGGGAAAATTATCTAATTTTCATTATTTACCAGTGAGAGTTGATCGATAATAGCAATTGCGCATAAAAGTCAACTCTGACTCATATTTGGATGATGGGAATTTTTCTTATTGTTTGCACCCCATCCCGCATATGGTTGCTGATAAGAGGTACGTTTGTCTTATTTGAATCTCTTAAAATACTTCTAAAAGGTAAAAATCTGCAGCTTCTTCTAATTCCAGATGAATCTCTGATTTAGTTAATCTCGCAATTTAATCCGAGGTAAATGTAAGGGCAATGTTCTAAACAAAACTTTACGATTGGATTAACGATGGACGCAGTGACATGGTGAACCGAATTTAATTGAATCGATTCTACATTTTTCGATATGATAATCTGCGAATATCCGCTCAAGTAAATACATTTTGTACTCAGTACAAAACCTAATGTACGTACGTCCAGAAAATATCCGCTGAAGACCGCAGTGCACTATATAAAGACTATTAAATATATGTTGCTGTATAAATATAATTTTTGAAAAAGTTTTTAATTTTCTGATTTTTGATGATTGTATGTTGCTATGAATCAATTTGACAATAGAAAGAAAGAATTATGTAGACTATGCCTGCTGCTTTAGGCAAAGTGGCGAGCTTGTAAAATTTATTAATAAAGCGGATAATAACGGATATCAGCTAATCGCTGACGCCATTCTATCGTTGTCGCCATTTATTTATAAATATGTCGCATGCTATGCACATATCTCCGTTTATTAAGCAGGTTTATCGCAATAATGGAGTGAGTGTTCGATATATTACAACGTAGAAGTGGAAATTTTGAAATCAATTTTTTTTATACTTAATTTAATTAAGAGGAATGAAGTTTCGATGTAGAAAAATTAAGACCAGGTAAGAAAACAAGACTGTGATAAAGTCCACGTTCTACGATTGAAGCGGAAAGACTACAGAAAGCTTCAATGTTCAACGTGCGCGCATCTGAACGCATAAGTAGTGCCTTCTCCTTCAACTCAATGCCTTCAATATAATCCTACTTGAAAGTAAATAATAACAAATTTGTTGATCAAAGACACAATAAAAAAACTATTCTTCTAATCTAATATTTGATACGATCATCAATTCACTGTTAGTCAGACTTTGGTAAATCAATTAGTCATAGAGAGATTGTATCCGCCTACAGTGGCTTCGAATGAATAATGTCTATAAACTATGTGGGAGGACGAGAGCAAAAGCAGCTGTAAACTTTTGATTAAAAAAATAAAGTAAAACAAATGCTATTTAATATCGATGCCTTCATATGGAACGTTTAAGTAGAACACGCCTGACGGCTAACGGGCTAAGTGTAAGCAATAGCTGGTGCCTTCCACAGAGGAAATGCCACTATCATTAAGGTGCCAGATATGAAAAATGAAATCAGTATTGGCCACAGTTATCCCTCTGAAAAAGACGAGGCCTACGTAACACCTCAATAGTTAATGTTCCCACGATTTTTAAGTTAGCACAGTCGGAAGGTAACTCCCCCACAGAGTTAGTTTTCAGTTCTCACGATTCCGCCAAATACACGCACGCAGACATTGTGCAAAAATCGCAAGCTGTCTGCTACTATTCCACAGCGGGCGTAGTCCTGTCTGTCCTTTATACCATTTTCGATTGCAAAAGGAAGAAGAAGAAGTGAAGTCTTTTACTTTTCGTCAGGGCCAGGACTTGATCTCTAAAGAAAATTCCGGGTTTTTCACGCTTCTTCCTTCTCTATTGAAAATTCTGATCAGCTTGCTGTGTTTACACTGACAATATTCGGGGGCCATGTGTTCACTAACTTGTTTACAATTGTTTTTCATGTAAAATGTGTGCGAATATATTTCGTGTTCACTTCGCAGAAAATTTTCGAGTTTTCGATGAAAGCTCGTATTAATTTTTCCTGAAAATATTGCAAACGATGTGCTAGTAACAATGCGAACGTTTGGACAAGACAATGAATCGCCGTAGTGTTGAAATATGATTTAAGTACATATGCGTGGAATTTCGCGCTATTGAACGACGTGTATCAGCTAGCTAACGGTGGTCCTCAAAATATTCATCAAAAACCCAATATGATCCCGTTTTTTTTTTTTTCTGTTAATTTGTAGAGCTTCTTGTTAAGGTATGAAATGAAAGGGACTCATAAATGAAAGGAAACACAGTTATTTTATTTAAACTATAGGATGAGCACTAAATCAATTTATTTAGTTTTAATTATTTATTCTATTTATTTAGTGAAATCACAGTAAATTTTTTACACAATTACGTAACCATTAAGATGCTCTTGACTAAAACGAAATAATTTATTCAAAACGTTGTTCAGTTCTATTCTAATTACATGTAAAAGCTTAAGTAAAATTTTATTTACAAAAAAATTAGAAGAAAGAAAACAAAAAAAAGGAGAAACGAAGAAACGAAAAAAACAAAAAAAAAAAAGAAGATTTACACTATTGCACATGTTTAATAAACAATTTTTAAAAAAAAGGAAAAAAAATTATAAAAATAAATTAAAAAAAGTTGTGTTAAAACAGATTTTTACAAATCGGGTGAATCGGTTTCGCGTTTTAAACTAATGGCCTCAGTCAGGGTGGGACTCATTATTAAAGCCGGATTGGCAACAGCGATGATGTGATTACCAGAGGCTGATATCACTTGAACATCACCACCACCACCGCCACCGCTGCTCAAGGACGAGAGACCCTTCGTGGCTGACGTAGAACAAGTTTCAATTGTTAAACGATGATGATGATGTTGATGATGATGAGGATTATGATGATGATGATGATGATGATGATGATGATGGCTATTATTGTTATTATTATTACTATTATTATTATTGTTATTATTGTTATTACTGTTATTATTATTGTTATTATTTGAAGAAGACGAGCAATGTAAATCTAAAGAATTATTTGCAGAATCCGCGCGATTGTATGATTTTTCTGTAATGCGTTCATCTTCCGGACCATTGTTCTATGAAGGCAGGAAAATAAGAGGAAACAAAAAATTATTTATTTAAAATATTATTTAAAAATATTATAAAAAGAATCTTGTAAAACACATACTCACTGGTATGGTTGGCGGCGAACTTGAATTGCTGAATGAGAAACGTGACTCATTGTCTTGTTCCTCGAATTCGTTTGGTTTAGTCAAACTAAAAATTGGAAATGAATTTCGATCAATATCGACCAATCGATAGTTATAGCGAAGAAGAAACTTACGAAAATTTTGCTATATCCGTTAAATCGAAAGGCGCTTTAGCTGCAAATTTTTGATACATAGCAAATAAATTGTATCGGGAGTCCTCGTTAAAGTCCTTGAATTTTATATTTATTAGATACAAATTATTTTTGATTTTCGATCTTTTATTTTATTATTTTTATTTGTGACTAAACAATAAAATGAATACGCAGCACATTTGATGAAAATCGAAAGCTTTTTTTTTTGTTTTTTGAAATTTTATTAACAAGCATTTACAAAATTCAATACATATGTACAAAGTACACTTTAATAAATAAAAAAATAAATAAAGAAATAAATAAATAAATAAATCAATAAATAAATAAATAAATGCTAAATACTACAAATTACGTACATGTAAAAAGAAACAAACCATAAGCGATACAGAGAACATAGAATAATTCTAAAAGAAAGAATAAAAAACAAAACATACAAATTGTCTTCCTATGAAGCTAAAATGTGATCCTTCACTGCCCTTCACCCTAATCGAATGTATAGTTAATTTAGAAATTGAGTTATTTCTAGATCCCCTCCCAGGTAAAAGACAAGGCTTTAACTTGCAACTTGATCGAAAAGCGCAGAGAGTTTGAGTATTACTCAGCCAGCGCTAAAATAAAATTGAAGCAAATTGTTTTTGGAATGAAAAAAACTTCCAAGCATTTTTTTCAAAGCGAATTGCAAACACACAGTCGATTAATTCAAAGTTTCCGTGAGGAGAGAAGAGAATGGCATCGTAATGCAGCTGGAGGAAGAAAAGAAAAATCGATATTGCAACCGTAGAGGTCGTTGCCAGAAAGCGGTAAAAAATGTGGCTCCCAATGCACCTGACAATCTTTATACAGTCGTTGTACGTAGAAGATTGTAACTCCTGCAGCTATGAAGCTAACCTCAACAAGCAAGACCTCCAGTCAGATCAGATACGTTTATAGAACCCAAGCTGATAGATTGTCATTTACGAATTTTTTGCTAAATACATTACATAACTATCATCCTTCCATTACGATGTTCTGCGTATATTCTAAATGGTCCTCCATGGGATTTTTCTAATATTTTGACGAATAAACGTTTCGCTCCACAGTCGAATCCTTGTTTCTTGATCGAACACAGAATCGAGTGCAAGTCATTCAAATTAAAGGCAATTCTTTCAATACGTAAGGAACGTAAGAAATAAATATTCTTCAGAAGAAGAAGAAGAATATTTAGAAGGCGATCACACAGACATGTTTCCCAATAAGTGACAAAAGAAGAAATGTTTAAATATTTCCGATATTTCTTTGTGACAATTTGTGAGAGTTGCACAACTCTTCGCGTTTGACAAAATCACTAAACTTGATTGCAACAAAAATTAAAAGAAACAAAAAAAAATCACTCAATACTACAGAAAGTTAATAGTGTTCAACGGAATTACTTTTATTACCAACAGTTCGAAGCGAGTTTGAAACCTTTTCTTTGTTAGTGTTGAACTCAGCTTATTATTTGGATATTTGCAAAAAGATAAAAGAAAAAAAAATTGCGAACTTTTTAGCGGGTTTCTTAAGCTCGAGAGACAATTGATTAGGAATTTCTCGGTTTTACTTGAATATAGAAACACAGTTTTGAGAGACAGTTTGAACATCACACGATACACCAAACCATTTTGTACTCTTTTTCTTTTCATTTCTAAGCTGTTCCAACGCAAAGCACGCGCAAGCTGAAAGCAAGAAAGACAAGCTAACCTAACCTACATCTGAGGCAGGCTGCTTGTTATATATAGAAAGCCAAAAGCGTGTAAGCAATTGTATGAGAAGCTCATAATGAATGAAACGTTTTCCTTTCATTTCTAACGTTGTTCAGATTTTAAAATTCTTACCCGATTATTATCCGAACTCGTTAAATTAGCTGGTGCATCGGTCGATGTAAGACGTTGCCGCTTCAAAGGCGTCGAATTCGATTCGTTCGATTCGCAGTCAATTATTGCTATTGATGAACGAATAGTTCCGGCCATTGAGACGGACGGGAGGGCAGGGTTTTGTGTCATCTGCGTTAAAAGATTACCGTAACGAGCTATGCTCGCTGAATGACCAAAGCCCGCGTCCTTAACGATTTGCCTGGCCAAAGGAAATAGTTCATCACGACGTGTCAACAACGCGGGCACAAGACGACACAATTGAGCGGCAGCTTCATTTACGCAGACTTCGTGTAACGTAAGCGGTTTCTCAGGGCGGCGCTTGCAGTCGAATCGCCCATAAATAGCCGAATACTTACGTATCTCGTCCATGCGTCTGGGATCATGTTCACTCATAGCTATTACCTGTTCCAGCTCACGTGAAGTACGCTTTTTTGAGGTATGAGCTCGCGGTTCACGTTGCGGTAATTGGGCGGCAATCTTTTCCGCACCTACAGTTATTCGAGCCACTTGCATATCGCTTAATACTGGCGTGAGCTGGGGGGAACTAGACGTAACCTGATGGGAGGTATTCGAAGGTGTCACTCCACTAGTCGTAGTAGTGGTTTGATTGGCCAGGAGAGGATGTGGACGCTCATTAGGCAATGGACCAGTTGGGGGTACTATTAGGGGGCCACTAGGTGGTTGTATTGTTGCGGGTAAAGAGCAAATCTGTGAAAGTAAATGAGCAGATGTCGAGGGTGGGACAGTGTTCATAAGCGGAGTGGGATTAAATGCTGGTGTGGGATTAAAAGGTGGAAACTTCGGTCGCGGTCCACAATGAGAGGGCGACGGCGAGGGCTCTGTATTAAATATGATAGATGATTTTGCGGGCGTGTCAAATTGACCTAAAACAGAAAAATTCAACCATTAAAAATTACTTAATAAATAAATTGAAAACTCGAACAGTTCTTAGCTTAAAGATTATCGAATCGATATTAGAGTTTGATTTAGTTTAGAAATTAGCCTCAGTGTATTAAATTAAATTAAAATCATAATTATTTATAGTCAAGTATTTTGTACATATTGTTGATTACCGAACGATGTCTTCCACAAAGATTTATTCGTGTGTGTTTGTCGTGTTTTGTTGAAACGAGGGAGAAGGGAAGACTTTTCCCTATAGTTCCCCGATTGATTGTCAAAGTGAAATTAAAAGCACGCTCACGAATATTGTCGCGACAAAGAGAAGCCGTAGGTTGCACTAGATTTGTTCGAACGAGTACCACTTATGCCGTGTATTGATTTGAAAATTATCTTAAATGTTTACTAAAACTATCTAAAAGCACAGAGCAAAGAACGATCTGGATCGAAGGATTGAGACATCAAAAATTATCAACATACATATGTACATAGAATGTTCGCGATGACATTTCATTAAATTCGATCCGTAGAATGTAAAATTTTGCTGGAATGCCGGCATAAGATAATTGAAAGCCAAAAATATAAAGGTACAGAATTTTCCAAACTCTTGAATGAAGTGTTCCTGTGGCGAGAACGTATTGTTTCCGATGTTTCCCTTGACCATCTTTCAGGGCCATGAACTTATGTGATAAACACATTCCCTGTCTTCAAATTGAACTACACGTGACCTTCAATGTTTCGCTACAGTTCATCTAACAAAGTAATTGATTTAATATGAGAAAGGTCGGAACGATGAACATTCGAACATGAACGGAATAATTGGATCGAGGATGTAAGAGAATAACGAAAGCAGCCAGCGACTGTCAAAGCTAATATCAAAAGTTTTCGGTGGGATAGTTTCGTAGCCTTTTTATATGTTTTCTTCTTTTATCTCTTTTGCTTACTTACCGGAATTGTTAGCAACAGGCGTTTGAAATTGCTGAGGATTACTGGCCCACTCGTGTAATGCTTTTTGTAAACGTCGAACATGTAACGGCTTCGAAGCCATGCCAACTAAAGCCATAATTTCTAAAAACTCCTCCTCACCAGCTTCGTACAATTGCTGTACGTCATCGCCACCCATTTCCAATAAAGTATCGTAATAAGCTAACAGACTCGCTTTTTGCAAAACACGATACAATTGCACTTCAGCCTCATTGCTCGGCCGAGAAGTAGCCACCACTGTAAAGTTAATATAAAGAAAAAATCCTTTCAAAAATTATAATTCACACCAAATAAATTAATTTTACCAGATTTTCATTTTTTTTTTTTTTTTTTGTTTTGGAATAAGGACTTAAAATAAAAATAAAGTCATATTCCAAATATATTCTCATCGTTTTAAAAACCCTTGCAAAAAAATGGGGGAAAAAAAACAAGAGATTTTTTGTGCTTTAAGCATCAGCAAAAAAACGCATACTGAGCGAACGGACTTATGCGGACCGTAACCCTTTTTTTTTATTAAACTTGTCTAAGGAAACGAGAAAACAAAACACAAAATAATAAAAAAACTTGAAGCAAATAATGAATCTGTATACACGAAAAGCCTGCATAAAAAACCAATACACAAATGATTGAGAAAAGAAAAAAACTGGCCGCCACGACCCTACAATCAAACTAATCTACATAAGGATAAAATTGTCTGACTAAAACCAAATAGTGTTATATATATATGCGCCGCTTTGAAGAGACTTTATACCAATTTTAAGGGAGGGATGAGTTACGTAAATGCTGTCAGAATTTCAATACCGATTGTCTGCGCGAAACCAGTTTCAAAAAAAGGAAAAAAAAAAAAACAAAAAGGATCATCAACATAATCATCTCTACCACACATTTTATTTGATACGCATGAAGAATTCATTATTTTATTTAATTCATTTTTTTGCTGCTTTTTTGTAGATTTCCTAATTTTTTTGTTATCACTTTCGATTTTTTAGCTTTTTTCTTTTAATGTGTTTTTTATTAGAAAAAAGAGCAAAATTTTTCTTCTACAAAGGCTTTAGCGTGAGAATATAAATAGAAATCCGAATAGAAGTTCTTTAAGATCTTTAATTTTTGTTTGCAAAAAAAAAAAAAATAAAAACAAAAAGCCTTTTTAATACAGAGACGATGAATTTGCTTCCTCTTCTTATTTAAATTCATTACATCATTTCATTCTCATAATAAACACTAAACTTTCTTATCATTACATTTTATCTACTTAGGTGGTCCTTTAAAGAAAATTACATCGGTAAAAGGAAAAAAAAAACGCAAAGAAAAAAAAAACAAAAAAAAGCAAAAAAAAAGAAAAAAAGACCCATTGATGATGATATTGCTGTAACTTAGCCACATCTTTTTAATAATTACGTATGTGAGAATTTATTATGTGTGTAAAAAGATCTTTCGGAGTATAAAACAAGCGAAAAAGCTACACCCGAATTAAAACGAATATTCGACACCCTCCACTCTAATCTTACATAAAGCCGCAAGTTTAACCACCTGCCTGCCCTCATTCATGCCTTAATTTTATGAAAAATTATTTGGGGAAAAAGTATGGATGAGTAAGGGTTCCTTGCGCACATAAGTTCATCGAAATTGCTTTCTGTGGCTATTGCAAGCTGGGGCGCAAGCGGATCGGCCTGGTTGGCAGAATCATTTTTCATGCATTAACTAAGAATGTGTTTGCCATTCAGCTTCTGATCTTTGCGTGCATCAAATTGCCGAGAACAAGATCGTACAGCGGCCATAAGAATATCTTTGATATTCAACTGTTGCCCAGATGTAGAACACAAAAATGGTTGGAATGACACGGCTCGGTTAACTGGACACTTTTAACAACAAGATATCGCTTTAGGATACCGTACACTAAGAACTTTTATGTTCTTCAGCACGGACATAACAATGCGGTCAATTGACGTGGAACAGACGAGGAACATAAGAATATAATGAAATAGTTTTCGTAAGCACTAATTACGGATGTGAATATTCATTTATTTCTTTAAAAGAGACGGACGTATTTAGTATATAAATATGTGATATTTTAAACATATGTTACATATGTTATGACGAAACGATTACATCCTCAGTCATTGGGGATGATAAGTATAAAAAGCATACACTTGTGTTTATACAAGTTGATAACAACTATGTCGTGTAAGATGCTGTTGTTGTTTGCTACCAACAGCAACCATATCGTATATGTGTACATATGTACGAGATTGGACTGCAGCTTAGAATAGTGAAAACGAAAAGAAGCGTGAGTTTAATCGACAGGAATGCAATACAACGCGTACAATTTAGACAAAGCCTCGCCCATATATTTCAAAAATTCAAATTTCGACTTAAAATATATTTTTGACAAAAAAATTGAATTTTTTCACTTACTCGATCAGCGAGATAAGTAACTAATTAGAGCGTAGTTAATGCACTGTCCACCAGTAGTGCAACAGAACATAAAAGAACGTTTCATAAATTCAGCCCCAATTCGATTTATTGATAATGCTTTAAATGAGTTTAGCGGAAGAAGAAAGTAAAGCATTGTTCATCGGTTAATGTTGGCGTGGTGTAGAAAGCAATTAAGAAAATTATATTTGCCTTGAGGCTCAACTTCTGCACATAGGCTGTTATAAATCGCAAAGTCCGTAAATATCATTTTTCTATATGCAGCACTTCAGAATGGTGTTGTATTGCATTTATTATTTCGTTTGCCATTCCTAGATATCCGGATATTGATCAGGGACATGAAAGTTTTTATATATTTTTGATCCTTTTAATTTTCGAAATGAATTGATCTTTGCCCGTCCTTATATCATTCCTCAGTATCCGTGCCTCTACTTGTTTCCGTCCTTCTGTCCGTTCTTGTTTTCGTCATTTATTCCTCTGCTCGCCTCTCCGACTGGTCTCCTGTCTGTTTTTTTGTTCGTCTCTCCGTTCGTCCGTCTCCTCACCGATGTCCCGTCTACGTCCCGTTGAAATGCTGACGAGTGGAAAAACCTACAACAAAGTTCGGACATCGACAAAGGCGTTTGCAATTAGATAAAAGTTACTAAAGATTCACTTTAAAGCGGATAACTTGTGAAACTTGCAACAAATACAGGCGGGTATTTGGAGTAGAGTGGATTTTAAGTTTTCAACCGATACAGTTACAAAATTAAGGTACACTTTGGTTGGAGTATGAGTGCACACCGAAAGAAATCATCGAAATCAGAATATTCCTCTAATAACATAAATCTTGATAACGATGAGAGATGAAAAATCAGATTTTGAAAAAATATTCCAGCTCCAAGCCAAGTCCTGAATTAGTTAGTAAAGAGAAGGCAACCTATTTTGAGCAATTCCTGAGTTATATATCCAATGAATATTTCAAGTTTCTTTGATGAGTCAATCTCCGAGATTAGAACAAGTTGTTGTTACTAATTAAATTCACTTCTTACATGCTTTGCTTGCATATGTGTAGACAGCTAACCAAGAAGACTTTTGAGGATTTCAGTGGGCGGTAGCCATATCAATGTAGGACAACCAATCATATTATAATAGTTAGAATTCTATTTCTACTTGGCAACGAGCCTTATATTGAAGGAGTTAAGGGATGCAAAGAGATTACCTTCAGAGATCCTCACAACATAACCAAATTTATTTGTAGGCACCCAAGTGAAATTTAAAATTTAACACCCACTCTAATGTACTTTTTAGTGCTGGGGATGGTCGTTATATACATATATATATATATATGTATATAAACGTTATGTTCTTGTCGAATGTTATACACGTTAGTTGCACTATTAAGAAATTGTAATCAATAATTAGCTCAAGGAATTGTCAAGTTATGGCAATAGAGACTATTCGATGTATGTGTAAATAAAGTGAACAACAGCATTGCATTATGTGGTAAAACAAATGATTTCGATTAGCAGCAAAAATAAGTGCTTACCAATTGTCATATGAATTAATTATAACTAAAAAGAGATCACTGATTTATTGTCCCGAAGAAATATTTCGAATAGACGTACATTTAGCAGAAAATAGAAAATAGAAAAGTGAACGATTTATTGAAAGTGAAATGAACCGAACACTACGTTAAGGTAATTGCGGCGCTCGCATTTAGATAAACTTTTTCATTATCCTTAACTTTTCAACTTTCAAACAGCTCTCCTTGCTTGAGATATGCAAGCGAAATATGTACAGCGTTTGTAATACGCAGGAGGGTAGTTAGTTATAGAGGAACTGTCAGATTTTCTTGAGCCAACGCACACATTACACCGTAATGTAGATACTTATACGGAGCAAAACCTTTCACTTTATGCTTAATCTATATGCAGTACTTTATGACGAATAGCATGGGACGATGAAAGAAGGGGAAAGGACACTTGTTTTTCTTCTTCTTATTCCTCCTCTGTAACCTTCTTTTCACGTTATGCCTAATCTATATGTAAAGCGTTATGACGAATAGAGTGGGACGACGGGAGAAGTGGAAAGGGTAGGTCTCCTTCTTCTATAACCGAAGATAAAAAAAAAACGCTCATTCACCATAGGGATGTTTTCCTGTTTTCTATTATATCATTCATTAAGTAGCAATTTGAAAATACGCACAAGATGCGCTTGATCAATTCGAAATATGATGTCTGTCTGTCCAGCTTTTTATTGTTGGCATTCTTAGAATCGCAAAATTCAAATAAAATGCCAACTTCTGGCAACATTGCCACTGGCCGTAACATGTCTACGAATCCACTTACCGAAGCTAAAAAACTAAAAAAAAAAGAAAAACTCGTAAGCACCACAGGTTTTCCAATATTAAGGGCACGTCAACTAGAGATTCATTGCCGAACATAACAGCAATTAATAGAAATTTCTACATTTTTTACACCTTTTGCCGAGAGAAAGAGATTTATTTCTGATGATACAGGAGAGGAAAGTATAAGACCATTTGTCCGTCTCCCTGCGTATTTATCTAATGTCTATATTTGATATTTCTTGAAAAGCCGCAAGAAATGTAATGGAAACTTAGAAAATCTATTTTTGAAACGATCATGATTCGTTTGCGAGCGCATGCGTTTCCGACTAATCAAAAAGAAAACCGGAAAAATTAAAAAATAAAACTTTGTCAATGCCGTTAAAAATAATTGCAGGACTTCAAGATGCCGACCAATCTACTTAGAATTGTTTTGACCGATTAACTGGCATTCTTTGGAATTCAGTCCACACTTGAGCATGATTTTTTTACACGTTTATTTAAATACGTTTAACATATAAGAAACGCTTGCTCGATTAACTTAACTAATTCTTTTCGCTTCAAAATATTATTAAAACGGAATTTGAATATTGTTTTTCCAAATGAAATGTTGCAAAAAGAAAAGAAGAAGGAAAGGAGAGAAAGCAAAGAGGTTAAAAAATGCAAAAATTTTAAAAATGGAAAGAAAAGGAAAACCGAGCTAATATTCAATCAATTTTATTGTCTATTTGATTGCACCTTATTAGAGATCCTCTTAACTTCAGACGAAATCTCCATCATCGTCATCGTCATCATCATCATCATCATCATCATGATCATGATCATGATCATCATCATTATGATTTTCATCATTATCATCATTATTACTACGATTGTCAGCAACAAGGACCAAGCAACGCGCCAACTAACCAACTGACTCTAAGTAACGTGTTTTCTTGTTTTGTCACTGGTGTTTTCGTTGTTGCCCTGATACGATTTATCAGTGGCACATACGAGTATAACACATGAAAAGGAATGCATTTGTGGTTTGCAGCAATAAATAAATGATACGTGATTTTAATACACAAATACATATTAAAGACGCATATGTATATACATGTATGCATTCGCTATTGAGGAATTGAACAGTAAGTACTATACTGGCTATACTATATTATGTTTAAACGTGCGTATACAAATACATACATAAGTTTGTTGATACGTATGTGCAAAAAAATTTAAAAAAAAAATCATCAAAAACATTATCATCTCTTTGTCGTTTTTCATGATCATGATTATTTCTTCTTTCATTAAAATTAACGTTGCTTGGTCGTTGTTGTTGTTGGTGTTGCTGTTGCTGTTGGTTGTTGCTTTTTTTTAAAATATTATTTCATACCTTCATTATTTGTTGCTGTTGATGTTGTTGTCGTTGTCATTTGCTAAATATGCTGTTTTTGTGGTTAAATGTGAAAATGAGCGTGGAGGAGCTTGGAAGCCCGTTCAGAAGAGAGCTAAGAAACTAAAAAAAAAAAAAAACAAGCCAATGTATTGAGAATTGTAGAAAAAAGTAAAGAAAAAAAAAAACCAAAACAACAGCAACAGCAACAAAATATCGAAACTGCAGGAGCCTCGTTTAGTTGGCACTTGAATTGACCAACATAATGACATACGACGCCACATGCCTAAGTACCCCAACACAAGTCAACAAGACGCATAAGAAATGCAGTTAAATATATACAAACATACGCATGTTTAATAGTGATGTGTTTAGTTGTAGTGTGACCGAAACCTTGTGTGTGCTGTATGTGCGTATGGTGGCAAAATATTGCCCCGACTTAACTTTAGCTATATTGGATGGATGGTGCTGATGACTCCACTTGCTGCTTGTATGCGTGCGAATACTTAAACTTAGGTATAGTACTCGACGCACATACATGAGAACATTCAACAAAAACATCAAACGATTGGACATTTTATTCAATTGATTATTGCCTACCAAGCGAAATAAAAACAAAGTAAAAAAAAAAAATAATAATAATAAAAATAAATAAATATATAAATAAATAAAAAAAAAAAAATAAAAACAAAAATGAAAAGAAAAAGAAAACAGAAAAACAACAACTATTTCTCATATGAAGCTTCAAAAGCGATAAATTAAAAGAAATGATGGGGCGCACAACAACAACAGTAACAACTACAACTTAAAGAAAAAAAAAATAAATAAATAAAAAGAAAATGTTTTTCTTAAATGACCAAATTCTTGTCGATCAAAATTCCTTTAGAGGCAATAAAAGACCCATCATAAAAACAACAACAACAACAACAACAAAAATAACAACAATAACAACAATAACAATGACAACAACAACAACGACAACAATTATAAAGAAGAGAAAAGAAAAAACAAAAATAACAACAATAGCAACAATCGCTACTTCAGCACAAATGTCGAGGGTACAATGTTTAAGCGAGCGATTCATGTTCGTATACCCAACAAAGATTGACGTGCTAATGGCTTTTGTGCGTTTTTACGTCTATACAAATAACCAGAAAAGTATCACAACACTCTGAAATTTCACTTTGCTTACGACTTAGGGTGGTTGCCTAAAAAAGCTTGAAAAACTTTCATAGCAATATAAACCATCAAAAAATTCATATGACCACAAAAAAAAAAAAAATGCAAGTCCTTAGCTTCGTCTCCCTCGGTTTACAGCGAAAGGGAAATATTATTATGAAAGAAACCGAAGAAAACGGAATCTGCACGATATGTACATATGTACATCATAACTTTTTTATTTTTATTTATTTCTTTTTTTTTTCGCAACAAAGATAGATGGACGATTCGTCTACTGAAAAACGCCAACTCATTTAAAAAATCGAGCTCCTTAACGAAAAAATTGTATTCACTATCGTTAGCAATATTTTTATTGACATTTTCACTAACAAATCCATTGCAAGGCGACATTGACATCAACATCTGAAGGATAACTCACTCAATAACCAATAGGAAGGAACCACTAGTGCAGCAACGATATACTTAGTCCTGGATACGTAAGGAAAAGGCGAAAAATGCACGGAATCTTTGCCGATTATCCCGATCTAGTCCTCTACGAATTTTTGTTAACGGGGTCTACTGTCATTGTTGGTGCTTCTGCTGATCTCTTACTTTCTAAGACTGTTCTCTCTCTCTCTCATCAAAAGAGAAAATACCGAAATTTCACCCACAGATACGACAATGTCAAGCTTTAGCTCATTGTGAAGAACGGTTTGGAAGCCCTAACGCAATAAATACGATTTGGTATAGCCGTTTAACACCAGATACACAATTGCCACCCCGCAATTTGATGGGTAAATGTTGTGAATCGTCTTTCGAACACTCGCGAAAAGTGGAGATAGAATGCTGAAATTTGGAGCAAGCATTCCTTCGTCGATTACGATGAATACGTGGATAAAAAATGGACGTTTGGCGTTATTTGTTGTGACAAAACAGTCCACAATGCAAACGAAATTAAAACAACCTTGAAAAACCGTGCGAGTTTTTCAATATTTTGCTTATAAGGATCACTTTCATGTTCATGTCAGTACCAAGACACTTCCACATGCAACGATAAAATCCCATCCAATGTGTGTTCGAATAAATGGAAAATAAATTGAAAATAAGTTGAGCGTGAAATCTTTTTAATTAATTGTGGTCGTGTTAGTAAATCGATAGAACTCAATTTTGCACCGAACATGCAGCTGATTCTGGCGAACATTTGGCCAGAATGTAGCTTTTTAGAAATATATCTACGGGATCGAAAGTTGTGGATGAAAATTGAAAGGCAAAAATTGCCGGTGCTGCCCGAGATTGTTTCAGCTATTTTTGTTTTGTGGGCGTGTGCGTGAATGAATCGCACAATATTTTTCATCGTCGTGTTGTTAACCGATCAACGAATATTTACGCCGCCAGAACAGCGGGAAAAAAGTTGTTATACTTTTATTGGCAAGTTTCTGCGGACAGAGGAAAAAAAGTGATAGAATAGTAACATGTAAGGAGAATAAGGAAATTGTTTACCATGTGTTTAAGCATTAAAAAAGGAATTATTGAGCGAAGTCATTCCCGCGGCACATCCTTGCACCGTTGCTTGGCGCAAACTTGTAGCCAAAAGAAAAAAGGCACTCATCTCAATCTCAACGGCTGTAAATAGCGAAGAGCGTAGGAGATTTTTAAATCGAGAAATCGTTATTTGTGTGATTGGCGAATGTTTGAATGAAAAATTTCAATTTTTGGCGCAAGACAAGGGTTTAAAAGAATCAATTAGTTAATCGAAAATGTCGTACGCGCGTTCCGCGAGAGAATGAAATTCTCTCTGTAGAAAATGCTATTGTACAGGAGCCAAGTGCGGAGTCAATGTTAGAAGTTCTGACGTTGGCCGTCTTGAAAAATTAAGTGTCGACAAATTTTTTGGAATGTGCTGTAGATATGTTTTCATACTCGCAACCGAAGGATGGCGCTATACTCATTTAGTCGTAACATTTGCAATACTCAACATGACGCTGCAAATGTATATAAGCTTTGGCAGAGTGAAATTCTGAATTTCACATATCTGTCTGCCATATCTGTCCCTCCGTTCGTTCGTGTGCCTGTGTGGTGTGTGCTGTTGACACTCTCCTGGCCGCAAAAATTAAGATACTTTTTGAAACAAAAATTTATGGGTTGTCGCTAGACGCTGATAATTTCCACATTCCTCAAATGAAGCCCGAAAATGCGTCAATTCTAAAGTAAATATGGCGGACACCACGACTTGGTGGATTAATTTTTTTTAATAATACCAGCGATATGGATAACAAGTAAATGGACTTGGAGAGTAGAAGGCGACAAGATAGGTGTGTCAATTCGAAATTAATTATGGCAAACGTCACGACTGGATTGATTTTTCTTAACAATACCTTTGAGTGACCGAAAAGATAAAAGATAAAAAATTTGCTTAAAATAAGGGCTTTTTTCATCTAAACTGTAGATCGTGTAGATTTTTCCTAAAATTAAGAATTTGGTTATATAAATGTTCACGTGTGTATACAAATTTTCTCGGAATTTTCCTTGTATTTTTTTTTATTTTTACTTGATGTATATTCATCATCTACTTTCCGAGTGGAGCGTCTCACAAAAAAACAAAAAAAAAAAAAAACAAATTTAATGTAGTTCTTAAAGAGACCTTTTTTAGCATTTAAAGTGCTTCCACTTAGTACGAATTCAATTATCTGGCGGGAGTAAGTGGAAGAAAGTAAGCATTCCAGTGGATATGATCACTAATGCGTTTCTACGACGAATCACACCAGGATGCGCCTCACAGCTTCATAGTGAGAGAGACATTCGATTACTTGGATTTGGAAGGATCCAGTCAACCGGAACAGTAATCGGAGCATTAGACTTGATAATTGCCTTAAGAGCTACGAACTGAATCAATGTGAGTTATATACAAATAAAGAAAACGTCGAGATAATAAGGAACAAATCTTATTGTTAGTGTAACAATAAACTGCATAAACTTTAAACAAACGAAAAGGATAAAGTTTGACATCCTGGTTAACTGTAAATTCATAAATACTTCTTTTTTCTTCAGACTCAAAATAAACTAAAAAAAAACAGATTTTTCTTTTTCAAAACGCCATATGAAAGAAACTCTCAAAGAGTGTAAGTTGAAAGCTCAATGTGGTTAAAATAGGGTTAAGTATTGCATGTTATTAAGAGATTTCCATCAATGAGACGATTAGAAGATACGGTTGTACAGTAAAAGCAGATAATGGCATATAGGCGATACTACTTCGCTAAATACTCAAAGTAGTGTGTCACGTGCGTGCACAACACATTTTCTAAGCACAGGTATAAAGAAAGCGATAAAAAAGCGATATTATCGATCAATATTCGCAAGTGCTGCTCACTTTGTTACCTCTCTTCTTGTCCTGCCCTGCCTGTTGTCTCCGTGACCAGTACCGGCGGGTCCCCACACGTAAAGGCGACAACCGCTGTATGGCTGGCCGGTTGGTTGTGGTAAAAACAAAAATTCTTTGAATACGTGGTCACTTTCGTATCAAGGACATTACTATAGCGTGGATTTTATGAATAATAATCTGAACATTTCATTATATCATAACCAATGGTATTCGTGTATACATTTGTATGCACTTAAGTATTAATTAACTTAAAATTCAAAAGTCAATTTAATTATGTCTGGCACTTTTCTATTCCCTTCGATTAACTGATTGTGCCGACAATTAACAGGCAACTTAACAATATTACGTGTGTGTGTATGCATCCGCATTGCCGATTAATATTTCTATTGCAATTCGAAGCGATTTACGCTATACGCCATAACTATGTAAGAGGCATTAAGGGAAAGAATAAATGAAACACCACAGGCGGCATCACTCATTTGTCGAATGCTTTCAACGCAGCAGCATGAACAGCGGAGCGGAATCCTTACACCCATGTCTGTCTAATTGTCTGCCTATCTTTTGAAATTACAGTTATATAGCTTCAAAGCTTTGTATATATGTTTCTTCGAAATCGATTTATGAGCTCGCCGGCATTTCAAAAGCCAAAAAGAGAGGGAGAGTCAATAACACCGTGTCCGTTTTGTTTTAACTAAGGTTTAGGGTCATATAACTTGCATCTTAAAGTTATTATTAATAAAATCTGAATGTGAAGTTCGAAGACCAGTCAAGGTTCTATAAAGTGTTCATACACAACCACTAAGCTTACTGAGACCATTATTTGTAAATATGTAAATAAGTCGGAGCATGTGAAAGTATAGCTTTTCGTACAATCATCAATAAAACACTTCACTTAATCGTATAAAAAGATAACTTGAAGTGTTTGTGATATTTGAGATCATACAATAAATCGATCGAGATCATTAAATCACTGCTCCAACGTGTAATTAAACAGCGTAAAGCCTTTCTCTTCGTACTCCTCTATCTATTCTATGTGATCCCAATCACCACAACACCCCTAAACTTATAGAGGCTAAAAATACAGCAGGAAACAAAGCAAAACTAGCATAAATAAAGTAGTTGTGTGTGTTAAGCGACTTATAAATTCAGAAAAATAGAATTTTTTTCTGCCCTAGATAAGGATTTCTATTTAAATTTGCTTAGGTAAATGGGAGCAGGCAGATTCTCCTAACTATTAAATATGCATTGCATATAATGCTGAGCTTAGAAGATATTAATGAGATTTAATAATGGAATTAGATTCCGATGGCACGCCCTTTTTAGAATACTTTCATTTATTCATAAAATATTGAGAAATTTTCATTACCAGATGATGGCTGTGGTATCATTGATATCATATATCGGGCCACACTAATCAGATTGCATCATGCTCAGGCGCGTCTTAAAGGTTAAATTTTAATCTACGATTTTCATAAAGGTAGGTTGTTGCGTTTCGTCAAGCGTGCTCAAGCTTATATTCGCGTGAAAGTGTGAGTGAAATTTCTCAAAAGACAAAAGCAATGCAGAAGCCTCGTAAAGGAAACTGCGGTTAAGATGCTTTACCGAATACACTATCACGCGGAGGGTCTCGAAATGTCAATGTCAAAGATGCATCTTTCTTTGTTATAAGATTTATTTAAAAAGTGGACGAAATCACGGCACAAAAGCAGCCATGACATTCTCAAGGAATTACATACACATTGGTCACGGCTTGAATGCCGCCTAAAAAATTCGATTGAACGAATTTTCCTTCGCAAATCGCTATTGCAAGGCAACGGAACTGGCCCGTTATTGGCGATTGATAAAATGTGTGAATTTCGATTAAAAAATATCAAGGTCTCAAGGAAAGGTGATCGAGTCATCAGAAACAACTTTGTTTGCAAACGACGGCGTTAAAGCGCATAAGCGCACTGTAATCGAGTGTTGCCGTGTGAGGACCGAGATTGATTCGAATCTTTACAAGTTAGCAGTCAGCCGTATATTTTTGATGACCCGGCAATAATTCGGAGAGCTTGGCTAGGAGTACCTGTATCTTAGGTTCATCCACTACTTTGTCTTGTTTCATGATTCGAAGTTTGAGTTTTTTATATAAAACAATTCTCCAGAGACGCTTCAACTGTGTCGATGGATGAATTACAAACATAATAGCAGTCTAAATAATGCCGTGCGTTTACTTCAACTCTCATAACAATCGATGTCACCCTTCGTAATTGAATCTCATAAAGCTTGGAGAGAAGTTAATGTAATGATTTTTGAATTTGCAACAACTGTACCCTTTGTTGAATACGTAATGAAATGACATATGTGCTTATGTGCTCATGTGCTCATGTGCTCATGTGCTCATGTGTTCATTTACTTTATATACAAACATTCATTCATTCATTCATTTCTATACGAACAGTTCTCGTTATTTGTATTGCATTCTTAGCTAAACAAAATATGCAGATGGCAAAGAGATTTGTACCAATCAGATTTTTTTTTGTGTATATGACTTACATATAGCAACAACAACTATTGAAGCTAACAACCCTGTTACACATATTGTAAGGATATATACAATTTTATTTTCTTAGGGGTAGGTTTTTTTTTCATTTTTAATATCCTGGGTGTGTAATTTTTTTCTAGCATTTCGATCCTTGCAATAGGTTGAAAAAGAAAAGCAAAAAAGCATTTGAGTAATTTCTCTAAACCGACAAGGCGTGCTTTTTTTTGGTTTCTGTTAAGTAAATGTTTATTGGTCGTTGTATAAATAATAGATCATTGTAATGTATGTATGTATGTATGTATGTATATATGTATGTATGTATGTATGTATGCATGTATGCATGATTGTGTCATGCCGTACAACGTTGTACACTATATTAGGAAATGACGATTGTTGCGCAATAAGGGTGTAAAAATCCGTTACTTTGCGTACATAAAGGAATCTGGTTCCATTTACTCGTATGAACCGCCAGCATTTTTTCAAATGTCACTAAATGATAATAACGAAAAGTATTGAAATATAGAAAAACACGCCATATTTCTTTTTTACTTGCTTTGTGTTAGCAAAATTAAGTTAATAAAAAAAAAAAAAAGCTAACCGTTATTTCAAGGACAAAAAGTCAAAGACCATGAGTGTTTTTTAAGGGTTTTTTTTCGGTAAAGAAGAAATGTTTTCGTTTTTTTGTGTGTATTGTTGTCGTTAATTTTTATTATTATTATTATTTTTTTTTTTTTCTCTAAATTTTTCACGTACATTAATGCGTTGGTTCTTTTAAATGTTTCGGCGTTTTTATGCCCACCACCGTAGAATGAAGGTATACAATATTTATCCTCCCATTCGCTACGTCGTTCATACATTCGTCGATTTCTAGGCGATTTACAAATCTATTTACATCCACTCATTCGTCCGTCCCCTAGTCTGCTTGCTGTGTGTTATTCACACGCTCATACTCATAAAAATTAAGATAAAAAGTTAAACTTTAACGAATGGACTTATAATTGAAGACTACAGACTAAATGTAAAAATGGACGCGATTTACCGCCAACTACCCCCGAACTTATGTTCCACAATAGAGGTATCGAATTGAAATTTAGTACCATAGGCATCCACTTACGATATAGCGAAATAATTTAAACAAATTTCATATATTGGCTTGAGTTGATGGACACCAAAGTTTTAACCTTAAGGGAACATTATTTTGTTTAAACTTTCGAATCTAATTTGTTCCAAATTTATATAAAAACTTCTCGTAGGTAGTTTTTGTAGCTTTTAAAATAAATTATGGTTGCAAGAATGCTATCTAAACATATATTCACATCAAGTTAAAGTTAAAGGCAACAGAAAATGTTTAAACAGACGTGGGCTTTGTTATTACGGTTCATATGAACATGTTTCGATCTCTTCTCTTCGTCAATTTTCTATACTTTATTCTCTCGTATACATAAAAAGAAAGTTTCCGCAGCCAAGCAAAATAGCCTCGATCATGTGATCGAACAAAGTGCATCAGGTAAGGAATTCATTACAGTTTCATGATTAATCCTCATTTACTCGTTCAATATAAACTCGCAAAAAAACAAACATGAGAAATATCAGAGGTCTCTGATCGTTTACACTGATTAATCGGATCATCAAAGTTGAGTTTCATGATTAATCCTCATTTACTCGCTCAATATTAACTCGCAAAAAAAGAAACATGAGAAATATCAGAGGTCTCTGATCGTTTACTCTGATTAATCGGATCATCAAAGTTGAGTTTCATGATTAATCCTCATTTACTCGCTCAATATTAACTCGCAAAAAAACAAACATGAGAAATATCAGAGGTCTCTGATCGTTTACTCTGATTAAGCGGATCATCAAAGTTGAACTATTAGGGTTCGGATGTTTATGGTAATTTTTTGCAGACTATGCACGACTGTGCAGATAGATGACAGACAATCTTTGATGACATTGCAGCCGATTAAACCTAGCATTTGAAGCGAATTGCTACGTTTTACAAACAAAATATAGAGATTAGCGTTCTCCCGCCTTGTAGATGTGAGTAAAGACAAAAACCCGAAAATTGTGTTACAGAGATCATTATGTCATGAAAATGCCCCAATTCACATATGAGTTAAATATTTATTAGAAGGTTTGCTCGTAACTTCTTCACACCGACATGCGCTCTTTATGCGAACCTACGGAAGGGAGATTAGGAATAAATCAAAACAAAAGCAAGCTCTAAATAGAAATAAATGCATTTCTCTAACTCTTTAATTCATTGCGACCCAATAGCAACAATAGTTGGATTGGGCCACAATCTCGGTAGGTGACATAAAAATGGCGGATTCTTTTAAAATGCATTGTAAGACTCACTCATAGTTATTATATAAAAAAAACAAAGTGATAATTTTTTATTAAAAGTGTAGACCTAAACTCTGGACTTAATCTTAATCTTTCCCAACGAAACTTTTCAACCGTACAAAAAAAATAAAAATAAAAAATGTGTATCGATGAGACAGACCAGACAGATGTACAGGAGTTTTACTTTCCAAAGTCACCCAGTCAGTGGGATTTAATGTTTTTCGATAAACAATATTTATGATACAATGTACGATCGATATATCAAGTTAATAGATCTCTTTCTATCTTGGAACGCACTGATACCTACACACTTATAACAAGTCTTAGTAGATTCGTTTCAATTCTGATTTAATTGTTTTTACACTTAAGCTTTTGGTGGACACTTTAATGCCGATTAACGACATTTATAGAACTGTCGTATAGGTGAGTAGATAAGAAACGCGACTGCCGAGTCGTCGGTGTGCATGGGCTCAAATCTCAATGTGGTCTAATGACCATACTTGATCTATATCTATGGTAGCGATATTGTCTGCACAATGGCTAAAAGCACAACAATATGCATAAAAAGCTTATGTTGTGAATGCTCAACTCTTCTCCATTTTCCCTGCTTCTTCCTGGCCTTCAATGTATTACACGTATATGGCGCCACCGCTGAGTGATTGGTCCCAAAAGGGATCAACAAATACAAACATGTTCAAATTTGAGCGGTCCGTCCGGCTACTTTCCTACTATAAGAGTTTTAGGAGAACGTACAGAGCTACCGGCGGCAAGACATGACCAAATCCAATGCAATGGGTATTTTAGTGCACGTAATGATAAAAGCAGTGTACTCTCTCGCAATAATCGTGCTGTTTAAACTTAAAAAAGAAATTCTTGAACGAAATCAATTTTCAAAAAAATGATAACTAAATTTTATACAAAAATATCTCTTTTCAGGTAAATTTTAATAACTAACTATATATGCAATGTGTGTTAGTTGGTATCCTTAAGTGATCGACTATTTGCAAAGCATTTGTTTTACATTCGTTTCGATCCCGATACATATACAATTATAATAAATTAATATAAATAACGATATAAATTTTTAAATTTTAAAAGAGTTTTTCTATCCGTAAATTTATTTTTTATAACGGTATGATGTACAAATGCGTGAACAGAAGTATGTTAAAATTGGTATTCACTGCCATAATGTTATCATTTAGGAATATGTGATCATACATCAAGTATACCGCCATTCAATTATTCACATGAACACAATCATGCAATTCTTTAATTACTGAAATTTCGAAATTTTTTGTTTTTATTTTTACAGTTGAAAAAGCATTTACTGTACATAAGGAGTGACGTCACTCTCTAAATCATACCAAATGTCCTTTAAAATGAAATTATATTTTAAATTCAATATTGTTGGGTGATTGGAAATTTAATATTTCCAAAAACGAATGTAGTCTCCATAAAATAATGCAACAGGTAACCTTCGATGAACGCATAATGCACATATTATCTCATAACGCGGGAAGAGGCACCTTTTCTTTCTCTGGTATTAAATCACGTCCCCTTTCAGTCAGTCAAAAATCAAAGATAGTCACGAATATCAGAATGGTGTCCCCACCCACTAATGATGTAGAAAATTTAATGAGTGCAGGACAAACTTGAAACATATATTATTATGAACTATGTAAGTGTGAAGGCAAAATTTCAGCTCAGGGACTGTAACAACTATTGACACGCAAATGCTTTCAGTCATGGATAGTCATTTTAATTAGGTTTTAATTAGGTTAGTTGTTAGATAAAACTTTGAACGGAGATTATGAAAACAGACACAATTATTAAGCGCATTAAATGTAGCGTTTCATCAGCAAAAGGTTAGACAAAATATTTTGGAAAATATTTCTAGTCAGATAGGAGAACTTGGAACAGTAATAATGAAAGTTTTTAGTCAGTGCCTTACATTAATCTTCGTCATCGTCAGATATTGCAAAAATTCTCTAAATTGCGAAAATCGATCGAAATAACTATTTAGAAAATTTAGCAAAGGATAAATTAACCAAGCATCGTTTCTCTAATTATGAAAAATATGCAAAACGCTATTTTCAAAAATTTAGCGCCTGTCAGAGGCGTTGAGGAATGGATCGGATCTATTGATTTATTTCACACGTCGTCGAATATCATGGAAATGATGTTAATTGGACGCTAAAGAAATTTATCAGTCGAGTTATTGTAAAATTAACTAAAAACTAAGGCCATTAAGCAAAACTTAAAGTAAGGAAGGAATGAGCACCGTAGCACCTAGCAGTCGTGAGACCGTAGCACTATTTCATTTATTGCCAAAACGATGATTGCCAATGCATTGTAAATTCACGGAATTTTTACGTAAATCTTAAAGTATATGGCAATTAATTGCTTTTCGTTTCCTATAATTATCCGACGCTTCATTTATACATTCGTTTTTAAATTCGATATTTTACTAATAAAAATTATACGAAAAGGTGCAATGATTGATTTGATATTTAGAGTTATACTTACTCGTTCCGTTGGCATTACGTCCGAAAATTTTACCCGGCGGGCTTAGTATTGGACTTGAAGAAGCTGAAGGTGCAGCGGATAATGAACGTTGGCCCTCAGATATACCGCTGGCCAATGACAAATTATTGCTATCATCTTGTTTCCCAGTATCCAGCGGTAAGACTTGCAAAAGCGGTGTGGGTAAGGGTAGGCTGGATGATGATGAAGACGTAGCGCAGACAGCTGCTGTTGTTAAGGATGATAAACTTCCGCTAGCCGGTAAATTGCTGGTACTGCTAATGCTGCTCGTAATGGACGCGGAAACGGTCGTTATATTATTGGTTGTCGTTGTATTCGTACTTAAGCATGTTGTTGCAGATGTTGTGTTTGTTGTGCTTAAAGAATTTCCGGTCGAAGAGTCCATGTTGCTCTCTTTTTGTATTTTGTCTTATTTTAATTTTTGTAACGATTTTCGATAATCTTCGAGATTACATACGCAAACACCTACGCGCGCACACATATACACAAACACTTAAAAACCCAACACACACACACACACGCAAACGCACACACACAAACATAAAGATTTACGTGCAAAGAAAATTCAAATTTAAATGAGATCGCATGCAAAGAGAACTACGTCAACTACTTTTCTGTAAGTTAAACTAAAGACAGAGAGACAACAAAAAAAAACAAACAAAAAAAAAAAAAAGAAGAAATGTTTCCAAAGTTCCTTGTGGAAACGTTTAAGTTTTATTCAGAAACCGCGAACTCTCGCTTATTTAGAACAAAAATTGAACGAAAACACTTTTTTTGTTAACAACAACAAACTTTCTTTCTTACGCTTTCGCTAGCTGACTTGCTACGAACGCTAAGCGTAATTGATAATACGATCTGCTCTAGTCAAGACCAGACAAAGTTCTGTTTAGCGTAGTTGCGACTGGACAACCGTAACCCTTGCGCAACGCGCACATAACGCTATGCGACTTTTCAAAAAATTTACGCACTCAGCAAAAACAACAAATCTGGTAGATCTTCTTTTTTTTTTGATTTTGTTTTTTTTTTCCTTTTTTTTTTTAATTTCTGATCTTCTTATTCTTGTAGGGAAGCGTACATGAACGAACGAAATCTTAATATTACTCTCTTTCCGTGTACCATTCAAGAGCTCTCTTCCCATATACTCCATACACTTAGTTGCTTAAGCTAAGAAAAGGGTTAAAAATCAGAACAGCAGGAAGCGTATTTGTACTTTCTGTTCATACCTTGAAAGGGTGAACATTATGCGTTTATATACCATCTTATATATATACGCGTATTTACATACATTCGTATGTACTGGAAATTCATTTTAAATGCATGTGCGCTCTCCAAGTATATGATACCTTGTGAATCTTGTTAGAATCCGTGAAGACATAGAAGAAATAGATAAATGGAAGCGGAGGCTGTTTCTAAGCATCCGTAGCTACTCGACGTTTGAGTTTTTTTTTCCCCTTAATGATCGTTTTTCTCGTAGAGAATTTTCTCAGCTCCGCCTTTAAGGGTAAAATGAAGCTTTTTTTTGCTTTCTTTCCTGATCCTTGTAACATTTTCTTGTCTTTTGTCTTTTTAATGTATTTTTCTTTGTTGTTTTTATTTTAAAAATATATTTCTTGTTTTCTGCTTTTCTTGTCCATCGTAATTTGCATAAGAATATCAGTTACAGTTGTATAGGTCTGGTGTAAGGATATAACAAAATTCTTCTTTTTTGTTTTTTGTTTTTTGCTAAATCGCTAAGCCAAAGAGTTTCTCCTTTTTATGAATGTATGCTGTGTGTTCCATCCTTTCTCTCGGAAATCATATCTAATGTCCTTTTGTTTAAAAGCAAACACGAATTATTTGAAATATTTCGTGTTTTTCATTTCTTGCGATTATAACGTTTTTCTAATATTTTAGTTTAAATGCAAATTATACGCAGATGTTACGTCTAAGGTACATGTATGTGCGTGTGTATGCGTTTGTGTGATAAATAGTTATTTTTACAAAGGATTCATTCCGTTAAAGATGGACGGGTGTACGGCATCTTTTACATTAAAGCATTCCAGTGAGCTAAACCCACTTAAAACTTGTTTAGAAATTGAAAAGCGTTCTTGCTTTTCCAACACTTGATATTTTCACCTCTGTCACGATGATTTTTAAAATTAAAGTTATTCGCTTAATGGTTTCCTTTGCATTTTTTTTTATTTACTTTATTCGTTTCAAATTTATTCTAACAATTTAATAAAACAAACGAGCCGTCTTCCCTCTTAATCTGCGTAATTCATCGCTGCACAGATGCTGTCGTTTAATACAAAGAAACTTTTGCAGTCGCCTTCAAACTGATGCGATGTTAGTAAAGCGTTCGAACGATCTGTTTATTCGGAAACTCGATTTGATGGGCCTCTCTCTCCTTACTTTCTGCACTGGATTGTTTCGTATTTAAGATATTATTGTCTGGTCTGGGGAATATCTCAAAGAAGCTTCCTGGGTCCTCTTCTTTGTGCTTTATACCTTAATGGCAAATGATCACTCAAAACATATTCAAATGGTCTCAAGCATGCGGATGCCATCAAATTGTTTCTATCGTTCAACACGTCTAAGTGTTTGCGCTCCCTACAATATAATTTAACTGTACATAGCAAATGGTGTGACTTCTACTTCTACGTCACTCAATCGAAACATATGCAAAGTAATAAAATTCAGTAGAGGTACATCCCTACACACATACTATTGCATTCATCATCCATCACTTGGGCAATGCATCCTCTTTTTCTGATCTTGACGTCATCTTTGATTGCCGGTTGCGCTTTAATCTACACATTGAGCGCCTAGTGCATGAGGCGAAGTGCTCGAAACAATAATGATCACGAACATTACGCACATTTTCATAGCACTAATCACTAGTCTTATGAGACCAATCCAAGAATACGCTTCGATTGTGTGGTGCCTATCCTATCAGTGCTGCATTGACTCTATTGAATCCGTCTAGAAACAGTTACTGCCGTGAGCCTTGCTGAGGCCTGTATAAGCATATAGACTATTGCCTACCGATTTGCTTAGTCTTGTGAAACGTTGATGCCCCTTTACCATAGCCTTTGCAGCCAAGGCTAACAGTTTTGAACGAAATTAACCTAAATGTTTCTTGTAGGGCCGTTAGCCATTACCCTCTTGAGTTTTCCCAGCCCTTTGAAGATCATCAGTAGAGATTTAAATGACACACATCATTTATTCTCCTTGTCCGATTCGTCTCTATATCTAATATTTGCATCAATGCTTTGCTGTGAATATATTTTTGTACACTACACCACTTATGGTGCGGAGGCATATTAAATTTGTGTGGATGTATGCAAGACCCAGAACAACTTGAGACAGATCCATCTTTTATTATAGCTTTCCTGCCCGTCTTTTCGTCTGTCTTGTTTTCTTATGTTCAACCTAAAGGTCGCTACTTTTGAGATGTTTTGATGAAACTTGGTACACCGACAAGTTTTGGCCCAACGACGAATGCTATTGGAAATGGTTTCGATCGGATCACTTTTTCGACCACTCCCCATATAAGGCCCTACTCTGACAAATCGTTATATGGAAAAAAATTGTAATTTTCAAAGTGGCTACGTAGTACTATTTCGACATTCTAAGTTTGTATGAAACCCTTAGATTGATTGGGGCAATTTTTGAACGCTCTGTCGTATAATGAAAACCGAAGTTCATACCACAAGAAGTAATACATAATCGTAATTTAACATAAAATATTAACTGTACCAAATGGAACCATCATGGCCTATTTTTTGGATCCTACCCTAACAAGGATTTTCACGAAAATTGATCCCTTGTGGAGCAGAAAAGTCTAAGTTTTAATATGTGTTGATAAAAACTGACCCCCAATATATAGTAATTTCATGCAAAAATGAATTCTACGGAATTTGGACCATCTACGTCTATTTTTTGATCCTGTTCTATCTAAAAATTAAACTTGTATATGCATGAGACTGCGTTTTGTGCCCGCTTACACCATAAACACGCACATGAAAAATATGTCTTTATATAGAGAGAAGATATAATTTTTGTGTTCTATAATAAAAGTAAGATTTGTGTGAGACAACGTGTTCTTACTTGATTTGGTTTGGTTTGGCGGGCTTAGCGTTGGTCTTTGACAGTTGATTTTTGAACTCGGCGCAGAGAATTTATTACGAAAACGTTGTAAATTCAACTCACAGATTTAACTCAAAATCTGAAATGAACTTTTAAAGTATAATTTATCAAGAAGAAGAAAATTAATACATTTTCCTAATTGTTCGCAAGTCTATAAACATGATTACTCCAATTGCGCGGACTCCACTTGTCGAGTTTTTTTTTAATGGGAAACTCCAGTCAATCGCTTAGTAGACGTTTCTGCCTTCCAGTATATCTGGTGTTTTGAGACTCTCCGCAAAAGTATCATAAGATTGCTAAGATTAGGAGGTGTTTGTAAGAAGGTGGAACGTGAAACGACTATAGGAATACAGGAAAAGGTGCAACAGCACCTTTTATTGCTGTCCTGCTAAGCGCTGTCATGTAGAAAAATCAATCGATAAGGAGTTTTCGCACACTAAAGCCAGTCTTCGTTAACAGCAGTTTGGTTGGAGCAGCTAAGGGGCTGATAAGGATATTCGGCTTTAGATGTCAATGGTTCACCTTGACCCGCATCATTGCTCTTTACATTTATGATATTGCATTCGATCGATTAGGTTCAGCTTTTTCCACTAAAGGAGTCATTTTTCCCGCATTTGTCGTCCTTTTAAGCACGACTCGACGCATTCAAAGTTTTCTAAAAGTGATGCGATGTATAATACTATAGTGAAATAATTTATAATGTCGCCCAGAGTTTAATGATAATGTTCTCACATGGAGAAATCATAGCTTAACGAGTATTTACTGAGTATCCTAAGCCATCCCTTAGAAAAGCCGGTAACGACTTGTGTTTTAACTAACAATAAGAAAACGTTGAAGACAAAATTTTTGCTTCTATACTGGATTTTTGGCAAGCCGTAGAAGCCAAGATTTTAGCATATGAACAGATCGGGTGACATGTCTAAATTGATGATGCTATTCAGGCTGAGCGAGAATACATATACTTTTTAGAACTACTGACGAATATTTATTTACTCATTTGTTCAATAATGGAAATAGGGTTAATTAGCTCCAAATGGGTGAATTTCGATTTCTATATATATATAATATTTGACTGCTTGATTTCAGTTTTTATTTTTCCATTTTCATGTGTCCTTCATCAATGGGATTTTCAAAGTCGAACTCGTTAATCTCTGGTTGTCGATCCATATAACAAATATTCCGGCGCCATATGGTTTTAATCGTAAAAAAAATTTATTGTACTAAGCATTTATCTTTTGAATGGCGCTTTAATTCCTCACTTTTCGTCCCCACGCTTATGCGAGAACCCTAACGAAAAGTCTTCAACCAGCAGTAGCGTTAAAAACAAAATTAACTACTAACAGATCGAGGAAGATGTGGGAAATGTCTTACAATCGTTTTTATTATATTTTCGGCAAATTCGAAAACCTCGTGTTGCATATTTAATGTAAGCTTCTGATCTGATTTGATCATATTTGTCTGCCGTTTGTTTTGAAATTGAAGAGCTAAAATTTGGATATGTCTTTACGGGAGAGAGGAAACACTTGAAACAGAGGAGTTCGACCGTTCAAGCAATCGAACACAACGCCAGTGCGGACAGTGCGTGCAATTGGATGACGTGAGCCTTGCGGAATCCTTGCCTATGCTTGTATAACAATCTGAACAGCCTCTAAAGAGGATAGGGGCACGGGATTTTTCTTTTTTCTCATCAAACTACTACACAAAAAAAGAAAAGTCACATCCTTTATCAATATGAGAAGACAGATTATTTCACTCTTCGTCGTGGTTGCAAGATCATATCAACCATTCCGTACCATTTCGTATTTTTGTAAGTTTTTATTTCTTTTTTTTATAAAATTAATCTATTTTCTTAAAGTATTTATTGTACAGAGTTTTTTGTAATAATTTTTTTCTAATTCTTTCGTGTGTATATGAGAAAACGTTATTGCCATACAAACCTTATAAATATTTAAAGTAGATTACATCAGTTATATTAAATATATATATAGAATGCATTCTTAGATTTACATGTTAAAGAACAGTCGAACAGATAAGCCTTCACTTAGATATGTTCCCCTCTCTTGCTCTGCTATTAAATATGGATTTATGTCACTCTATTTATTGCATTATAAACGTTATGGAATCGTTTCTTATTGTAAGAAAAAAATTCGTAATTGATTCAATTAGCATCGGACTTAGACTATAAATTGTTAACACTTATTATTTGATTAATCCAGCCGATGAAGGACGATACTTTAACATAAACACCCGGTACATCGACGCGACCGCAACCGAATCCCCATGAAACCAAGCCAGCCAATTCGTAGAAACCATCATCTTCACAGACGAGAGGACCGCCGCCATCGCCCTGGCAGGCATCGTTGCCTTCTTCACCGCCTGCGCAGAAACTACTTGCCGGCAAGATAAAGATTTTCTCTGTTACGGCGTTAACTTTGCGTATGCATTCGGTGTCGCTGACAATAGGTATTTCGGCTTCACGTATCCGCAGCGGTATTGGGCCGGCTAATAGCAAATAGTCAGAATTTTAAAAATATATTAATTTTCACACACATATTTCACACACATATTCGAGAGTACTTACTTTCTCCCATATAACCGTAACCTGTAACAGTGCAACGTTTGCCAGCGGCATGACTAACACCGCGTGCTGGCAGACATACCTATGTGTCGGTATATACGAGTATATTTAACATACGTTAATTGGTCCGGGAATTTACTCTAAGCGTTTAAACTTACCAAGCAAACACCATCTCGAAGTTCAGCCTGTCCATGAAGCTTCAACAAGGCTATATCGTTATCTAACGTCTCGCTATTATGATTATGGTGAATATACGTGGTAGCCACACGAAGGGTTTGAGCTCCGGGACTACCATATTTTCGAGTCAAATCGTAATCTCCTACTCTCACATAAATAGCATCACCAGAACGCACAATGCTGTGAAAGAAAAGGAATGAAAACCAGCAAAACTTTGCGTTTATCGTTAAATAAAATGAACCTCTGATGTCTAAGATAATGTGGATAGCCGCAATAAACGGTTTAGCTATTATTGAGATATCAAATCCCTTTTATCTTATCTACCCACCCATTATTTTTTTTCTTTTCGCTATTTCCGTAAAATATTTTCACTCACTTTGTTACGCAATGAGCAGCAGTTAAAACCCATTGTGTTCCTATTAGAGCTGCTCCACATAAATATTGATTCATTGAATTGATTAAGGCAACTTGCCAACACCATTCGCCATTGTCGCCATCCTCGCCGCCAACAACACGCGCTCGCCTTTTACTACTTCTGGTGTAGTTTTCTGGATAAGAATGCGCTATTATGGTCGCTGGATAACTATAGCTCTCCCGATAAGACCTCACTTGATTAGATGCAATGACATCGTTTTGTATTAGGTCGCCCAATTTGTCATTATGTATTTGTATGGGAACAATATCGGAGCCCAATATAAGACGCTCACTAGTTTTTTGAATGGCAGTCGGACGGCCGAAGCTTTCAGTTAGCTGGCGCGATTCCCTCTGGATGCCGTATCTAGCCCGTACATAGGAGATTAGGGACAGAGCTGGGGATGTACGACCATTACGCAACGTTCCCTTAACGCCGCAAATATATTTGGAATAGACTTGTGGACGCGATGTCGTAGTAGTAGTTGTCGTTGTGGGAGGAGTTGACGTAGTCGTCGTTGTTGTGGGTATTAGCTGTGGGGATAACGGTGGTGATGCTAATCCACCGGGTTTATGGGGTACTGGAAGAAAATGAAAGAAGAAAAATTATTGAGAAACGCACATGCTTGACGTAGCTGACTTACCCAAACTGGGTCCGTATAAGGAATATTCGTAATTTGGTTGTTGCGGCATTTGAATAGGTGGCATAGGAGGAGGTGGTGCGTAATGGTGGTGCATCGATGCAGGTTGCGTGGGCATATAAGGTGGTGGTGGCGGTGGATAGCCCGATTGTGGTGGATACTGTTGCACCCCAAGCGGTGGGGCTGGCGGTGGTGGTAAGGGATAATGAATATAAGAATCATTTCGGGTTTGGAATTGTTGTTTCTCCAAGATTTTACTTTTGGGAGCACAACAAGTTTGTCCGGAACGTTTGCATTTGAACAGATCGGTCATTTCAGCGTTTTCTACAAGATGTATATGGCATTGGAATTGTTTTTTTTTGTTGTAGTTGCTTTAATATTTTAATTAAAAACTTACTAAAACAAGTGAAACTTAACAGGCTAACAATACATGATCCAGGACATTCTTCTCTAGGATCGGGTAAAGGCGTGTTAACTATATATGGAGGAGCGGTAGGAGGAGGAGGCACTGATGTTGTTGGGTGCCTGTTGGAATTATCACAGCATACGGACCCTTTCGAACACGTGGTTGGTGTAGATATCAATACCGACGGGCTTTTACAGAAAGCTGCCATAATGTTAAGCAAACAAGATCCAGGACACCGTGGTATTTTGGGTGCAGCCGGTGTAGGCGGAGGAGATGGTGGGTTGGTAGCTCCGCTTAATGTGCTTTCAGCAAAAGATAAAATTTGAGAGAAAATATCACTACCTCCAGTTGTGGTGGGAGCATGTGTTACCGGTTTGTGAACAGGTTTCGGTGAGGGCTTAGCTGCAACTTTGTGAGCGGGTTTCAAACCGCTTATTTTTGTTGATGGCGTTGAAATTTCAGGTCGTGAATTGGTAATGCAACAGCCTTCTTGATTTGGACAGAAGGCGTCCGAGTCAATTTCATCGCAACTAAATATGGCCAAAATACCATTGATGCACTCTCCTTCGCATTCTTTATACACATGCCCATTTTCAGTTTTCTCTTCATCATCTGTCTCCTCACCGTCATCCTCTTCCTCTTCGGGGGAATTTGGAGTAGTAGTTGTTGTTGTCGTAGCAGTGGGCTGAGTTTTCTTATGTTTACTGGGTTTATTTTGATTAGAGCTACTGCTGATGATCTTTGTGCGTGCCGGTTCTGTAGTAGTACTAGTACTGGTTATGATAACAGTAGTAGCGGCAGATGGCGTTGAAGCAGACGTCACCTTTGAGCTGCCTGCAACCGGTGCTCTATTAGTTGTTATAAGTCGTGTTTTGTTTTGTTGATTGCTCAGATTGGACATGTGTTCTGGAAAGAGAGAAATTTTTTAAGATAAGGTTAATAAAAAGTAATTATTTTTTACTTACTTGCTGGTATATATAAATCCTTAGGCAGCTTAACATTCGTATAATCATCTAAGGATACACAACATTTTGTGCCTTCTTTGCAAAGACCGCTAGTCACAAGATAGGCTTCGCAATATTCAGCTATTCTATCAGCTACACAAACGCCATTGCATTCTATTAAACAAAAGAAATTTCGTGGGTATTAAAAACGCTTCACTGCTTTTTCCTCTGTCGCGTGAAAACGTGATTTGTTAACTCATTTATTTTATTTGAAGAGGTATGAATTGGAAGCATTATAAAAAATATTAACACGAGATCTTAAATTGCTGGCACTATATCTGCTATATCTAGCTTTGCCGCTTGAATTTTAACAGAGAGATAAGACAAGATTTCCATCAAATAAACGAATAAAAAAGTGGAGAGCGATTTTTGAAAAACTCCCACATTGTTCGGACAGGTGGCATCTATTGAAAGAACGAAGAAAAGCGCAAAATTTCAAGCTCTTTAAACCTATTTAAAATATACGCCTTACGCCTTTTAACTTGAGCTGAAAATCGATCTGCTTTTTAATGAAAAACTTACCGCCTTTTTCTTCTTCTGCTTTCGCTTTATCGACTTTTTTGGTGACTGCGGCTGTTGTACTTGAAGCGATAGGTTTTCTAGTTGTAGGCTTAGTCGCTATTGTAGTAGATGGTTTCTTTTGAGTTGTTTTCGGTTTCTGAGTAGAAGTTGAACTAATTTTAGGTCTAGCAGTCGTGGTAGTTGCTGGACGCTTGCTGGTTGTAGCCGTAGTGGTAGTACTCGTAGTCGTAGTAGTCGATATGTATGAAGTATTTTTAGCTGGCGCATGTTCTATACAACACTTCATACTGGGCGAGGGACAAGGAACATCTTCTAGTACCTCGTAACATATAAGCGTAGCCAAAGTATGAACACACATACCCGGACAATCTTTAGAGTCTGCTGTGCTAGTTATAGTATCCAAAAGACCTTTCAAATATTATACCGTTAAAAATCAAGCGTTTTTTGTTCCAATCGACAATAACAACTTACCTGATAGAAAACTGCTAGCTAAGGATTCATTTTGCGCTCGAGCTTGTGTAGCAAATAATATAAATAATGCTAGGCTTACATGCAATGTTAATCTGTTCATCTTTTTAATTTGCTTACTTTCTTTATCTGATACACGTTCTTTAATAACTTTCGCTAGAAAACATAACTAAGAGCAAAACAAAAAAAAAATTATCTTCAAAATACGTAAAAAAAAAAGAAAGAAAAAGTGCGCTAAAAGTTTTAGTACTTGCGGTTAAAGTAAAAGTGTCGGAGTATAATAATTAACACATAAAAATATTTTAAATAAAAGACTCGTCAAAAAAATACATATTTGTAGGCTGAACGTTGACAAAGCCGATAAATGACATGACGACTGATATGTCGTATTGTATATATGGAAAACTTGGTTAAGTTGACGTTACATTAAAATATCAAAAGTCTTAAGTCAAAACATTCACAAACAAAAACCGAATTACTCTATACACATATACACAGTAACATAAAGAAAACGTATTCAACTAGAATCGCTTATGACTTGTATAACACAATGTAAGAATAGTTTTCGCATTCTCAAGCATATGGAAATATCTCTGCCTTCATCTTGCAAGAACTATACGCTTGTGCGGAAGCACATACGTATAAGTTATTAATATCTGTCATTCAATAAACTTTGCCCAGCTCCACTCATCAAATCAAGTAGTTATGACTATGTTATGACTAAGAGTACGACCCTTGATTGTACGGCCTTGATTGACGGCAAACTATTATTTGCTAAGTCCTTTACAATTTTCACGTATCATCATTTTTGCAAAGTTGTTCACCAACCTTTGCGATCCTCGATGAATTATGTGTACTTTTAAAGTGGCGTGTATTTCAGGTTTCAGTTTCTGATCGCAATTTCAAAGAAACTGAATCATACACTAATCGATGCGTAACCGTATATATATTCGTACATCCTTACTTTTCTTACTCCGGCGAGTATACAAAAAGGAAGTCGAGTTCATTTCACACACGTTTTGCAATCAATGGATTTGAAACTCTTGAACGCGAGTCCTCCTGCTCAGTTAAGAAAATTTCTCTCTCTGCATTATTTCGATCGTTTTGCAAAGAAAACTGGGTTTAATCAACTTTCCAATTGCCTGTCGCATGTTGTTAACCGCTTTCTTATAATTAATTCAATAATCAAATTCTCTTGTGCTTGCCCTGTTGAGATGGTTTCAGTGTCTTTTCACGCTAGATCGATTATAGTTTTTCTGGCTTGCGTCCTCTTACGTCCTCCACTTGCATCCCTATACTACCTACTAATCTTTCAGAAGCTTATTGCGAATTGATAGGCAAACATACTTCTGCTTCTCTCACACCTTGAAGTCTCTCCCGTTTCCCTTTTATAATAACATATTTATCTCTTGAACAAAGTAATTCAATATAGATAGTATTTTACTATTACTAGTCTTCTGCATATATATGCTCTAAAAATAGTGTAACTCTCTTACTATATGATTAACTTGGCGGAAAACTGAGAAATTGTAACCGAATTGAAATGAAATAAGTAAATAAATGAATAATTGGTCGCAAGATAGATATTTTTGCTACTAACAAAGTCATCAAAGTAAAACAAGGCACACTTTGCAGTAAGTATCACTGGCCAATTCTTTGAAATCCCTTTCAATATCCGTTCAAGAGGCCCTTTTAAGTATTTACAACGCACAGAAGTATTTTATAGGAAACTCAGTAAAGTATAAATATTTTTTTAACAGCGATATCCGTCTACTTGTGCGGAGGGGGAGGTGTCGAAACTAAGGCGAAGCGCTTCAAAGTTTTTGCTCAAACACACAATTTAGTTTCAATTACTTCTTAGACCACTTTGCCAGCCTTATAAAAAAACTGTACGCAAATAAGGCGGACAGTGCAGCCGTTGCAGTTGTCTTCAAGCGAACACAATATCTTTTCTTCCCATAGTTTTTGTCAACTTATTTGCATTAAAATTTAGTATTCCAAAGCAATAATGTTCACAACGCAATATAGTCGGCAACAAGTGTCAATAATATTGGGAAAATTTTAGCTAATGAAAGAAAAGAGTAAAAGTGCTTTTCACCGTCTTACGACTTGTGATGTCTACCTATTTATCCTACGGCTGACAATTTCTAGTTACCTAGAAGGTACAAAAATGCGATTATGTACCGAGCGAACTGATCTTTGCCGCGATCTAAACCGCGATCAACTATAGTGCACCAGCCAATGTTATGTGTATTCAAACGTTCGTTCGACGAACGATTTTTTTTCTTTTTTTCACAATATTTGGCTTCTCTCATCTCAATCGATTCTTTAAGTGCCCGAAGTTTGATGTGCAAAGGTAGGACAGAATCCCGACACAATTAATTAAAAGTTTTCAAAACTATTACTAACTATTTCAAATTTTAATCTGTTCAATGCTTTTCAATACAAAACACACCTAAATCTCATCGAGTGTCATGTCCTAGTAGTAATGTTTAGTAAAGCGTGTAGGAATTTTCTTAATGCTTAACTTTAAACGATTTTGTAGTCGATTTTATTACGAAAATAAACTAGTTTTTTATTCAATTGCCTAAAATCTAAAATCCAACTAACTTTTACTAGATCAATATTTGTGGAAAACACGAGACGCCTCCCTAAACATTAAATAATAATCAGTTTTGTGCGGATGTGTTCAACACCCAGAAGCACTGGCAATAGATGCATCTTTTGTTATACCAACTGATAAGATTGTCTGTCTATCTGTTTGTGTGTCCGTCTGTCCGCCGAATGTCCAAGAATTTTTGTGTTCAACCTGTAGGTCACAAGTGTTGACACATTTTTTGACGAAATTTGTTACATCGGTATCCACGACTCGGTTTGGACAGCTTTTTTGACCACTACTCATACAACGCTTTATTTTGAGTAGTCTTTATATCAATGAACGCACTAAACGAAAAGGTGTAACGTTTTTACTTGTTCTAAAAGTAAAATGAAATTGCGACCTATAGGGATACGGTCAGGGATACGTTATAAATAAATGGCTTTTCACGTAACCCATTATGTACAAAAGAACTTTGTTGCGCTAGATTGAATGGTCTTTCGGAAATACATTCGAAAAAATGATCTATAAATTCATGCGTGTGACTTTAAAAAGAAGAAAGAGGATAAGCTTTTCAGGACATTATTGCTTATTATTGTTGATCTGTCGCTTGTTAGTTGCAGGAATCGGAATTCTCTCCTATCATCACTTGTGGGTATTACTATACTATTCACTATATTGCCATTATCATCATCAGGGATGATGATCATTGTCAGTTAAGTCAACTTGCAAAACCATTAGGTGAGCGATTAAGATAAATCGAACCTCTCAGAATAAAGCTAAAAAGCTATATATTAATAACGGACACAATATTGTTTGGAAATTTACGTTTGCGTTATAGTCTCGTTTTCACATTTTTAAAATGTCATTTGATTATAAACGATGTTTGAATATTTTATTATCTTTTAAGAAAGTTGGTAGAACAACAAATTTTTACATGCTTTTGACGGCTTAAAAAATATTGCTAAGCATTCTTGTGTGAATTCATATCAGATGCAAAGAGCATACAGCGCAAAGGCACCAAATTGCAAACCTTAAGGGATTAAGTAGAGTGAACCTATTCCACCCGTTTGGCATGAGTTTCCTTCGGACAGATTCAAAGCTCTGCGAAAGTTTAATCGCAATTGAAGAAATTTGTATTCACTCCACACAACACAGGGAAAATTTTAATTTTTTCCCGATTTATTTTTGACGCTATGGCGCTACAAGAACTTATTGAATACCGTGATTAGGTTAATTTCGTGTCATTCTGATTTTGATAGTCGTCTTATTTTCCTTTTCCTCTCTTCTTACTGGCTATCTTTTCTTACGCTCCCGTTGTTGGACTAACAATGCATCGATGGATTCGAGGTATATGCCTTTTGCGAGATCCTTGAAGGCCACGGCATATTCCGCATATTCGAAAATTTATTATGAGTTCGCAAATAAAGCTAGTCGTGTGGTAAGGAGGCGAGAAGAGAAACCATTTCTCAAAAATTTGTTTGAGAATTAGATGCGACTGGCTTATGAAAGGCTCTACGATATTTGGGGTGTGCACGGAGTAATAATGTCGTTGTGTGGGATGGCGATGTTAGTTTATGAATAACTTTTTTATTGAGGATCATATTTGTGACAGTAGCACGGAAATTGATTTTGAAGTTCTTGCGAACTCTACGGATTCTCTCTCATTTCGTGTATGCTGGTTGATGAATTTGAAGTAATTGCGGCGCTGAATAACGTAAAGTCTGGATCTCTTGGCATCAACGGCATTTCTATAAAATTCACCAAACTTATATCTTCACATATTTCTGTTTTTTTTTTTTTTTTTCTTAATTGTTTGTTGTTCTGTTTAACTAAGTAAGGAAAACGATTTTAGACTGATTTCTATGCTTCCGGCTCCCTCAAAGATTGTTATAACGAATCAAATAGGTCAGTCCGTAAGGGAGAATATTTATGAGTCTCAATATGCTTTCTGTCGGAGTTATAACGCGTCGGAGCAATATTGCTCATTAGTCTCAGGGAAAATACTAATACTGGTAAACTATGTGCTCCGGTATCTCTTGATTTATCTAAAGCTTTTAATTCTATTTATCACGCGATTGTTATGTCGAAGCTCAAGGATCAATTTAGGTTTTCAAAAACTCTGCTGTAGTCTTATTTTCTCGTGCCTTGATGGTAGATAACAAGTTGTGAAGTTTAAAGGAGTTGACGCAAATTTACTCCTTTTATTTATTCTATACGGGGTTGAATCTTATATAATATTTATAGGCAAATTTGTGTACGAATTCTTGTTGGCTGATGCCATTTTTGTATTATTCAGTGGTGATCGTATTTCGTGTGGGGCTTTTGAGCAAAATTTGACCGATTATCTGGACCATGTTTTACAGAGGACTTCTCATAACTCGTTGCATATAAATCCCTTAAAGAGTAAGGCGATTATGTTTTGTCATGCAGACAACCTTTCTCCTTAACTTCGACCTTGAAAATGTTTAAATTGAGTGTGTTTGTCAGCACAAGTGCCCTTCGTTTAGGAAATATCTTGATCTAATAACTGACAACGTTTGCGATGCGTTACGATGGGTTTATTTTACGAAAATACATCCGCCCTTCGCATTAGACGAGAGTTGGTCTATGCTCTTCTTATGCCGCAGGCTTTACACTGCCTTGAAGTAATGTCTGCTTCTTCCAGGGTCACGTTTCGTAGGTTAGGACGTTCAGCTAACATGTTTGCTAGATTTGTAGATTATATTCGGCATTGGACTCGTGCGTCTTCTTCTGCTCCTCTCATTATTCTTGGTTGTATTTTCAGCAATTTTCTGAAGTGTCGTTACATAGTTTTGTATTATAATGTAATTAGAAATGGTTTTCCTTCTCCCTTATCTGGTAGATGTACTTTGCAACAATCTTCTAGGAATCTTCATGTTCAAATACCTAGGATTCTTGATAGGATTGAGTTTTGAGAGATCTTTTGCGATCTCAGCTACACGTTGCTGAAATTGTTTGCCTTATGTACTTTGGACTTTTGCCCACTCTAAGAACACGTTTTGCCACAAACTTCTGAACTGTTTTGCTAATTTCACATGATCACCTTATATGAATGTAAGTGTTTGTTAGAACTACTACTCTAGACTGGGACTGTGTTTCTTCTGTATTTTACTACATGTCCTAGTTTTTTTTAAAATATTTTGGATGCGCAGATAATTTTGTATATTCGTACTAATTAGATTTACGAACTCGGGATTTTGGTTATACTATGTTATACATATTTACATTTTGGCCTAAATGGCTTTGTATTACTATGCCGAAAACTTTAACAAAAAAAAAGAAAAGAAAAAGTAAACGAATCTTATGTGCTTCTGTGTGATCATCACTACCGAACTTAACACTACTTTAATTTATTTATTATTCATTTTACATCAAATGCAAGTTTACAGAAACGAATTAAAAATTTGCGGTTGGAGGAATACGAATGTGGAGCTTTATGGTGTCTAGAAGTAAATTGATACGAATCCCGAATGCTGTAATCATTGCGTATAACTTTATATTCCGGTTGTAGATCTAAAGTTCATACTTTCCTCATATGTAAATAAAAAAAAAAAAAAAATAAAAAAAAATAGCCCGAAACATTTTTCTATACATATGATAGACATATTATTTAATAAAACAAAGTCGTGCCCGTCAATGTGTTTATTTATGCAAAAAAGAAAAAAGATTACGTGTGCAATTACTTGAGGGGAAATTAAAAAAGCAGCCAGAGTCATATGCCAACTTCCGTTCAATCAAATATTTCAAGTGAAAGTCTTTCTTGTGCACACGTCCATACTCAAATACACGCTTATAATAACAACAACAGCAACAACAACAAAAGCTTAAAAGATGTGTTCAACATCAATAAAAAGAAATTAAATAAATCCATATTGTTACGGTAAACACAAATAAAAAAAAAAAAAAAAAACGCACATTCTCTAAGTGGTTCCCTCCTATGTATGTCAATGCTGTCATGTAATATTCAAGCTAACGATCACATAACGGTAGAATTTCGCGCAAAAAGAAAAAACAAAAAAAAGGAAAGACAGCAATTGCAACAAAACGAGAAAATCGACAAGAATTCAGCCAACGAGTCCAAAACATGTATTTAGAAAATTTAATGATATAACAAATCATACAGTCGCTGAATCGCGAGCATTTTCTTGTTCTTAATACGTTTATGTGGAGCATAAAATTCAGGTTTAGGCCAAGAATTAAGCATTTAATAACAGTAGAGGTAGGTGATCGCCGCTACTATATAAATAGTACTCTAGCATATCTATTGATTCTTAGGTTATTTGAAAACTTGCAAAGCATGCTTAGACAGATAAGCATGTGTCTTGACGTGAACTCCGAACGGAACGAAGAATATAACAATGTTTTCACAATAACTGGTAATTAACGCTCCTATTTTATGGTTATTATCTTTCGTGAATCGTACAGATGATGAGCATTTTCCAAGATATATAGTAATTGCTGGTTAGTTTTTTAAACGAAATTTTACCGAAACTTGTTTTAAAATAGGACGAAAATGCAAAATTTTACAACACTAACGAATACGAATCGGTACTTAAACATTTCAACTTCAAAAAAAAATACGCCAGAGATGCATTTAGTGAATGCTTTGAGTGCGATGTACTGCCGATCTACAAAACTTGAAATATTCATTTTATAAATAAATATGAAGAAAGGAAAAGGCCTTACGACTTTTTGAGAACTCGAGACTCGCGAACATAACCTAAGTCAGCAAGATCGAAGAAGAAGGAAGTAAGCTCCAGGATAAGTGGCGTATGCATCAAAACTCTCTACCAAAGCTCTCCACCTTTGCCAAGTCATTAAAAATGTATATGGCGTGGCATGATATTGATGATGAAACCAATGTCTTTTCTATTAACCAATTTTGAACACTTTAATGATAGTACGACTCCTTTCCGACCCCACCAAATGCATAACATTGCCTTAGGTGCCACCGTTTGTATCGCCTTGCTCAGCTTGGATAACGATATTTTTCACACATTATTGTCGTACATGACTGTCGTGAAAACTGCTTTTTGGTTAATGACTTAGTTTGAAAACAAAATCATAAGATGATGGTATGTCCCGGTCTATTTTAATCATCGAGGAGAGACGAGCAAACAAGTAGCGTGCGGTTGATTTTGACCTATATTTTCATCGCAAACACTGGGAACTTTTTTATCGCATTCTCAAAAATTAGTGGAAATCAGCAGCAAGTAGCTTCGTAAATTAATTGTAATCTAGAATAGGAACCATTGACTTAATGCAAGGCATTGTAAACCTTCTCTTTTTTATACGCTACACCACTTGTGGCATAAGGATATATTAAGTTTGTCCGGCTGTACGCAACAGCCGAAACTTTTCCTATATCGATCCCTTCAGATCCCATCACTCTCTGATTTGATTTAAGCATGTCTGTCCGTCTTGTTTTCTTCTAGCGGCCATAATTTTTGACATATTTTGATGAAATTTTGTACACCGATGTGTTTCGGCCCAAGGACGAATGCTATTGCAAAAAACTGGAATCGGAACACTTTTTGAAGAAATCTTTATATGAACAACTGCACGGGGTCGTAGAGGTTGTGAGTAGTCGCCCACTTTTTTTTTTCTTTTTTGCTAAGGGTCTCAGTCAGCCAAATATTTTTGATCTTAACTTTTCGATTATTCATTTATTTACTTTAATCTATCATTATTCATAATCACGTAAGCGAAATAGAAAGAGAAAAAATGGTTTCTAAATTATTGCAAAATTTTAATGCTCTAAAATTAATTTTCGTAAATTTTCACCCTTACGCTTCAAATGAATGGCTATTTAACATAATAATTAATTCGAAATATTTAAATCTATTTCGAATCGAATTCCGGCTCAATTAACATTCAAGTGCAGTTAAATCTGTCTATTACGAATTTTTCATTTTTTATTTCTATTCTTTATAAAACTTGTACTTTTGACTTAATTTTTTGATAAGAATTTTTTCTTTTCTTTTGAAATCTAAGCTTAACCATAAGAAACTGAAAACAGTTGAATTCCGCAGTTGAAGGCCGCTAATAGAGAATCTTCGTTGTATTAAGAAAGCAGTGTCACTGCCGGCAGAAATGAAAGCATCAAAGTCAGCTATAATCAGGTGTAAACTATAATCATAATCATAATATCGGAGGCAATCCACGATGGCAACACAAAATCTACTAATAAAGTCGCCTATATTATTACAACAACAATCATATATATGATGTTAGATATAGAGACTTAGATCTATAGCAAATGCTTATTGACTTCTTTCAGTTAGTCTTTCAGTTTAAGAATTTCTTGAAGAATCACAAATATTTGATATAAAAAAAATGAAAGATTTTTTCCGCTGAGTCTTAAGACTCATTATTTTTAGGTGATTGTATAGATCACCTGGTAGTGTGCATATTTCTTGAAAGCGCTTTTACTTTGTAAGTCGTTCTTATCTTATTTTTCTTCTCCTTTATCTTCTTCTTCGCCTTCTTCTTTCCAGAGAGATCTATTTGAATTATTTTGAATAGGATTGAGGTTTTGCCCTCTACTACCATCACAAACAAAATCAAAGTCGGAAATTTTCAAATTAATATTGAAATAACTTGCAACCATTTTCAGTACCAAGACATTCATTATTCGAAAAAGTGTTGCAACGTGAGCTAGCACCACTCTCATTACTTGTAAAAATTGTAATGCATTTTTGCGAGTCATGGGCAGGAAGTTTCAAGATCAAGTTTTTTCCCCCTTAACTTTTCTTTCAACTACGACTATACACATTACGTAGATCGTATGTCGAATTGACAAATGATTTATGGTTAAATAAATGTAGAATTTTATGTCGATCGAAGCAAGTTTTATTTATTTTGTTCATTATTCTGCGACCTAAATCTGAAGCTGCATTTCTCTTCTGACGTCTTACCTAACGTCTAATGATGAATGGATGTTAGACCTATAAATATTTAGTTCACTCGTACATACAAAATTCAGATCACAAGTTTTGTTGCTGCCGTTTCAATAAACTTAAACGTAAACGTTAGCTATACATGTAAGAAAGCTATTAATATAAGAAAATCCGCTTAATCAAATCATTTTCATTATAGAAAACTTTTATCTAAATGTGTGAAATTGTGAGACTTTATGTAGAAATAATAAATCGTTCAATATGTTGTTGTTGTTTGTTGAATATGTTGGAAACGGTCTATCAACAGCATAATGCGTAAGTACTTAAACCAAAGGTAACACCTTTTCGGAAAACTATGCACTAAGTACTTAGGCATTTGTACACATTTAAGACACGTTTGACATGAAAGACATGCTTTCATAAAACACCAAAAAAGCCAAACAAACTTACAACAGTATACATATGCCATTGGAATTGTGCGGATTTGATTATTGTCGCAGTAGCAGAAACAATAGACCTTCGATTAGTCCTATCACTATCATCTCCATGTACTTATTCTCTTTTATTGATTCTTATCTGGTTCCTAACAAACTTTAATTAACTTTTCTTATTCATCTCAAGCGATTCCAGATTCTACAGAGACGATATGTTAAGTATCTGTTACTAATATGTACATGTTGATATGTGTATGTTAATAAGACGAGATGCGGACTTCATATATTTTATTTAACGTCAACTTTACTTATTTTCTTTCGCTTTTTCATTACTATGGTAACGAAAAATAAATAAATAAATAAATAAAGAAATAAAAGAGAAAGAAAAAAAATTTTGCATTATACCGAATTTGGAGCCAGTAGGTGAAAAAAAAAAACACAATAATCTATTTACAGACATATACTGCATACATGAGAGTATAAGTCCAGCGATACATATACACATCCGATTGCCTTATGAATCTTAACGATATTTTTAAACGTAAAGTATGTCAACTGAACAAAAATGTTAAAAAAAAAAAGTATGTATTTTTTTAAATTAAAAATTAAACAGAAAAAGCATTAAAAAAGTTCGTGCTCGGTATACAGAAGACTATTATTCTGTAAACAAAAAGTTAATAGAATGATTTTTATGGACACACATACACACACACACATATATATATATATGTTTATATACATATATATATATACATACATACATACATATATATATATATATATATATATATATATATATATATATATATATATATATATATATATATATATATATATATATATATATATATATATATATATATATATATATATGCATACATATATATACATACATACATACATCCATACATAAACACATCGTTATACGCTACATATATTATAATACTTTCTTAAAGCAGAGTAGCGAAAGAATTTCCCCCTGAATTAAAATCGAACAACGAACAGTTAGCCGATGACAATAATGGCTCTAAACATGCCTTAAGCCATCAACAAAAAGTACAAGTCAATACTTATGTGCATAAGCGTACATTCATAATTATGTACAAATACGTACATACATCCATACATACGCATATGCACAAATACTTAAATGTACATTTGTACATATATGCATACATACATGCATGCATGCATGCATATGTACAAATGTATATATGTTTTGAATTTCATTCAATAGTGGATAGATTTCGTTTTTTTGGCTTTTAAGGCCGCGCCACGAAAAGAAAAGAATTAGAACTAACGGTAACTTTTTAAATGGCAATGTTAGTCAGATACACGCTATCCGAGAGACCCCCACACATACATACACTGCTTGCTACACATTTAATATATATACATATATATATATATAGATACACGTATATACACATGTACATATGTATATATTTATTGCTTCAAATCAAGTTTCATTTGTTGCATATTTTTCCTGGAGGAGACTTTTCATCTTCAAAACGAACTCGTATTTAGCATTTAGTGGTTTTTCATGTTTTTCAATATTTTCATATTTTTTTGTATATATATTTTGTATATACATATTTGTTTATATATTTAAGAATTTTATGTATTTTCTTTTCTTTTTTCTTTCTTTTATACCTCTATTCTCATAAATTGATGAACAATTTCTTTTAATTCTTCATTTATTTTGTTTATTGCTTTTTTTCTTTATTACTAAACTTTCAATAGGAATTTCTTTGGTGCACCTTACAAAAAAAAAAATGTTGTATATATATATGTGAGTAAATAAATAAAAATGGTTCTTGTTTTCCTTTCTTTTCCTTTTCTTTTCTTTTTTTTCTTTTTTTTTTTTTTGTTTAAACTTCTCCTCTCGAGCGCATTTATTTTTAGATCATTTAGCAACGATTTTTCTTTATTCAGTGAAACCTTTTACCGATCATAAATACCTAACGATGTTTTGCCCCCGAAAGTTTTAAATCAACTGAATTGACCACGATTAACATTGGACTATTAATGCGGCCACAATGCTTTTTCATACTTTTTCCCATATATATATATACATACAACGTGTATTCCTACATGGAGTTAAATTATTCAACAGGTGGCTTATACTTGTGCATTGGATCCCAAGCAACAAAATATATTCAGAGAGTTAATGTATAGTTAGATAGGCATAGCATACGCACGTATGCTATATAGAAATTTTTCGCAAAGCCCATGTTGAAGGCTTAAGAAATTCTTCGTTTTCAGCTCTTTCTTTTTTTTCTTTTCTTTTTCCTTTTTTCAGTTTTTTTTTTTTTTGTTTTTTTCTTTTGTTTTTGTTCTCTACGTTCTCTATTTTCCCTCAAGTCGTTGCTGAGCTCTCTTTAATCTCTTTTAAAACCATCTCTGAGTTTTAACAAACTCTGAAGCCGTCGTATGAGGCAGTATTAGCGAAAAACTTTCAAACATTAACATACATTGCACACATACGCATACCAAATAATAAAATCTTCTTTATTGCTCTTAATCACGAGCCACGGCGCTCACCTGTTTTGCTTTTTGAAGCAGCAGTAAAAGAAGAGATTTTTTTTTTTTTCTTTTTGGAATTCGGAAGAGTTTGGTTTATATGTACAAAATTGAAGAAAACAAACGAGCAAAGCATTTATATTTGGCTATTACCGAATCTTCTATACCCATCAACTTTATCAAAAAAACTTTCCATACTCTATAATAGTAGGTAAGCGTGGCCGATCTTCTTTCCTTTCATGTGTGTATAGCATACTACAAGATCGATGTATAATATTACGCATAGAATGTGTGTAGAAATTTTTATTGTTGTATTTGTTGTGCTTTATGAGTAATGAAGGAAAAAGCAAATTTGTTTGCTTTTTAAGATGAAAGTGTTCTCAATTCACGGTGTAATGAAGGCGTGCCGTTTCGGCTAATTTGACCCAGTTTTACTGCCAAACTGTCTGCAAGAATTTCTAATATTTCTGCCAAATTTCACGCTGATATCTTAATTTATGCCACCAGCAATATGTTGAGACATGCAATTTCCTTCTTGATGTTGCAAACGTTGTCACAAAATAAATATAATTCCTTCCGTCGGTGGTGGGTACAAAAAAGAAAACAAAAAGACTAAAAAGAATATCCAAATAGTGTGTATAGGCGTTGTATGTATGGTATACGTCTGCGCATAGTCGTACTAACATTTAATAGTGAAGTAAACAGTCACTGACCCATCATATTATAGTCTATGTGAAAAAAAAAATTTGAAAAATTAAGAAAGTTTTATTTACCCTTAAACGAAGTTCTCAGATATGCGACGCCTTAATCGATCGGAAAGATAATATTTTGAACTATTCGTACGATTGTCATAAAGTGGATATGATATAAAGGTTCAGAATATTCTGTGAACTTTTGATTTTCACAAAAAGCTTTCATTCAATCTTCCGTACTTCATTTCATCGTTTTCGAAATCCATTTGATTCTACCATTTCTTCATTTGGTACAAATCCGCTAAAGCATTTTCTATTATAGGAAATATTGATAGAACCTTTGTTTTTTCTCGGCCAGTAATCCTACTATTATCCCATCTATAGTTAAATGCTCGTTTCAGTGTGGGAACTAAGTACCACATTAGCAGGAGGCGTGCTTTAACAGGATGATTGTGGTACCGCAACGGTTTTGTGCATTTCATTAGGAAATTTAGGAAAATTCAGGATAAGTGAGACACATTTTACTACAAGTAACATTCGGCGGTGGCCGAATCTCGCATACTCACCACCAGACTTTTCGTACTCTACTCTTCAAGTTCTCTTATTTGATAGCCATATCACTGGTGTTATTAAGAAAAAATCTGTCACAGTGTCTGCCATATTCATTTTAGAGTCAACCCATTTTTAGGCAGAAGATATATTAAATCTACATTTGAGGAGTGCACAAAACAGTTTTGAAAATAAGTCTCAGAAAAGCGAAAAAAATGAAATTCAATTATTCGTAACTTTGCGTGGGCATGGCCGATTATTTGCATTTTTACATGTAAGGAGTAGGGTGTTTCGTAAAGCGAATGTGCCAAATTTCAGGCTTCTAACTTTAATAAGTTGCGACTAACGAGGAAAAATCCAAAAATATTTGTTAAAAAAAACGGAGTTGCATTCAGTTAACGCTTCACTACTCGCTTCTGCTCCGACCGAGTTGGCCTATTTTCGATAACAACCTGCGTGCAAAAACCTCCAATGTTACTACCAAATCCGAAGTCGATATCTTCATTTTCGCAACTAAGAAAGTGCGAACAACACACCCCACACAGACGCGCAGACGGACAGACATGGCTGAATCAACTCAGAATTTCACGCCGATCAAGGATGTATACACTTTATAGCGTCTCTGCAATGTTACATACACTAGAAAAAAAAACAAAATGAGTATACACCTATCTTACAGTGGTGGGTATAATAAAACTTGCTCGGTATGTCTGGAATGAAATTCTTCTGTCCTTCAAGGCTTCTCAAATGAGTATTCTTTCATCGTGAAGAAACATATCGTTAGTTTTTCGCGCATTCTCCCGGATGACGCAAATGTGCTAAGACATCACGATCTTTCTTCAACAACTAGCTTCTCAATCTTGTTTACAGTTTCATCGTTTCGTAATCCCGTGCTTTTTTCAAAAGCTTCAATTTGATACGAAATGAGTAGTTTGGAAATTGTTGTTGCTTTTTGATCAAAATATCCTAAATACCGTAAACAGCGGAGTTAATTTAACCATGTTTACCGATATGTGTGTATCTGCTTCTCGTTTATTCGTCGAAATCGCGATTTCAGATATTGCGAACGAAATCTGCCTCAGTCCATAGTGATGGTGATGCATATAAAAATATCTCTCTTATCCATGACAGAGAGCTTGTCCGATACGATAAACAAACATCGCAGATTCCATGAACTCTCCATATTAGGTGTACAGATAAATTCTTTCAATTTTTTGATAAAATTCAATTTAATTAAACAACACTTGTTACCTAAATGTATACCGTCACTATCTATAATCTTTTACCTCTTATCGGCTAGTTTCGTGCGGGTGCTTCGTGCATTTCGTATATCTCCAACTTTTGTGTGCTGCTGATCTGAATGAGAAAGTGATAGGTTTCTAGAAGAGAGATCCCGTAATCAGAATATTTGTTCTTAGTGGATGAATGAATGGACGGACGTATAAGATCATTCATCGTTTTTAAAACTAAAATTTTTTGTATTTACATTCCAAGTCAACCCACTCATGTTCGTAGCTTAAGCTTCAGATAGAACGAAATGCAGTGCCGTAAATGCTGCTTTTGGTCATCCGTCTCGCCATAGACTTTGATATGCACAAAACGACCGCTTGTGGACAACTGAAACGTGTATCAACGTCTAAGCTATGTGTACCCTAAACGCGGCAGGTAGATAGGTTTCATAAAGCAATCAATTTGTACCCACATTGCCCCGATTATTGTAAAGAGTATAATCGATTTGATTATCTTCTTCCGATTTTCGAAATCATGATCGTGATCTTCGACTCTCTTCTTTTCATTATTATTATGGGGAATTTAAAAACCAGACGATAACGGCAAAAGTCTAAAAATTAAAGATATCAACAACTTCTCTATTATTCCATCACTGGTCGCCGGCATATGTCGCCCTCTCCAGATATGTTGCGATTATACATACTACACATTAGATAAGTTAATTACCATATGCTTGTGTGTGTTATAATTTAGGTTTCCATTGTCGTATGCATGAGTATCATACGAGTAACAACGGACGTGAAATTTGTCAATCATTTATAATAAGCAAGAAAAAAGAAGAAAAGAAAAAGCGTTAACGATCAATGTAAAAGCCTCGACGTACACGTACTCGTGCCCACAACCCTTCAATCACAGCCACAACTTAAACAGTTAAACAGTCAAATCTTATGTTGTCTGCGTTTAATATCGCGAAAGATAAAATGCAAAATTTTACTATGTCCGTGCACCACTGGCCTCCTAATTAGTAAAATTGAAAAAAATTCGACTTTACACCTACGTAACGTGTGGTATGCATTATGTTCTACTTACACGATATTAGAGCAGGAAAAAAATTTGTATGCATTCAGCTCTGTAAGTTGCATAGATTGTATTAAATCATGGGATGATAAGGACTACGTTTCTTCTTGAAAAAAAAATAAATAAATAAAAAAAAAAAATTAAATAAATATAAATAAAAAAATAAAAATAACGAACCAAAGCTTGAATATCGACGTGTTCGATCCGAATCAAATATATGTATACGTATATATATATATTTGTTGTTGCCTGTGAACGAGCTTAAGTAAAAATTCAATAACGCTGCGATGAACGTCTGTTATGTGAGGTAATTCAGCGTCAGAGATAAATAATTTCATTGTTTACAATTTGTAGACAATTTTCAAGTGGGCCTTCGCCTTAACCTATGGCGAGAGAAAATTCAATTAGTACGTAGCGTCCGATTTATTATAACTGCTGGACAGAAACCATTTTTATTTGTACTCTATTTCTATGTTAAAAACGAAGGCCCTTCGAGTCTATTGCGGCTAGTGAAACAAACGTGAATTAAATCATGTGAAATAATTCAGGCAATAATAACAATGAGATTAAAGGGGAAGGTAAGCGACAAGCAGTTAGTTGACTCCTTAACCTCTTCGCATAAGGAATGAGAACAAGTCCAGTCTGGTTTTCATCTTGTGTTCCTTCCTCAAAAGATAAATTACTAATTATTACTAACGACGAGGAGTTGACTCCTTAACCTCTTCGCACAAGGAGTGAGAACAAATTCAGTCTGTCCAGTGTTCTTTTCTCCAGAGATAAATTACTAGTTATTACTACTTATCCATTTTAGCGAAGCTGTTATATATGTTACGCGATGCAGGCTCGCTTCTACCGTACCTTTATTAAACAGTTATGGCAGCTCTTTAGGATATAATCCGAAGGGTTTACTTTATTAGAACTTTACCGTACCGTGCACCGTCTACAGTATGAAAATTCGTGGTGGTCGAGTACTTTGATTAATTATGAACTTAAGGTCTCGGCCGAAACACTCGTAAGTGTTAAAATTTCTTCGGTTCGGAAAGGAAAGACAAGCAATTAAGCCGCACTTACAAATAGCTGGCTACCAGGTACAAGGCTATACGTCAGTGTACGAGTATGGTATTTTGGATTTGCCGGTTAAATCACTTTACGCGCTGCACGCAATCTGCACAATACCAAGCACAACTACAACAACAATAACAATAAAAAAGATAAGAATAACTCACATCTGTGGCTGAAACTGCATTAGCAAGAATGCTAATCTATGTCTATAATGGGCGAACGTCACAAACGCACATCTCTGCATATTCCTCGAGCAGCTACCTATAAATTAAGTTGATATTCCCGGTTATGCAAGCCCAAGTTTTCGATATGCAAGGCTTGCACACTTCGGGCATATGTGGCGGCAAAAGCATAAACTTTTGCAAATTTGTTTGTTATTCTAACTCATGATGCGGTCGCTAAAGTTAGATCTGAAGATGCGAGATATTAACGCAGGCTGTCGTAGGTAATGTAAAGAGAAAAATATTAAGGGAAATTTTTTTTTTTAATTTTTTAGTGATAATTTTTTTTTTTGAAAAGTTCATTAATCATAAAATCACTTATGTGATTTGTCAGCATGGTAGACATGCATAAGCCATGTGGACAAGGCGGCAATGGCGGCCACTTGTTGTATAGCATAAAGGAAAGGTATCTAGAGGTGAAGGTTAAAGCAAATCTTCTAATTGCCTGCAATAAACTGCAATTTATACGCAAGTTTCTCATGGAATTAGTAAAAATTTATAACTAAAAGCAAAGTTTTATTTGAAACAAATGTAAAAAATTAACAAAAAATTATAAAACCGAGAAACATTGTTTGCGAGTTCTCAGGGTTTCGAATATTTGATGAAACATAATAATCGAAAAATGCAAACAGTTCACACGCCAAACTTAACACAGTCAGTCCTCTTTGAAAAATAAAAAAAAAAATTAAATCGAAAGTTCTTTTTCTTAAAAAAAAAAAAAAATCTATAAAATTTTAGTAAAAAATTCATTTTTAATGCCGAGCATGTACAAAAACCTCAGCATTCTTGAGACAAACAGATAAAAAAAAAAAAAAAGTCCTATTGCTTGTGGTGGTTGCGTTGAAGCTCTATAATGTTTGCTTGCGTTGCTACTGATCCTTAGTTTAATTTACATACGCACTTCTCTTCGCGATCAAAAGACTTTCATTCTTATATGCAGATGAGACATGACGATGATGCTGCTGCTGCTGTTGTTGCTGCTTTGTCTAAGTTTGATGATGCCACACAACAAAAGGGTTTGTTTTTGCTTTGCATATGGATTTTTTCAACATTTTTTTTCTAATATTAATGACTATTTATAAAAAATATTGAGAAAGTTAAGGTAACTTAAGAAGAAATCCTTCTAGTTTTTTATCATCCATTTTTTTCTCTTTGCAGGATTTATTTTATAGATGAATAAAATCATTTACTTTCTGCCGTGAGAGCACAATTTTATCATCATCCCAAGAATTTGGACTTTTGTAAAAAAAAAAAAAAGGAAAAAATGTATTTCTTTTTAAGAAAAAAAAAAGGTTTTTTGTTTTACACAAACGAGAAGATGATAAGGTTCTCTTAAATAAACTTTATCTCGTATTAATTTTCGGTAATGAAAGTTCTTCGGTCCGTCGCGTTCGCTTGACTGTAAGCAGTTTATGAATATAGTGCAAAAGAAGCAAAAGTTTGAAAGGAAAATCACTGTGCAAAGGTTTCCTCCTCCTATATATATATATATATATATATATATATGCATATATTTATATATTTGACCAATCAGTCTGAGGGTGTTCTCAGTGCATGTAGGCGCGGTGATAATCGTATATGTACACATATTTATATATGAACATATGCAAGTGTAAACATACGCACATACAGTTTGTGCGTCCACTAGACGCTAGAGGCTAGAGTGAAACTTTAAATCTAGCGGCTGCAATTGTAACTAAAGCCTCGTAAGGCTAGCAGCACAGTAGTAAATCGCCCTAAAACTGAATTGTGAATATTGAAAAGAAAAAGAAATCATCCAAGGAACCAAAGAGTGGGCATTCAAAGGCTTTGTCTGATGTCAAGTCTTATTAGGATTCAAATATATTAAAGTCTATCTCTTATTAAATCCGATTAATTAAGGATAACAATTCTTAATGACAATAAAATTATGCGATAATAATTATCGTTATAATTAAGATTAATGCACCAGTAAGACTACGACACAGATATGGATGTGGCATCCACACAATTACATTGTACGGGACGGTAAGAGCTAAGCACATATAGACACATTACGTCATTATGGATTATGGAAGGGCTATAACAATCACTTCGATATTGACTTGGTTGGATTCCTGTCAGGCTGGAATAGAACCACCATCTGTTCAGATTTAGCGGACATCCTGGCCCATTACCGTGGATATTTTGTTACTAATTTTACATAGAACTTTTAATATATCTTCGGGATCGACATAAAAGATGATCAAATTTAAATGAGCGATATTTTGTATTTTCAAAGACATTTTACATTCTGGGCTGGGTATGGGCTTAAGCTTTATATTTCTCTACGAAATTTCTTCAATTTTAATATGAGAAGAGCAGCTGAAAATAAAAAATCAATAAGTCAAACTATACTTATGGAAAGGGGGCGGATCTCCGGCTACTTAATTGATGTCTTTAGCCCTTTATCTGCAATAAATCTTGAACTGTGACCATGGAGTAGCGCACATGATTACATCAAAATTATTATACGTGCATAAGTCATTCCGTGATTACTCCATTGCTGTACCGCAGACATACACACACAAAATCCTTCTGATAATCAAATGCTGATACCATCCTCCTCTCTTCTCAATTAGCACAGATGGCTCCACCATCTTACCTATCTTATCTTTATGATTTTAAATGTATTTTCCAGATATGATTGCGCGTTTCAGGCGCGACACTAAAACTTGTACATACAAACTTTGATTGTCTGAGTTGAAATAGTGCACTTAATATATATAAACATATCATATACATATATATATAATCTAATCGTATGCTGTGCGTTAAACGCGTCTTCAGTAGATAGAACGAAACCCTTCACGTTGAAGAGGAAGACATAGTAATATATAATAGACAATGGACCACTATCTTATTTGCATAAGATGCTGCAACGTAGCCTTTGCTGCTGCTTTGATTATGTAAATTTTTGATTTTGAAATATTTCCACCACCTTAGGGCATTCCATCCATCCTTTTTACTTTCCTTTGCATTAATATTGACTAAAAAAAAATTAAACTTTTTGTAAAATTAAATAAAAAAAAAAAAATATTTTCAAATCTTAATGACATAAAGTGGGCAAATATTAAGAAAAAATGTAAAAAATGTCTTTCTTACTTTCAATTTATTGTAGCAAGTAATAAAAGCTGATATAGCGATCATGGGAATGCGTATGTCTTGAAAATGAAAGAGCTCTTGGAAAAAATAAGTTTCTCCTTCTCTTTCACTTTTTTCCTTTCTGCAACATTTTCAAAAAAGGATAACAATTTGCATAACTTTCCAATCCATCACTAAGAGAAAAAAAAGGATATTTTGTGGATCTAAGAAAAAAACAGCAAGAAAAGAAGAAAACATCAATTCATCACTTATTTTACTGCACTTAGTTACATAGGAAACTCTTCTTCTCATTATTTTCGCATAAAGTGAAATTTCAATTTAATAACTCAATTACCCGCTGGGTCTCGTAAGTCTCTTGATTTCGCACTTTGCTTCGCTTTGCAATCTTATGGGAAAATTCCTTTCATCACCTTTTTCTCGTACATTTCATCGTTTTCATCGACAACATTTCAATTTTAACAGACGAACAGACAGACAGACAGACAGACAGACAAAATATGTAAATCACATTCTCAATTCGCATTCTTATCTTTGTTACGAATTTGCATAATGCAACTAATCTCGTACTCTTCTCAGGAATTATGCTAATACGCGTGTTAACATGCAGCACGCAAAAATCAGTCGGAGCAAGTATTGCTCGCAGTTAGTTAGCAAACAGCATTATTGCCAAAGATCAACGATCGGTGATAGCTGGCTTATCACCCCTTAAATAGTTCACGTGCTCGGTTTTGCTCGCTTTGTTCGCCGTTTTCTTTTCTTTTCGTTTTTTTTTTTTTGCCATTTCAGCGCCCATTTAAAGTGAAATTGAGAAAAACCTCGATCAGATATAACTATTAGCAAAATTTATTATCACTATTTATGTTTATTTCTTACGGGGTTGGTTGATTGGTACAAGAATGTTTGTGCGAGAGTGCCTTCTCTGAAATTTAATGGAAAGCGTGTCATTTGTTGATACAACATTATTAACATTACGTTTGCTTTCTTCCTTTTATTTATTTTCCTTTCTCATTGTTAAACGATTTCCAGTTTCGCAAAGAGGTTCGATTACATTTGATTGTGTTATTAAATCGCATTGCATTGTCCTTGTCCTTGTTTGAGGATTTATGGGATATTTTACAATAAATTGATATTTTACGTTTGGCATTGTGTTGAATGCGGTTAAGAAGTTAACTGATTTGCTTGGGAAGTTTGTTTTATTTGCGATAAGTAAATAAATCTCTCAAACGCTTCTGTTATGCTAAACCACTACAAGCAAAATAAATAGCGCAGCAAACGAGAGATCGATATTCTTCTTTGGCGTAAGTTTTCTACGACATTGAGAAATTTTTCACAACAACAACAACAACAGAACGATTAGTCAGTCGGTCATACATGGTTCTAATAGTAGAAAAGCTGGATAGAGAGATATTGCGAACATTGACACTCGATTGTATGGGGAGAGAAGCAAAAGACATTTGATGATACGATGATGATATCCCATGAATCTCTGCTTGGATTTCAATGTTGTTTTGTATTTTGCTGTAACCTGTGATGAAATCCATAACCTCAATAGAATTTATTCAAACTGTAAGAACTGCCGGGCATAGAATAGACTGAGTAGATTTATATTACTGGTGCTTAACAGCAAGTGTGGCTTGGAAGAATATTAAGCACTGTACGCTTGTATTTCATTCTAATAATCGCAAGGCTAATACATAAGGCAAAATGAATTGTCAACCTAATCCATGTGAGCAAATTAGATGAGTGGAACCAAATGTCATTACTGCTAATGTGAGTTACCATTGATGGGTGGAGCCAACAGCCATACTTTATACGTAACGTTTCCTTCGGACTAGTTGTGATGTAATTAAAAGGAGCCAATCACAAAAGATTAATTAAATCAGTGCGTATATATCGCCCGCGGATACTGAAAGCTTAGAAGTGATTGACGCATGGATCGTTACGAACGATTGCATCGTTAGCAAAGGTCATGAAGGACCCCTGTAGGCTCCAATATAGGTGTGTGCGGAGGTGTCAGAAAGCCAGAGTTATGTACTGAAGGGTACCTTTTAAAATTATAATTGTAATAATTAGAAATGCTTGGAGGCGCTCGAACGCATACAGCTCAGGATGCTCATGATGATCAGGTGCTAAATGGTTATAAAAGTGTGTCCAAAGCTCTGGATATCCTCGGGCAAAAGTACATCCAAGACAAGTGTTCTACACAGATAGAACACAGACATGTCCACCAATACTTGTGAGCGTTGCCACCGACTCGTCCCACATTTGCCTGCCCACATCTGCCTATTGCACGACATATTTCCGTAACTCGTCGCTCTGTAACTATATTGTCCAGCTCTGGAGCAATCTACCAGCAATGATCTATCCCACCGTGCCTGATGTTTGCACTTTTAAGTCAAACGTGCACAGGCACTGCTCCCCTTTTCCATCACTCTTTTCATATAAACCGCCCCGACCGCCATCGTGCTCGCAAATATTGGAGGCATGATGTGCGAAGAACCCTTATGGTCAATGGCAAACACTACAGATCCATGCTGTGGCCAAACCTTGAGGCCACAGATATTGAAAAGAAGTGATACCGGCGGGATGGCCCTATATGCCACATAAATGATGCTACTCTCGATCCGCTGAGGTAATTTACCAACGGCATCATCTCAAAACACGGATTGTTTGCTTTAGAGCCGCATGAAACCTCATTTCTATATTCACAAGTAATAAACTTTGGACGCTCGTCAATTAGAGCAATACGTATATTTAAACGTAACGTTACGTCGATTTCCATTAAAACCGTTGCTTTTCGCCTTTAATTCAAAACAAAGTGACAGTGAACATTGGGCAGAGTGCAATAGCAAATGAAAAGCGTGAAAGCCCGTGCTGCAAACCATGCGAATCTTTGACACCCCGACGATAAAATCAAATATTCCGCTTATGAGAAAGCCCAGCCGTTAATTCAATCCACGCGACGCCACCATCGGAGAGTTCTGCCGCCAACAACTGGTGCGTTTAAACAAAACATTAAAGGGAACGTCGCGGCAATATGCGAATTAACAGAAAAAGGCGCCCTAGATCACGTTTTGCAAAAGCTTTTAAAAGAAATGCTGGAAGCTATGAACTTGGAATAGTTAGTTGCCTCACCAGTGAAAATTCTCTGTGTTTCTTCCCGCTTCTTTCCGTCGATGACTTATGACACAGGGTGTGGAGCCGCACTCAGTGTTTACATCTCAGAACGGCAAAGTTTATTTCGGTGATAGATGCAGTGAGTGCTCAGTCGTTAAAGGCACAACAACTATCGATTGGACACACGCCCACTAGACTGCGTCCACTACCTCCCTAAATCTTTCTCTTTCCTCACCTTTTTCTGACCGTCGTCGCTTTGCACGAATATGGAACAAACCCCGAGTGATTAGTCATATTAAAGAGGAAAAGAACAACGTTCTCGCTCGTATCACGCAACCAAAGTGTCGGCCAATTCGTGGATAACTTAAAAAAACAAGTCATTTCTTCGACATGGTTTTCGTATGTTGGCCCAGAAAGAAGATAAAATTTTACTTAAAACAAAAAAAAAGAAGAAAATTTTTAAATAGCACATGCACTTAATACTTTTATGGCACAAAATGTTTTTATGATATATCGTCGATGAAAAATGTAAATTAAAACGAAATACGCACAATCCTTACTAAGCCCTTCTCCTTCGAATGAATGCATTGCATGATAACTTGACAGAGTTGCTTGTAAGTTGCATTTCCATTTAAAATCGCCTTAGGCTCATTAGGAATGAACTCATTTGCATCTCGTAGTTCTATGTGCGTAAGAAAATGTCAGACAGGCGCGAAGAGACGCAAACGCACAGGCGTACAGGCGCACCCTTAGCCATCTTCTATAAGCTTATACTTCTTATACAAGTCACGTGATAGAAAAGAAAAGCATTGTAAGGATTTTCTGTTGTAAGATGATTTTATCCCTACGTACGTAGGCCTACTGTCTGCTATGCCGTTCCTTGTTAACATTCACTGATTATCATAAAGAAGAAATTAACATAATTCGAAGGGTTTATCATAATGTTGAGGTGTCATGGGAAAACAATGATTCCTCTGCACGCAAACCCAATCACAATGGAATCTTCACTAATATATTTTCTTTAAAATTGTATATAATAACCATAATCAATTAACACTTAACAAACAAAACATAAATTACAGCCTATAGCAGCCTAGTAGGGATTGTTGTTATAAACTTTAGTTTCAGCTCTCAATGTCAATTTCATATATAAAAATTGATAATATTTGAATAAGGAATTTCGTAAGGAAAACTTTTGCTACAATTTTTAATTTTCATAAAATATTTCGCAAAACAATTTGATGTTACCCTTTGTATGGCAATGCCATGTGTACTTTCCAAGTCCAAGGTCTAATCCATTAACAACAACTGGTTGCTCGATAGTACGTGGAAGGTATATGGAATACATCTGAACCGTACGAATGCAAAGACAAAACCCGTCTATCCATCCATTCATTCATCCAATATTTTGCGCATCACATTTGCTTATAAAGTGTTACTTAATTGTTAAAAAATCAATGCATTGTTTTTATCAATATTAAATAAAGCCAATAATATTGATTGTATTGTCTTTCAATTGTACAGTTCAGTTCGTCAGTCCGTCGTCCCATATGAAAGAAAGGTACTTTCGACTCGTATTCTCATACAACACTTGAATGTAAAACCCAATTTCTAATCTGTTCTTGTATACACACACACACACATACATATATATATATGCATATATAGGTATATATATATATATACACATATATATATCGTGAAATATAAAAGATGGCAATAAGGTAAACATAACCGCAGAGGATCGTAAATAATGGTCTTGCAACGCTGTAAAATCCTTTTTGTTTTCTTCAAATCCTGACTGACTTGTGTATAAAAACTCCGTAATATAAACTTTGTATTGTGTACGAGTGCCTGCCTATGCATATGTATGCATATGCGTGATAAAGGGTGAATGTGTCTCGATTACTGGCACTGGCAGCCGCATAAAAAATAATGCCTTCGCTTACACATCTTCTGCTTAATATTTTCGAAGAAATGCAAATGAATTCATTTCAAATGACCTTAAGCGATTTTTTTGGAGAACATGCAGCCGTGCATACATAGCACATAGTACATGGCTGCTTCTTAAATATATTTGAGATGTACTTTTACCTCCCTTGTTTACTTTATTACTTAATTATATTTTGTAAAACTAATATTTATTTCTTGATTTATATTCAAAATTATCATAAGTTTATTTTAAAAATATTTTTTTTCAAATACTGAGCTGAATGCTGGCTTTGTTCATATTTTTTTTATTTTTATTTATTTTTTTTTTTTTTTTTTTTGAGTAAAATTTGATATCGTAGAGCAAGACAAGGTCATCAGTGTGGGAATATTTTGAAAGATATTTACGCGCTTTCTTAAGACTCGAATTACTCGTCCTAATATTCTACCGAAAAATCGAAAAATAACGTGAATTTTTCATTTAAACTGTGCGGGTTTCTACGGGTTCATAGCACTGACGTTGATATCCAGATATACAGACTTTCATATCAGGTTATATAATATCTTTGATTATCGCAAAGTTACACATGTTTCCGTAGATATATCGAAATGAGTTTTCCAATTCCTTTCATGTCCGTATGTCTTATCGGGCAAAGAGTTCGCATTCAACTTTTCTTGCGAAATGAACATTTTGCCCCGGAAATGTTGACTTTTTTACAGAAAGTGTTTCGTGATGAGACTATGCCGCAATATACGATATATACAAGTTGTAAAAATGCACCCCCGACGACTATCAATATCTACCGCGGAAAGCCAAGTCAGAGAAATCAAAGATTCGGTGCTCGAAAAGCGTCGATGAACGATTGAAGACTTTAATGACACCCTGATCATTTCATTTGGATCAACCGAGATCATTTTAAAATATCTCCTAGTGCCGCAAATTCATTCATGCACAATCTCGATTAGTTCCCAAAACACTCCAGTTTTTGGACGAAACACATCTACGAAATAATGAGTTCTGGCCATCAGGACTCCACGAAGCGTATCATTACGGGAGATGAAGGTCAGATCTATGCACCCGACCCAATTACAATCGGCTAATCGAGCGAAGATCATGCGGAAAATGAATCAAAACTAAAAAAATCGCGGCAAAGTTGTGCAAATATCAACATCAGTTTTCTTCGATCATCATGGTCTTGTTCATTGTGAACGTCCTCCGCCACGCTAAAATCTTGACAAGGAACGTCATTTGAATGCCATGCATGAAGCTGGTCGCCCCCAGAGGCGAGAATTATGCATTATGAGAATCTTGCATTAATGCGAATTGCCCGCCACATTGGTTCTGCGGGACCATTTCGCCAAAAACTGCAGCCATGCACACAAGCATTCTATTCGTCTTGCGATTTTTGCCCCTACAATGAACTCAAAAGACCGCTGCGGGTACATCGTTTCGACTCGATTGCTATCCGGGGCTATCCAGGAAAACGATCTTGCAGACTGTTTCGAGGATTGAAAAAGAACATAAGTGCGGTCAACAACATAAGTTGGGTCGGGCCGAGATTACTTTCAAGGAGATGAAATTGATTCGGCAGACTAAGTGAAGATTTTTGCGCATTACGCAAACAATTTCACCTTATTTTTTCGTCGCAGCAGTGCGTGTAGAATGTAGATATAGGTATAGAGATTGGAATATCGGATAGTAAACCTCTTGATTTAAGGAACACATCGGGTATCAGGAATGTTGCAGCTGTTACACTTTACAGCTCGGCCGATTACCGACATTCCGTTGCTGCCATCAAAGAAACAGAGTTTTTTTCTTTCTTGTTAGATGGGGTCTGTATAGAAATTCTGAAATTCTACAAGTTGGAGTAAGTAAGCATTTTAACCGATTTCATAAAAGTTGTATCGGGTTCTTGAAATTGCTTTGACACTTAAGTAATTTGTGTTCGCCTTAAAACAACTACTGCCCAATCACCGGCTTAACTATTTTGACGTCCTGTGGCAATCAAACGTCGGCTTGGCCCTATTCTTTTATCTGCCCGGAAAACAGAACCAACTAATGTAACAGAGTAGAAATAGTCCTATCGCATTACTTAGAAGCGTACGCCCGATGGACATTGGCACACCCGGCTTGGAAAGCTATGGATGCATTAAATTTGTACTTTCGAAGCAGATATTCGATAACGTAGTTAGATTCTTGAGTCGATTTAATTCTTGTCCCTTCACCCATCCATCATCTGTACGATGTAAAAGCTGTAATACCAGCACATGTGCTCTTGACTGATGGCCACAAATCAAGTTTAAAAATGATTCCCCTTCGCAGAAGGTATATATATAACCGTAACTTGCAAATATTTTGGGCATCTGGAATTTGTGACTCGCTTGCAAACACACTTATACGCGATTCATAAGAAATATTAAACTAAAACCCAAATGGTTTACAGTCATCTATTCTTTACTCTCCACCGTATCAGATCACACACGTCTCTAATACGGCTTCAGTTAGGCCTACGCCAGAGGTTATTGTATACGACTGTTTAGCCACGTAACCATGCCATGCCATATTAATTTGATTAAATCAATGTAACGATTTGCTCTGCGTCGTAGCCTCCGTCCGTATGAACGTAGATTAAAATGAATTGATTTTTCCGCTTTACAAAAACGATGAGAAGGCTTACGTGAATAATGTATGATTCAATTAATTATTGCACGGCGATGTATGCTCTCTTGAGTTGTTCGGAAATATTTCTTTTAATGCTCCTAGTGTCCCTAGAATTATATGCCCATCAGATTATGCTCCAATGGCCCACTAATTATGACATTCATCCATAATCCTCTTCGCACAATTTGTCAAATGTACAAAGATATCTGTCGTGTGTTCATCATACTCGCGAATTCTAATGTCACTAATAAAAATTGCGTATTACTTCACTAGTTTGCTTTTTTCCATTCATTCTCATATACATTACTTACGTAAATTCATAGGCGTGCATGTCAGCTCATACTTTTCCACGCATACAACATAATGAATACTTGATAATATTTCTCATAATTGATTATAAGTAAATTTTTATTTATTTTATCATTTTGATTTTTATGATTAATTCTGTATTGCTATCTTTATTACTAATTCTTTAGTTAATTAGCACCATTTGTGGTACGATTATTTTTGCGGATATATGCAACACTCAAAAGAACTTGAGGTAGAACTTCTTCTCATCATTCGTTATACCGGTCAATTCAGAATCATACTGTCTATCCGTCTGTCCGCTTTATTGTCTTATGTTTGTCGTAATTTCGAGATATTTTGATGAGCTAAAGGACGAACATTGTGGCAAATTTTCCGGGTTGAACCACTTTTTCGGGCATTCCTTACATAAAAATACTCATTTTGAAAAGCCGTTATATGAATAATTATATTAAACGAGTAGTGGTGTAGGGTATTTAATGGTGGGCCGTGTTCCGCTACAATCTTTTCACTTGTTTTTGCATTTATTTATTAGCTTAGAATAAAATATTTGCAGCGAACATGTTTTACATCAATCAATCAAACTATTCCTCACCAGGCTCATCAGTCATATACATAGTGAAAAGGGTGCAATAAACCAACGTATTTAGTTACGAATAGCAAAACACTTAATCAGTTTTATATAATAGATTGACTAAAGCCACACAAATGCTTGATCACACACAACAGTTGAGCGGACACAACTCTTTTCTTTTAGGTTTTTGTAACGAAATAAAAGCTATTGAGGGTATCTGTGAATGGGGGAATATTAGGGAGCCTTAAAAACACGACCTCCGCATTAAGTGACATTGGTGATTCACTTGTTACCTAGACAGTTTTAAATTTTTTACACAACTCTCTTAACTTCCAGATGACTCTTTCTTGACCTTATTATTCTGCGAGCATCTCATGAATTCGAAACAAATTCAATGACAATAAAATCGTAGCTCTGTGCCGAAATGCATATTAGAAAAAAAAAAAAATACGTAAGCAAAAGGAAGAAACCAAATGTAATGTTAACAATGTTGTATCAACAAATGACACGCTCTCTATACCATGTGCATATAAAACTCAAACGGAAATATTGCATGTGAACCCCACTAAAATTTTGCTAATAATTGAAAGTGTCTCCGATCAAGATTTTCTCTATTTCACTTTAAATGGCGAAACGTTGCCTAAGAGATGCACTGCAAACAATAGAGACAGAGAGAACGACACGTGTACTATGTACATGAGAGGGGTGAGATAACTTGATCATTGATTCCTCTGTCACCGGTCCATGCGTATTCATTCGTCTGATTTTTGCGTATTGTACCTGAACATATATTAGCATAATTGTCAGAAACAGTTCAAGATTACCTGTGCATTATGCAAATTCTTAACATCGATGATAATGAGTATTACAAGACATTCGCATATACGTACATACACACTTTTTCGTGCTGAGTAGTCTTCCGCTCAAACTTTATGGTGACATAAGATGTTGTTTTTGTTTTTCGTTTAAATCTGTTAAGTATTAGAAACTCAGCTGGAGGTTAAAAATGGGAGAAATTCTTGTTCATGTGAATAAATCCTATTTCAATTACAAAAACACTCGTGATCAATGAACATTTTTTTTTTTAAATATTCTGATGTTGCAGGCAAAATTTATCATTGAATAATGACAAATTAGAAACTTATGCAAATGATTACGAATACATGCAAAGTTACTATAAATATTGTGAAACAATAAGTGATCGAAGCGAAAATGCGTAAATCCACCGATTAATAAAGATTATGCTAAAGTTTTAGGTTTTCCGAAACATCTTGGATTCTTTCTAAATAAATAACATATCGAACAATATATTTTATTGACACTTAAACGCGTTTCATTTCACAAAATAAACAGCAATTCGATTTTCTCCAATTTTGCGCCAATTGATAACGAAACGGCCTAGATGATCTACTAGTTCAGGAAACCATAAACATCCTTGGAAATCTTATAGTTAACATAAGCAATCTTCCAGAGATCCTCTTGGCTACTATGTAATATAATTTAAATGAATAATAACACATTAACGTGGGAGAAACGCTTGGTGTGTACTTTTATGAAATCTTTCTTCTTTCTATATGATCCAGAACGCGAAGATGTGATTTCGTAAAAAGTTCTAGTGCAGCATTCAAGTTTCCTAGTAATGAAATGTCTATAAAATGCTATACAACCCATTAAAGCGTTTGTGAGATGAAGTCTTAGAAATTGTGTATAAAATTACTATCGGTCAATATAATGTTTTATAAGCTGCAGAAACGAACTCATGTTGGAAGTGTAGGTTTCTTCTTCATTTCTAAGGTGCGTATAGGACATTAAGTTCATTGCTTTGTTATAGTATGCAAAGCAGCATCGGCCCCTAACACCTTTGCCATGACGTCATATCCTCCCATTTTAGATTTAGATTTAGATCAACATCTTCCATTTTAGGCCATAGAAAATTCCTTAGCGTCATTTTTACATCTAGGGAATGTAAAGATGTCTGATGAAGATTGTAATGATGTAATCACTTGAAGGAAATACCAACATTTCGTTGCTTTTGTTCGATACAACAGTCAATATCCTAAATAGCACAGAGCGAGTATGTACGAAGAGTCATAGTAGTTGAAATTCTTCACTCAATCACAATTGGAAATTTAAAATGAATGTAAGCAGGTTTTTATTATATTAACCTCTGTGATATCGTCGATAAGTTGCATTGAAACCCATTGATTTACTCATTCCTTTAAAGTGCACACAGTCTAATTTCTACGAACTTTTCAAATCTCTCTCTAGTTTCTCTACTACATATGGAATATTCTTGTCGCCAACTTACGCTGACATAATTTGAATTAATTTGGTCATTTATATAACGCTAAAATCACGCAAAAAATCAAGTAATCGTCATACAGAAACTATTATGTTCTTGCTGGGTTGCAACATTGCTACCAAATACGCGCTCCAATAGGCAAAAAAGCGTAACTAAAAACTCGGAACAAATATAAATTTAAGACTTGGGATAAATATTTACACAACTTAAACTAAAGCTTAAAACAGTTCTTTCTCCTTTTTTTTTTTGGATGGACTGTAATACTAACTAACTTTGCTCTCAATGCAAGTATCGCAAATGTGTTCACCCGCACTCAAAAAGCTAAAATGTATCATGATTATGCTTTTCTTCTTCTTTGGTGAAAACTTGGTGCTTTTACAAAATTTTCTTAACGGCCCTGTTTTTTGATATTTCCGTTAGTGAATTGCAACCATGACAGCAGGCACATATTGAAATGTTTAATGAAACGAGCACGAAAGCGTTCAGTTCCATATTTTCTCTTTTCCGTTTGGTTTGTGTCCCAGATAGACACAACTTTTACATGTGAACGAGTCGAAATGTAAATATTATATAAATATTAAAAATTTCGCATCTTATCAGCTGTTCCAGCATACCAACAACGGTAATATCTGAGGACTGTGGCATCTCTGCATTACAAAATTGATGAATCTAAATACGTAGTACATAAAAACCATAACATACTTTTATTTTAAGCATTCTGAAAAACAGCAGTCAAGTTGAAATAAAGTTTTTCTTTCATATAAAGAAAATATAAGCACGTAAACATTTAACCGCAGTCTTTATTAATGAATGAAAAGGAAGATGCGGTTGTATTCTTATTTAAGTAATATATTAGTGATATGTCTGTACGCAACACAATTGTCTAGCGGCTATTTTACGGCTTACGAAGCACAAGAGAATGATAAGAATTGCTTCTGTGAGGTAAGCCAAAATGAATATATACATACGAATTATTGTTATAAATCTTCTTTAAAATTCTAGCTTCGGGGCTCAATAAACGATTGCAGTTGCGATGTGGATACTGTAGACCATTTTAACAATATCAAAATTTATCCCCGGCTTAAAAGTCTGCTAGTGAAAAATTATTTTCGCTTCTATAAGGTAAACTTGAATCGTAAATGCCCGTTTTGGCCTCAGGACAGCAAATGTGCAATACGTTTTTGCCAAGTGGAAAACTGTGAAGAACAAAATATACCTAAAGGGTTGATAGAGCCAACTAAACATCATCATTCAAATGGTGAACCGCTGGGAGCAGCTTATAAGGTAAAAACACTAAAGTAGTGACGTGGCCAACATTTTGTTTGCCTATTCATTCGCGTGGTAACTAAGTGACTGCTATTGCGTGCTTTTTTGTGGGCGTTGAACACAACTGCGTTTATATTTATGAAAAATTTAGATTTGGTAGTGTTAGTGTATCAACAATAGCTTACATTTTCAACTGATTTGCAACATTTGAATGATATCTTGTTATTTATTGAAAATTGAAGATTTAATATTGCTATTCGACGCATTAGTAAGTAACACGTCTGTTATGTTATTTCGTCATAGTATACAAAAGAAGCTCAGGAGCCTGCTTGCTCGGATGCTGATGATTTTAATAGCATTTTGGGTTTCTTGGATACCAGCATTAGCGATCAGGCTCATAAAGAGTTTGAATTATGGGCTAAGCATGATGAGGCCGAAGAGGATTTTTGCATTATGGACGATAATCAAGAAGATGCCCAATATGTAGATCTTCTAATTAACCCAGAACGTTATACCGGCTATAAAGGAGATTCTGCCCATCGCGTATGGAAGAGTATATATTTAGAGAATTGTTTCGATACACAAAATCAAAGCAACTCCTTACCAGACTATATAGCACATTTGGATTTACGTAATTTGTGTTTAGAGCAACGGGCTTTCTATCGAATTATTTCTGGTTTACACACAAGCATTAATATACATTTATGCGCTAAATATTTGCTCTCAGAATCCAAGGATTTCTTAGACCCTCAAGGTATATGGGGACCAAATATAAATGAGTTTAAAAGACGATTTAGTCCGGAAACCACTAATGATGAAGGCCCTCATTGGCTAAGAAACTTATATTTCATTTATTTAGTGGAATTAAGAGCATTAGCCAAAGCTGCTCCATACTTTAAAAAGGAAGAATATTATACCGGTATCGTTGAAGAAGACGAAGAAACCAAAATGGCAATTAAGGATTTACTATCCGTTATAGAGTAAGTATTTATATTTGTTTAAAGTTGAAATGACATAATGAAGTCAGATCGCGGTAAAGGTCGTTTCCTTCGCACTTCGATGAGCACGCTTTGTTTTCAAGCAGCAGAGAGGGCATCAAATTTAAACGTGAATTCAAAGAGAAATTCCGTAATATCTCGGAAATAATGGATTGTGTTGGTTGTGATAAATGCAAAGTATGGGGCAAATTGCAGGTAAATTTATCGAATATTAATTTCGCAAAACATTTTTATAAAGCATTTTTTATGCGTAGACGCAAGGTTTAGGTACGGCTTTAAAAATTTTGTATTCGGAAAAACTAAATCAAGCCACAGTAAGCGGCTTATGGCAGAAACCGAATGTAGAAGGCGACCATATATTTCGTTTAACACGTCCCGAAATTGTGGCTCTATTTAATGCTTTCGGAAGGTTTGTCTTTAATATACAGTGACGTGTCTAATTGTTAAATATGTATTTTCTATCCCTTAGACTTTCCAACAGCATATTTGAAATGGAAAATTTTAGAAAATATCTCAGATAGCAAACCACAAATTGAATGTATATTACTTAAGAAAGAGGCAAACTTTACTTAATGAATTTTTTAGTAATTTAGAAATTGTGCAGCTCCGAACTTTTCTATCGTTCCTAACCGCACATATATATCATTAATCATTGAGTTTTACTTATATTCATTGATTTCCAATCAATTTTCGAAGTAACAAGTTCTCATTCGTACTACGATAATGAATAATTACTAATTTTTTTAATCTAATTTATAAATGTTAAGTTAACTTTTAAGTGTATTTATCTATAGGAAACTAGCATGAGCAATGCATGGCAATGAAAAATGAGAAATAAATGTAAATGTGGAAAAATGATCAAAAATCAAGTATGTAAAAACAAAGTCTTTGTTAAAAAATGTTATAACATTTGAATGCGAAGCGCTTTCAGTTTATATTTTGAAGAACCGTATTCACCCTATCTCTTTTGTTAAAGTTAAGGTACAATATAAGTACTGCGCATCACAAAGACAAAAACTTACGTTGCTTTCTTATTTTTGTTGTTATGAACACTAGCCTGCTATTTTAAAAGACTATTACTATGTTCTTTCGATTATAACATCCAGAAGAAGTTAACTTAACCACTAAAATTTCGAGTCGATTTACCATGTAGTATATGCCGCCTATTGTTTGAACATTTACGATAGAAAATTGAAATTTAACATACATAGTTTTAGTTCATAGCTATAGATCGAGATGGAAAATAGGCAAAACCCGTTTCTAATCTTGTTAACGATTAGTAAAATGTGCATTTTACTATTCCTAAGATAGAGACATTGAACTTAAAATCGGCCACACATGCAAAATGCTTCCGAAATGCCAACCATCAACTGAATATATTGCAATTTTTGTCCCCAATCTGTGGGGTCGTGTACACAGGTTTTTCTTTTATCTGTCCACTTGAAACATCTACACATTGGAAGTCGACTGTGAAAATAACAATTTTAAGCGATTACAAGTAATTTATTGTTTTATATATAAGTAGTTTTTTTTATTGAAACTTTTACTTAAAATGCAAGATTTAATATATATTTATTTAAAGTCAAATTACAAGAGTTGTGAGTATATACGCAAAGACACACACACACACACACACGCACATTATATATGTATATATATATAGTGAGATAGTTTTTGTTTTTCGCATTGTAGTTATTAATTTTATAGACATTTTATATAAAAAAAGAAAGTAATTATAAAAATCTTTTCAATATTCAATCACATGATAATTTGTTCCGTTTTGTTTTAGATTTATTATTGGTTTTTATACGCAGTAAATAGTTTTTATTGTTTACTTTTTACTTTTTAAAGGCAGTTATTTGCTTTGTGTAATGAGAGTGAAGTAATTTTCTGCTAACAAAATAATAAGTTGTGAGAACGTCTTATATATTAATATATATAAGAATGACATTCGTTTACATTTCTTCACAAATGTATATATACACGCGCATGTAAAAAAATTACATACACAACTACAGACCAGGAGGAACAAATAGTTGTGTATATATACGTTAAGATTATTATCCCTTTGTAATGTCTAGAAATTGGCGTCGAAACCATATTCTTAAGCATCGTAAGCCCTTAAATCGCTTTGCGATTGCTGCACTGGCAAAATATAACGTAAATAATTTTAATACAAGTCCACAAATCAAGTGCAAAAAGCAAGGAGATCTGGTGAAAAAGGCATGCGGAAAATAAAAAAAAAAAACTATTTTTTTACTCAATATTTTTATCATGGATAAATCAATAAATATTGATCTGAGAACTGATACAAATGTTTATCACAACTGTTGTGAAAATGATAAGCAAAAATTTGAGTCAATTGTGGTTCTACTGGTTTGTGCTTAACTAACGGAGACCGTACGCTTGATGTATTTTCTTTGAGATGGTGAGGTGGTAATAATAAGTATTTGTCTTAAGACGAATATGCTTTGTTTAGAATAAAAAAAGATACACATTTATATTTCCACTAATGGTTTTTCAGGCAAATCGCATTTGGTTCCTTTTTCATCGTCATAAGTATTATCGGTGGTACCGGAATCATTGGTGGGACTTAAGGGTAATAAAGATTTTGTGCTGCCAATCAATCCAGAGCCTTCAGCTGGCAGAACATCCATATCCTGTGTATTTTTAATAATGAAAAATGAATATAATTCGATAAATTAGCATAAAATTATGCTCACCTCTATGTTATTCAGTTGACTGATATCGTCATGGACTTCAAGTCTTTTAATCGAACGATTCTTTTTAGTTTTTCTATTTGAATAAACCGCATCATTATCGGAGTCATCATTTCCGCAGATACAACGCATTTTAGCATCGTCACCCACCTATAGAATAATTTTTATTAATTTGAAAGGGCAACGACTTCTATTTTTTTGTGTTTTATGTTTTTATATTTACCTTAACCGATTTTGTTATTACAATTAAGGACATTGAGGATGCAATAAAGAGGACGATGGGTACTATCAATGAAATCAATAGCTCTCGGTAGACTTTACTTAAATCATAACGAGCTACCACAAAATCGACTGCCGGATTCTAAAAATAGTTAGTGTAAATATCATTATTACCGTTATATTTTTTTTTTTATAAATGAATGAATTGTGTTGATACCTTATTATAATAGCATTGATATCTTGATTGCGCGGTATTATTGTCACCGTCATTGCCATAACGAGCGACGAATTCTTTACATTCGCCTCTTAGAGTATTCACGCACCCTTCCAAGTTAATTAACAACTTTTTGTTTGGGTATATAGTCAAGTTTGCTTGATTAGGTAAGAATTTTTGTTTAACATCTACAGGTGTCAAACTTGTTTCATAGATTTTCCAAAATTGTGTAAAATTCATGAAAGGTTCTGGTAAAGCATTTGGTTCCAAAATAGTACCGTTTATACAGTCGGTAGCGCTAGAGTTTAGCAAAAAAAAAAAAAAAGCAAGAATCGAAATTATAGAGCCCCGGTGACGAATCTTTTTTCATACCCATCACCTTACATTAAGATATGAAAAGAACATTTCGTATCTCACCAAATCATGGGGTACGGGATCTACAGAACAACTGGGCTTTATGATCATCTAATGATGCCCTACATCGCTTATGGTATAAGGATATATTGAGTTTTTGCGGATGTATACCCAGAGGGACATGAGATAGATTTAGAATCACTTTCTGGATCAATCTAAGTTTGTCTGTCCGCCTGATTATCTTGTTTTCCTATGATCAACCTACAGTTCGCAAATTTTTGACATATTTCGGTGAAATTTGATGCACTGATGTGATTTGGCCCAAGAACGAACGCTACTGAAAATGGTTCCCATCGGACCACTTTTCCGATCACTCCTTATGTATGAATAACTATATTAAACAAAGTGATGTATTCAATGCTGGGCCGCGTCCCACTCTAGTGTTTTCACATGTTCATATATATATAAGGTTTCTATTAAGGCCCGCCTTAAATCTTATTTTTAATAACTCGATACTTTTGCAGCCTCCTTTTCATTTGAATGAATGCATGAAATTCCTTGAATTAATAAAAAAAAATCTGACGATTAGCTATAATCTCGTTAGCGACATAACCTCAAAAGAAAAAGAAATGTAAGAAAAAGTTGGCGAAAAGGGGGAGGAGCATCTATGAGAAGATCCCAAACAGTGCCAATGTTGAAATTAATGTATTGAAATCAATTTTCCGCATATTTGAGGTTATATTATTTGGCATTTTAGATGTGAATGCCTCCTACAGACCGCAGGAATGCTTTGATGAGAAAATACTTAAGCTATTGTTTGAGTGTCTTTAAGTGGATTGTGCGTGATCTCAAAATTGATGTTTAGAGTTCGCTCGATAGATTTTTTTTTGAAGACTAAGCCGTGCGATCATAATGGTATCAAAAACATTACGGATCGAAACAGAACCGTCTGCCGGGAACGGGGATGAAAAAATATTGAATACCGCTGAGGGTAAGAAATGTTTTTCCGAACGATAAGTAGTGTTTCAAAACTCTACCGTTTCGTTACGTTTTATAAAGAAATCTTACGTTATCTTATCACCCTCTTTAAGAACAGAAGCACAATTGGCTAATAAATGACCATCATCCTCCTTCCAAAATTCAAGGGGATTAATGCGCACGTCATGTTCATTGCCGCGGGCTTCATTGAAGGCGACGCTGTTTTCACAATCGGCGGCTATAACATTATCATCCTAAAAGATTTTTAAGCACTTTTCAATTGCAAGTCTGAAACGGAATAAAAACAAATCAATTACCTGCATTAGTAAGACGTTAATCCGGGCTGTGGTAATTTTTGAACAATACCGGTCGCAACTAAAAGGCTTTTTAATTTTCGTGCAGTGTATACCGTGACATTCAAAAAAACCGTTCAATTTCGTATTATCTTTCGCTGAATTAATGGTGGGTCCGTCGGCTTTATGGTGACACAAAAAGAACTCTGACATATTTTTGCAGTGCCCTGAAAACAGTCCACCAGTTAAAAAAAAAAAACAACCAACAATTGCTGATATATAGACTAAAGAATTTTATCTGAGGAAATACTGTCACTACTTAACTGGCAGAAACCGTATTATAGGTTCTGCATATATAGATTTCTAGCTCGAAATAGTTTGTTCGTTTGCAGTAAGAATTCTGAAAGTCGCAGAAACTACGATAGAAAGTCGCAAACGTGGACAAAAGTGTATGTGCGTATGTGTGATGTATTGTGATTGACGATGAAACATCGGTCTACTACGCCAATTCCAAGTGCAAAAATTCATGGGTTCGTCCAGAAGAGCCATCCACATCGACATCGAAGCGGAATATTCATGGCCATTGACTTTCGCTGTGCATTTGGAGGATCAGCAAAGCTGCTCCGATTGAAACTATTAATGCCGATCTCTACCGACGTCAGTTGAATAAATTGAATAATGTCTTGTTGCAAAAAAAAACAAGCAACAGTCGTCCTCTTGCATTAACCGCTCGGCCACAACTTGCCGCAGAGTTGCCAAGTATACATTGTTACAACTCGTACTTTGTTAGATGTCTAACCAGATACAGCGCCCCCCTTCAGATCGATGCAGCATGGCTTGGCTGGCATGCGGTTTCGAAATGCTGAAGAAGTGCGAAAATGGATCGATGATTGCATTACAGCCAAGCCAATATCGTTCTTTCGACACGATATCGCTACGATGCCAGAAAGATGGCAAAATGTTGCAGAAAGTGCAAGCACCTAATAGTACAAATTTTATTTGTTGATAACTTGTAAATATAAGAAATTATTTCATTCATCAAAGTATGTGCGCATATTGTCTACACACATGTGCCATTTAAGCGGCCGGTGACGGACGAGAATCTATGAATGTCTGGAAGGCCAGTTTTGCTGCATTATCGGAATTGAAATTTTTTCCTATCAAGAAGTTGTCCAAATTGCAAAAGAAATGGACAGTCAGTGGGAGCTAGATAGGGGGAGTACGGAGGTTGATGAAGAAGGTCCAACTCCGATGTTTGTAGTTTTGCCACGGTCACGCGGGGCGCAGTGTTTGGTCTGGCGTTATCTTGTAATAAGATCGGAGCCGATCTGTTGACCAATGTGGACTGTTTTTCTTTAAGTCCTAGCATCATTTTGTCTAGTTGGTTACAGTTACATACTTCTGCGGTGGTCGATCAGACTGGTTTCATGAAATCGTAATGAACCCCACTGGCGCTAGACTACCAAACACTCATCATCAGCTTTTTCTGATGAATAATTACGCTTTGGAGTATGTTTGGGCGATTCATGCTTGTCGAACCACTGCGCTAGAACATATACGATTGTCATATTGAATCCATTTCTCATTACAAGTGCTTGCTCATTCGATTCAAAAATGGATCAGGTTTGTGACGAGAAAGCAACATCAAACAAGCTTCTAAACGCTTTTGTAACTGTTTTTCGTTCAGTTCGTAAGGAAGCCATTTATCTAACTTTCTCACTTCCTCGATTCGAAATAATTTACTTCTAGGGCTAGCATGTGTAACTTCTTAAAAAAAAAAAAAAACAAGGGTCAAATATGTTATTAGTCATTGTCTAATAACAAGCTGTCAAAGTTGGCAAAATTGTAGCCTGGAAGTTTCATTCTCGCCAACCTGACATATTCGTAAAGTAGTTAAGAGTCTATGGTGGAAATCAATTGGGATTTAAGTGTGAACATTTCGCAGAGCTGTTTTGAATGACGAACTGTTAGCGCCACGATCATCATAATTCAGTGAGATGGTAGGTGGTGGGGATAGCGCCTCAAAAAAATCCCTCTTTGGGCTGACTCTTAATTACCGTTAGAACAATTAAATACTCCATGGATATTGTTGCAAGCAGTTCCATTATTGCAATTGAATTTATTTAAACGATTCATATCGATCTGGAATATAGAATAAAAGATCAAATGATGAAAATTAACAAAAAAAAAAAAAGAAGGGAAAATAAGAAAGCATTACAAACATTATAATCGACTTTATCGCCATTTTCATCACAAAATAAAAAAAGGTTTAATTCTCATGAAAGTCCTTGCACGGAGGCGTGTGGTTCAATAAAAATTTGTACATCACATGGGCATTTGACTGGACCTATTTTCTTCACAAAATAAAGAAAAACAAATTTTAGATCGTAATGCCATAGAAAGGCTTACTTTTTGTAAAGTCGTCTGTTTGGGTTAGAGGGTTGAAAGAACCCCGTTCAGGGTTGAAGAAGCCCGTTTCATTGAGCATGACAGCCTACTATTTGCCATCGATTTTTGTCGAAAAATATGAAAATTGAACATTTGTCCGGTTGCAAGTAAACACCCCTTCAATATACGACGTTACATAGTCCGACTTAAAGTCGTTTCGTTCAATTTTTTTTTTTTTTTTTTATCAAAATGAGTGTATAGTGGATGAATATGTTGTCATGAACGGTAAACGAATTCGGTAAATGTTATTTCTCAGCGATCTTACGAATTGTTATGCGGTCGGTTTGCTTCAGTTAATCCTTTTACGTTGTGTCCATCAGCTTCAGCTGGCCTTCTAGAACGTGACACATCTTCAATACCGAATGTTCGGAATGAAATTTTGTAAATCAGTTTTGGCACTGGGTTTCTGTCCGTACGTACATCGTGTTCATATTCACATTCAACAAGTTTTTCCTTACTTGCCCGATCATTGCCCGACTTTACTGATTTTTTACAATTTTCCATAGCCGATACGGCACTAAATAAAAACTAGTCCTCAGAATCGAAAACATCTTTCAACCACAAGTCTTTCTATATTAGCTGTTAATACGTATATGCGGTTCAAATGTCAAGTTGACCTAATATCTTGAAAGCGGCTACTTGTGTGACTTTAAGAAAGAAATACACCTCGACATGGTTAAATTGTTGCAACAGGATTAAGCGATAAGCGATATGATTTCGCGGAAAACTGTTTTTGTTAAGTTAAAGTTTTCTATAAGTAACTTTTCTGTGTCCTTATGTTGCTTTATGAAAGATTTTCGGTAATTTTCTATAAAGCAAAAGTTTTTGCCTAATATTTTTCGGAACTGCCGTCCTAAGCAACCCAGAGAGCTATTAATTGTGCTCTATACCGCTTAGGGTACATTAGCTTTGGACAACTATATGTAACGCCCAGAATTACTTACGACAGGTTACTTTAGATTTATTATACCAATCGATTTAGGCGAAACTATGTGAACCCTTGCAGGACAATAGATGTACCGAAACTCTCACCTTTTCGCTATGTTCCCTATAAACGTTGACTGATTGCTTTATGGCTGCTCAGTCGAGGGCAAAGAAGGGTTTAAGATTTACTATCTAGAACCTGACAACGGGTTCTTCTCTTGGCAGCCTAAGAGGAGTACTAAAAGAGAGTTCATTTTCCTTAAGAAAAGGACATTTTCTTGTCCCATTCGGCTCTGTTTTATGGAGACTATCTGGCTTACTCACGCTCTGATGGCACTGCGAAGTTCAAAAGACCAGAGAAACAATTACGTGTGCGCTGTGTGATAACGTCCTTGGAAGTATTATTTCGTATTAGTGTACTGGGTGACCTTCTAGGATGTGTGCCAGGTCCAGAGGCGAGAGTGGCTATAGCCGCAAAGTACAGTACAAGCCCACCTAAAGCTGTACAGCATGGCGTAAGGCGTAAAGACGACAAGTCATGAAATTGTGAGTGTCCACAGGGAACAGGTTACCCAAAGAAGGCATGCTCCTAGTATAACGATGCACTACTCATCAGATTACCGGGACGAGTGCCTTTTTATCTTACTGCTCGGTGCGATCCTTCGGGAAATATCGTGGCGGCTGTTGTTTTCCCGATTAACAAGCGGGTGTTAAATTGGCCTCGATGTCTATCAAAAATTTAGAGAATGGCCCACGCCCATTTTCTCAGGAGTACTAGAGCTTGCCCTACTCCTTTGGGAGCGTCATTTATCACTTCACAGATTAACTTGTGTGCCATCGGGCGATGTGAAGTAAAGCCATTTATGCCAAGTGCTCACATAAAAAACTCTGGAATCTGTCTGTCCCATGTCTGCTTATATATTTTTGCGTTTAACTTACAGTTCATAGTTTCTTGATATGTTTTGCCGAAATTCGATAGAATGACGTGTTTTTCTTTTTTTATGCCCATCACCGAAGGACGGGGGGTATATTCATTTTGTGAAAACGTTTGAAACGCCTGGAAGGTGGCATCAAATATCTCACAAAGTATATATATTCTTGATCAGCATGAAATCCTAAATAAGCATGTCCGTCTGGCCGTCTGTATAATGCCGTTTGTAAACATTCTCTTGTCCGCAAAAATGTAGCTATCAACTTCAAATTTGGCAGAAACAGTGAAAATTCTTGCACGCAGGTTGATATTGAAAATGGGTCAAATCGTTAGAAGCACACGCCCACAGCGCCATGTAAACTGAGAACACTTCTGTTTTTCAAAGGGAATGAAAAATTGGTTTTTTGCTCATTACTCATAGACTATAGCAGATAAATGTACAAAAATTTGAACGCATATTCTGTAGGCGATATTGCAACATTTGCGCAGAAAAATGGAAAATATTGGCCACGCCTACTCAACAGTATAGTGTATCAAATCGTAATCATTTTTTCAATATCTTTATAACGCGCACAGACAAGCTTCAAAAACCCCACAAAGTATACAAATTCCTGGCCAGTTCCAAATCTTAAATACTCCAAAACGTTTCCGCATGTTCGTCAGCCCATCTGTCTGTTTGCGCAACTGTGCAGTATTTGTGGTAAACATTCGCTCGTTAGCGAAAATGAAGATATCGGAATTGACCTAAACTTTTTAAAGGACACGTCTACGACGCCCACCTCTACTTCTACGACAAAAGCTTTTATTTTGAAAAAGGAAGAAATGAACTGCGCCGGCACGATATTATAAAACATAAGAATTTTGTTCTTTTACTTCTTTTGTCTTCTTTGGGGTAAACGGTGATGGGTATAAAAGAGAAAGACCGAATTTAGTTTTCTTACTTGTTTTTTTTTCTATAGTGAAAGCATTAATTAAAATTTACTTTCTATGACTAGCCAGTAAGCACTGAAATATGACGTGCAGTAGCTAACTATACGAAATCGAAAGTCCATTTCTGCACGTCGGTCCGATTTGGGTTACTTTTGGATTGTTAGCTTTAGAAAGTACACGTTCTAACTAAATCCTTTCCGATATTCACGCCGATCAAGAGTATGTATACCTTGTGGTGTCTCTGCTGTATACTTCCTTACCAACATTTATAACATTTAATAAATTTAAGGGGATAAACTACAGGAAACATTCTTCTTTTATTGGCTTCATTGGTGCTTTTAATCTTCTAGAATATGAGGAAAATAGTTCATTAACTGAAACAAAGTTTTGCTTAGAAATTCAGGGAATTTTTCCCCAAGCACTCCGGAAAGACTGTCGGGATCAAATAAATCCATAGCCTAATTGCAGATTGACGTCTTACCTATTGATTTCAAACTTCTTTCATACAAAGCTCCGTTAGTGTAGCTTTATCGAGACGGTCGTGGAATAAATACAAGATTGATAGTGATTCGAAAGGGGCCAGAACTTGGACCAAGAAAGTGAAAACGTGCGATGACGATATTGATTTTCATTATGAATTCGACGATATAATGTTACATTTTTCGCCTGTCTGCTCTGCTATTTCGCAGCGACCGTTTCGTAAAACGTACGATTCTGTAACAAAAGCCCCCTCTCTATGAGGCGGAATATTTAAATATCGGATGGCAACCATATGCGGACCAATGCAGGAAAATAATAAAAAATTGCCGCAAAATAAACAAGCGAAAACACTATTGTGGAACATAGCCGACAATTAAATACCGTCTACGCCCATTCATATCTCGATTTTTCAAAATAGGGTGTAGTATGGTGAGTGGTCAGAAAAATGACGCGATCCGAACTATTTTTAATGGAATGCATCATCGGGTCAAAGCACGTCAGTTTACCGAATTCCGTTAAAATATCTCAATAATATATATAAATATATTGAAAAAATTGCGATATATCGGTTGAACACAAAAATATACGGACAGACATCAGAGAGACGGACAGAAGGATTCAGAAAATGAGTCCCGATATGATGATCGATGTAATAAATAAATAAATGGATCTATCGTAAGCATTTTCGGGGTATATGGGACGTACGTCTGCATAATATACCCTTAATTTAACCTTCATGCACCACAAGAGGTGTATGGTGTAAAACTTTGTTAAAGATATCAATTAAAGTATCATCATATTCATCGAGCTCGATTGTGCAGCTTCGTCTCTTTGCTTTACATCTTCCGGGGAAGCGTCGACAGTTTTTCTTAATTATAATAATTTGCAATAATCGTAAAGACATGTTTTGCTCAGCTCGTAGTTCTTGAACGATTCTACCGAATTGTGCAAAAATGATACTTGTTGCCAACTTTTAAACGCATACGAATGTATATTTGCAGGTGTGTCGATCAACAGGTTGTCCTGTCTATAAATGTTTCTAATTAATTGACGAAGACTTTTTTACATTTTTTTCCTTCCATTACCGACCGAAATGAGTTTAAGTGCTAGCTGCTTGTGTAAAAGCCTTATCCTGCAAGTCAAAGGACATAATTTACAAATCCCTGTGCAATTTTCTTTCATGTCAGTCATTGTGTCATCTAAACAGACACACCTGCTAAGTGACAATTTCGTCCGGCATCTCTTATGCTGATGACATGCAATTTGAATATTTTATTAATTCTGTGTGTGCAGTTCTGATAAGATTGCGTGCGTGTGTGCCTGTGTGTGTGTGTGTGTGTGTGTGTGTGTGTGTGTGCCTTTGTGCATATGAACGTTTATGTCATTTTAAGGTCTTATGACTCATTGAAATGGTATGCACGCAGAGCACGAAAGGATAGAAATTAATTTGCAAATGAATATTTATTCGTTGAGTGAGTGAGACAATCTATGTCAATAATGTGTCTATGTCTGGGCGGCGTGTATGCTTATGTGTATGCCAAATAGAAATCAATTTACCGCATCTTGCTTGTGTAAACACAATAAACAAACAATGTGTGTATGTGTGTGTGTGTGTGTGTGTACAATGGGTGGGCGTTTAAAGTCAAAAAGGGAAAAATTTGTCATGCACACAGAGCAATGTTTTGTCATCGTCTGCCTTATTGTCGTGTATACATATTTTATAAATGAGTTGATTTTGTAAAAGATATGTGAGCCAATGTGTTAAATGCATATAAACTTACCATAGCACAAGATGTGTTGGTGATGCGGCTACAATTGTTTAATTGTATATCGGTGCCATTGCGTCGCACTACTGAATGCATTTGTGGGCAAAAGCCGCTGGTACGAGTTAAACACCATTCGCCGCAGGACGCCCACGGACATTGGGCATTCGGCATTTGACGGTCTATAGTCTGGCACATAACTGGCTCTAATTCAAAGCCCGACTTGAAGGCTCTAAGTGGAGAGAATTGCATATATATATATGAATATATATATATACGTATATACATATATATAGAAAGAGAAGAAGAAAGGAATAGAAAGCAAAAAAGAAAGAGAAGTGAGAGAGAGGTCAGTAGGGGTCATGCCGAAATATTAATGTATGACGCCATTTATCTTACTTAAGCGAGGGCGAATAGATGGCGACACTTAAATAGACAATCGAAACGCAAGACAATACCATGGTTAACTGACATAAGCAAATTGCACGGCATATACGTTTATCTTGTTCGGGGATCATTCGAGGTTTATCCTTATGGCGACCCATTACCAATGCTTACGTTTAGTTGATTGTGTGATTTATTGTAATAGAAAATGTTTTTTTTTTTTTTTTTGTTTTCTTAAATCCCTGATTACAAATTTAGCTATATTCGTAGTTAGCTATTGCCGTTGTTTGTTGCTATTAGTTATATCTTATTAATTAAAGCGGTGGTAGATATTTAGTCTTCAGCTTTCTTCATGCATATATATATATATATTTATATACATGTACATATATATTTAATAAAAAAAGAAAAAAATTGTTGTTTTTTTTTTTACGATTTTTGGTCGTTGTAGTATTTTCCGGTTTTGAGTTCTTTGTGTTTGTGTGTATATGTGTGTGCGTGTGCGTGTGCGTGTGCGTGTGCGTGTGGCTTAAGGAAAGTCAATGATTGTCTACTGTTGTATATGCGCTCTTATTTACTACTTAATGGTTGGATATACACATCCATATTAATTATGTGTAGAGAGGATGAGTAATAACTTTTAGTAGTAGTCTTCCCTAAAAAATTCCATGACTTGTTGATTTCTATTGTAATTAATAGTAAAATTTTCAAGTTTTTTTTCTGTTAATATTTTTTGTATTTATTTATTTTTTCTTTATTGATTTATTTATTTATTTATTTATTTTTTCTCTTGTGCAATTAATTGCATTTAAATAAATTCTAATTAGACTCCGATTTATTTTATGTGTTATGTTTTATGAAAAGCAAAAACATTAGTAAAAAAAAAATTATACGCGGTCCCGTTCTATATGTACTGCTAACGTGTATGTAATTTTTACTGAACTAACTTCTATTAAACTGAAGAAAATTTTCAAATGCATTATTGTTTTATTGTTCTTCGGGTATATATATATATATATATATAGGACAATAAACATTTCCATAGCTTTTCTTTTTAGGTGTTGTTTTAAAAGCTTTCCCTACGCATTCCAGTATCATTACATCATTTCCAACCGCCTTTTTTTCTACCTGTGTTTTGATTGTTATTTTAATTAGCGCAGACGCAGTCTCTTTATATTTTAATACTAAACTGTTTCATTCACATAACGGACTTGAAGATGGAAAGCTTTGTTACATTAAAACTTTTCCTGCTACAATATTTTTTTTTCACTTACTCTATTTTCGGGCATCTAGCGCTAATCATCGAGGATTTCATAGCTTATACCTAGCCATTCCTGACTAGCTAAAGATTCCGAGTCGATTTAATTATTTCCTCTGATTTTATATCAAGGCTTGTATAAGGTACAGTTAAGTAGGGAGAGAACATAAGATCTGGTTAAGTTTAAAAAATCATATACTCTTGAGTATGAGTCTACAATAAAAAATTTATAAAGTATTCTTAAATACATATTTTTACGTTAATTACCGAACTTGGGGGATATGCTGAACTTATCTTCTTCAAAAATACATCCTAAAGATATCTTAATCTTAAGTTATTTTTTTTTTTTTTTTTTTATTAAAGAAAACATTATGTACGACCAACTAATGCCTGCCATTGGCAAAACGAAGGCTAGTTATGATTTAACATTCACATATATATCGTTATACATACATACATGTCGTAGGTGGTCACAGGTCAAATTTCAAACCCATTCACAGCGTCGACCGCAATAATCAAAAAAAACCTAAGATTAGCTAGATTTATCTAAAACATAATTCAGAGGAGTGTGTTTTTAAAAAATTTTCTTGTTATGGTCGCCCAAAAAAATTGCTTTTTAATATCGAAATTTAGGAAAGTAAAAGTTTGCTCAAAAGAAAAATTTATGTAAAAACTAATTCTAAAGTATACTTGAGATATTCATTCAGCTATATAAAAAAATACATATGCACGTATACATATATAAGTATGTAAACTGTAAAGAGCATTCATGATACAATAACGTTTAGTTTGTATAAAGTGGGCGTCAATGCTGAGCTGAAAAGATCGCAAAGTGCAAAAGAGGAGCATATGAATGATAGACAATCTTCACAGTTGATCGCGACTTTATATAAGCCAGGCTTTATTGTGAAAGCCACTCGAATTGTGATCAATACAAATGGACAGGTCAGAAATATAAAAGACCCCTTGCGAATTTGGTATGTCCCATCAATCTATTTGGAATATTATATACATATATATATAGATATATATTTGAAAGGGAATTTCCAGTGCATCTAATAGCCTTAAGTCGTGAAAAGCATCGTAACTGGGCGCGTTGATGATATTGAAAGCAATCAACCATGTCAGTAACTAACAAAATTTAGTCATCGCATTCTCCGCTAATCATTCGCCCCATTTTCGTTTTCCATCCCCCTCTCTCTCTCTCTCTTTCTCTCTCTCTCTCTCATCGTTTATGACTTCTTCAAAGCACACAAACGATATTAGAAAACCAAAAAGAAAATAATGTTCGGCTGCGGCGGAAGCTTTCATACCCATCAATTTTATCTTAGCATAAAAGAAACAGCAGTGAAGGAACACGAAAAAATTACATTTCGATAATGCATGATGTTGCGTGGGCATGATTAACTTTTCCCAGTTTTGTATAGCGACGATACGCTCACCAAAACAATACTGTTGTGTGCGACATCGGAAATGTTATTATTGTTTGTATTGTACTGATAGCGATCTAGAGTATATATATATACATGTATACATATACCTTACGGGATCTCTGAGGCTTTATTCTGAATTTTTTGGCAATGTTTTCACGAAATGAACGTAATGCCGTCCTTCGGCTATGTGTTTTGAAAATTCGTGATAGATGCTCAAATAGCTTATGAACAAGCTTATTAAAGAAGGGGGATACATTGGAGTTTTCTCTGTCAGTACATATTGCGCCGAGTCAATTTAGTCATGTCCGTCCATCTAGACGTATATGTATGCGCCTGTCGTTTGTTCCAGGACGACTTTGGATGAAACTTGCCATATAGAGTACAATACATTGGAGCTACGAGGTCTGAGAGGGTCATGTAGGATACAGTACATTCTAACTGCAAGGTCATAGAGAAAATTTGGGATAATTTATTAAATTTGTAGTTTTGCTTGCAACTCCCCACAACAATTGTTAAAGATTATATATTTATATGTATGCTGAAGTATATATTTATATATATATATATATATATATATATACATATATATATAAATATTTTTTTTTTTGATTAGCTTAGGGATTCCATTCATTTACTTACCAACTAATGTTCGATTGAGATAGAAAAATGGAACTTGACACGCCTTGTCTTTGTTGAAACGGGCGGCATCTAAATCAATAGATCGCTGGTGTGAAGTGAGTATCTTCAGACTGAGTTCGCGGCTATGCTAAGGTAATTGATAACTGAACGATATTGAAGGTATAATAAAATGATGAGAGAAATGAAACGAAACTAGAAAATACAAACAAAGAATTCTGATCCTGATGTTATAATAAATTAAATCGGCGAAAAGTTACAATATACATAGTATTTTACGAGAAATTTTTGAAGAATTAATGCAACTGCAGTTTTTTGACGCTTGGACCTATCAGAAGAACATAATTCCGTTACTATGTTACTAGGATCCATCATTCTTATGCACACTCTCCACACTTATGCCTTTACTGTAGAGCACTAAAGTAAAGGCATTTTTGGAAAGAGACAAAAACCCTAAACTATCTTCAGATCGTTAGTAGATCAATACATATATGTAATGATCAGTTCCGTTAGGTGGAAAATGAATTATTATACAATTTAAAAATTTAAGATGATTGTCTCTGCCATGCAGTTAATAGCAATTTTTTATTGGTGATATTGTCTTCGTTTGCCGGTCCATGCCCAAATCCGAGACAAAATGAATTGAACAGTCAAAACGTGTATGTAATTACATCCGGATGTGATGGACTCTTGGTTCGTAATTATCAGCTTGTGATCGTAGTCACTTGTACGAGTCGCATAATTGTATGAAATGCGAACCTTGTTTTGCTATACATAATGCTTTCCTTGTCGAAAGATGGGCTATCTTATTGAACATATGGGGCATATTGAACTGCGGCAATGTGAGCAACACACGACCGATGTAACAAGAGAATGTAAAGAATAGAAAAATTGAATGAGCAAAAGAGAAAGCAAGGGAAAAGGCGGGTCTATCCCAAGTCCTCCTGGTTGTTGCATACAAATCGCGTACAAATCGAATATACCCCATGTACCGCGGCTGGTGAAGGAAGGATGTAATGAAATATATATGCAGAGACTGTTTTGAATAAATTTTTTTCTTTGAAATAAAATTTCATTTTCATTCAAAATGGAAAGGCATGTATCGGACCTCTGAAAATCTCGTATTAAATTATATATTAAATGTTAAATGAAACACACACATATAATGATATTAATTAATTTTTTACTTTATTTGTATTTATTAATCATTTATTTGATGGCAATATTGATTTAAAACATTAAATAATGTCGTTTTATTCCTTTTTCTTACGCATGGTGTAGATAGTTGTGAAATAAAAACTTTGAAGAAAAAAAAAAGAGAAAATCATTTAAGTTAATTTTCCTTGGAAAGCAACAAGTGCGCAGGAACAGTAATTACATTACTTTTTAAAATGTCTAAAGAACTTTAATAATAAATATTAAAAAGGAGAAAAAAACACAGAATTTTTTTAAATTCTCATAAAAAGTATATCTAACATACACATACATATACTTGTACGCAGTTTTAATTATAAATATTTTTCTTGAAAATGTAAAGCAATTATATTTTATATAATATTTAATTTAATAACAAAAACAAAGCTAGAGGCGAAATATGTTTTTTTTTTTTATTAATTTTTTTTTAGTTAATGGTTATAACTACGCTTAAAAATTCTTGTTACGTTTATTTTGTTTTTTGTTTTTTGTTTTTTTTTTTTTTATTTTTTGTTATTCTCTTCATTTAATCTAAACTATAATTTAATTAGTCTAATGGATAATTTACAAAATAGTGTCTTTAGGTGATTCGATTTGTAAAAAAAGTTTCTAAAAATTTTCTTAAAACAATTCTAAATCAATTTAAATGTAATAAAATGTAGTAAAAACAAAAAAACAAAAAAAAAAAACATAATAACAATTCTAATTATTTTTATCACATTTCGTTTATTTGAAATCTATAATAATAAAATTAATTAACTTGTATTGACTATTCTAGAACAACTAAAATAAAAGAAATTTATTTATATAAGATATAAATTTTCAACAATTATAATCGCGTTGGAGCGAAATTTCGTATACTCACCACTAATAGATAAAGTTCTCATTGCAGTTAGCGTTTGCACTAATCCTTCGATTAAAATATATTTGACGTTTAACTTTCGGTCAAGATCATCTATATAACTATCCAGTTATATTATTTGTTTGGGTCAAAGTTTATTTCAACTTTTCAAATTTCACCTCTAAGTTAAATAATTTAATGTTTTGTTTGTTTGTTTATCGTATATTAATTTTATTTTATGTTTATCTGTTTGGCTAAATTAATTATAATAATCTCTCTGTTCTTTCTCTTCTTTTTCTCTGTCTCTCTATCTCCCTCTTTGTTGCTCTCGCTCTTTGTCTCTTTTTCATAGTTTTTCTCCCTGTCTCTCTGCACCTCTCTCTCGTTGTATCTATCTATCTATCTATCTATCTGTCTGTCTGTCTGTCTATCTATCTACCTATGTATCTCTATCTTTCGCTATATATTATTCTTTCTCTCTGTCGCTTTGACTTCAAATTAGAACAAGTTCACATTTTAATCGAAAGATCATCTTTAAGTCCTTGGGTCCTTGTGCAAGTTGCCTTTGGAATATAATATATATTTTGATTTTAGAGTAAAACCTGTGTGCAGTTCTCTGTCTTTTTTTTTTCCCTATGTTCTTGAGCACTTCATAAATAATTATCGCTTATTAAGCACGATAATTAACAGTAAAAAAAAAAATTGCTTTGTGCACAGTAGTGCTTGAAAGGGTTTGTCATAGGTTTTACTTCAAACTTTCTAGAATAAATTTTATTGAATACAAAGACTCTCTTTCACTACAACGGTAACTTTCACAGCAAATTCATAAAATTTCTTTCATTGAGAAAGAAGATCTGGGCACGAGGTTCTTTTTGATTGCAAAGAACTTTAAAAGTATTTATCAATTTACACATCAAAAACCCGTAGGGAGTGGAAGTAATTTTTGCATTATCAAATCACTTATTTTTTTTTTTGGAGATGATTTTTTATGACTTAATCAATTTAAAGGAATTTTATCCACTTTTTGGCGGCATCGACTGTTTCGAGTGATTTTGGAGATTCAATAAAGACGGATGGACAGATGGACATAATTAAACCGTTTCAGCAATATTTCATCACATCTTAGACTGCAGTGGTGGTGAGTACAAAAATATTATCAAAACAAATTTTACAAATGTATGGCTGTAGTAGAGATTTATTGAATTTTTTCTCTATCCTGTGATTGATTTATTATTCTCCGTGCTTATCTATTTATTATTTACGTATGTTATGCTAAGAGTATTCTCGTATATATGTGGAAATTATTTATCTCGTTTCTTTATTAGATTTTTTTTTTTTTTTTTTTTTTTTTTTTTTTTTNTTTTGTTAAGGAGTTCTACTATTTCTAGTATTCCATTTCATCCTCCTCGTCACTGTGACACAGAAGTTTTCTAAAAAATTGTGTGAAAATTTTTTTTCTTTTTATATAATTTCGCATTATTCTCATTATTATTATTATTATTAATTTTTGTTTTTGAAAAATTTTAAAAATCAGCAGTTAGCTACAGTGGTGGATGCTAAATAAATTCATACAGATTTTCTATTAAAAATATAAAAATTACGACATGCATTACTAACAGATTCTACTAATAACAATTCTACATGAAGTTAATGAAGAGAATGCTATTTTTTTTTTTCTTTTATTTTTTACTTTTTTTTTTCTGACATGCATATTAGAAATTTATTTGAAATAAGAAAGAGAAATTTTTCAAACTTATATATTAATATTTATTATTAAATTTCAAAAAAAAATATTTCAACAAAATGTGAGAAATTTATAAAACTCATTAAAAGTAATAAAATTTCTTTAATAAATTATTTTATAGTTACGTTCATGGAGATCAGTTTGAATGTTAAAATGTGTTACCAAAAAAAAAAAAAAAAACAAATTGGTAAATAAATAAAAATAAAAAAAGTAATAATTTTAATTCTTTAAATTATTTTTTAATTATTATTAAAGTTCGCCGTATAAGAGATCGAATTTTTTGTTTTTTCGTCAAAAGCTAAGCATTGGATTTAGTCCAGAAAAGCAGCATAAGCCACACAATATGATGTCTCATATTATTTATACAACTATTGAATGGACCGAATAGATCTAATTGTTGCTCGGATCATTTTATCATTCCAACAATCTTATGTTGGCGACAAGAGACCAAAACTTATCATGTTTTACTACAACCCGCAATCTATACCTACTTTTCATAAAGCAGTAACAAAGCTATTTCATATGCGATAGTTTATATAATTGCATGGGGAGTTTTAATACGTTAATCCGAGTTATTAGCTTATGCGTTAAGAAACGGTAACATAAACGCTGTTGTGTCACTTTAACAAAATTCCAATTAAAGTCTTACTCGGACAATTGTTTTAATGTGGGTTGAAAACTTGTAGTGAAACGATTAACAAACATACTGCGTGAGTCAACAAAGCTCTGTATAGGTGAGCAGAAAGTCAACTTAGATATGAGGTAAGTATACTGGTAACAAATACGTCTCCAATTAATAGATCTGTGTTCTCAAGAATACCAGCAGAGCTAAATCCGTCGAATGCATTGAGTTAATTCTTCTTTATTTTATATGTTACCCAATATTGAAATTATTTTAAATTTTACAATAATTCCAACCGTATTTGATTGTGACATTTTTGTGCAAACATTTTTAAAGAATTTCTGACAAGAAAACACCCTCCGTGCAACAGTTGTTTCACTAATCGAAGATTAAAAGCATGATACCACAACGATCATTGAGCAACTATTACAACTAATCAGTAAAACAGCTCTTCGAAGGAGTCCTATGACACAACGCTATTGGTGAACGATTTTCGTGTATTCGAAGCTATGTTCAATTTTCACATATATCTTGCTTTCAAGCGCAAAGAAAATATTACCGTAATATCGTAAAATAAATAAATTTCATATTTTGAAAAAATTTGATCAATCCCTTAAAAGAAACGGTATAGAGGGCCACGGCCCACCATTATATAGCCATTCATCACCCTACAATTATTGATGTAGCGGCTTTTTAAAATAAGTCGCTCCATGGGAAGTACTCGAGAAACTGGTCTGATCCGAATCAATTTCAATAGCGTACGTCCTTGGGATAAGACATGTCGATCTATTAAATTTCATCAAAATATCTCAAAAATGACCGCTTGTATGTTGAACGAAAGAAACCACAACAGACGGACGGACGGACAGACAAGCCAGGATCGATGCAATCTTGGATCTTTTCTAAGCTTGTCTGGATGTTGCACACATCAGCACAAACTCAGTAGACCCTTATACCACAAGCGGTGTAGGGTATCAAAAAAGAAAAACAGTCACAAACACTTCGTTGTGCGTTTCGTAAAGAGAGCGAACGAATTGTTATTAAAACATTTCGTCGTGATGCGACTCAACATCAAAAGGCTTCACAAATACGAGGAAATTCTTTAAGCAATTTTTTATAAAAATATTTGAGGCAAAAATAGTGAAAACAAATTATATTTGTTTAGGGAGTTTTGAGACAACTGAGAGGCAAGTTAAAGCATAGAGAGGCTTGTTAAAGCATATTTCTGTAAAATATTTAACATTTCCTTCAACAAAAGAATTTTAATTTTTTTACACTTTTTTAACACTAAACTTGAAATTTTATAAAATCAAAAAAAAAAAAAAGAAAATAGTTGTCATAATAATTTATGGTTTTTTTTTTTTTTTGATTTGCTTATGAAAAAATTAAGTGCCAGGAAGTATTGAAGTTACACTGAAGTGCTATTAGGGGTCTAACTAGCTAACTAAGCTTTTAGTTATTCGCCTTAGGACGCATATCTTAGATATACCCATCACTTGCAATAATGATGACCGAACCATCTCGGCCATAGAGATCGAGATTTCATTCTGAACTTTTGTAAATCAAAAACGAATTTATGAAAACATTTCAATTCAATTTTTTTCCTCAATTATTTGTGAAACTGTAAAGTGCGAACGTAAAAGGGGAAACGAAACAGGAGACACGAAAGGACTAGTGAATCGATGCAAAAGCATATGCTCTTCAAATGCATTTTTTTATATATATCTTAGGGAAGGTTTGTCGTTTTTTCTGAGCCTTACAAGCGGAATTACATATAATAGGTAGGTAATGGATATGAAAATTTACGAAATAATTTAAGAAAAATTTTGTATTTATTCGTAAAAGAATTTGTGCTACAACAACAAATCTATAGATGGTGAAGGTATCACTTTGCTAAATACCACTACATGTAAGACGACAAAAGAAAAGAAAAGAAAAATCTACTTTCGCTAATCTTTGCTTATTTTCGTGTTTCGAGCTTCTTTGGAAGATGTGTCTTTGGAGAATGTTTTATAAAGTTTGTGTAAAACGTGCTCTTCGTGTCGAGAAAGGTACACTATCTTGCGTTCTACGTAAATAAATAAATATATATATATATACATGTATATATATATATATATATATATATATATATATATATAAAATTGATCACTTGAAATGGTTTTCAGGCATTTGTCGTAGAAGTTCGATTTTTTTGCTTCTTTTTTGTTTTTAATTTGATTTGCATTCTTAAGGACTTTGGAGTTTACTAGGTCTCGCTGTATTTTAATAACTATTCAAAGAAATCGATTTATCCGGATTACATTTCATGCAATTTGTAAACCTGTAAGAATTTCATAAGAAAGGAACGAAAAAAGAAAATAGTAACAAAAAATAATACAGACCAAGAATGGAAATAAATCATTAACAAAAACGCACAAAGCTACTTATAAAATATAAATAAATACACACACATCGATCATAGAGTAGATACGGTATTTTTGAAATGAATGAATGAATAAATTCGATACAAAACGAGTTCCAGTATACATATATCCACCGTTCAAACTTCATTACTTATAGATAATCTGGAGAGATTTTATTATTTGCATTTACTTCCCGATCAATCAACGTCTTCTGCAGCTTTTAAGCTATTGCATCATCAAAGATTTTGACTTTTATAAATTTTTTTTCTTTTTTTTGTTGCGAATGAACCAATTTTCACATATATACTATACAAGAATGCTTGCGTGCTTTCAATATTTCATTTCAATTTTTCTAATTTTGAAAAGGTCACTGTTAGATGGAGATCCAGATCCGTATGTCCATTAAAAAGGGCAACGATTAAATTAGTTGAACCTATTTCTCAATGGTGGATATAAATATTGCAAAAGTAAAAGCAATATAAACTAAATAAAATAAAGTTTAATAATAAAAATAAATTTTATTTATTTTAATTTTATAAAAATTCATACAAACAACACATGCTAAACTTTTATTTTTTGATCGACGGAACAAAATGTATCGCATTCCAAAACGTGTGGCCTATACTTAGTTAATATTTCGAATAAATTTTTGCGCAGATCTGCGCACGCATCTACGTGAACACACATGCGCAGTAAACGTCGACGAGTTTCTTTTTAAATCGGATTTTTCTTTTCCTAACTTGCTCTTGCTCAGCTTAAGCGTGAGTGGGTGAGTGTTTCAATAAATGTTGGATGAATTTGGCATTTTCACAACGTTGTCCTCATTTACAACGTGACTGATCTTATGAATCCTAAAAATGGATTGAAAATGGAAAGCTTCCGAAACAATCATTTAAGATTTTACGAAAACGGCAAAGTAGATAAGATTTTCACATTACGACATAAGGATTGATACGAGGAACAAGATGAACTTAAGATGATATTATTTTCTGGGTAATTTCTTTTTATATGGTTTTTTTTTCACTCAAGGAATGGATGTTACTTGTTCGTGTAACCCGGTTAAAAGAAGACGTGAGCAAAGACGTGGTCATACTTGGGGTCCTGGTGGTATGCCCTTTCCGACTGAGCATTCACTTGGGATAAGAATTCACGAATACTGACACGGCTATCGCGGCTCTTCTCCAATCTACACTAGAATATACCGGAAGCGGAAGTTACCAAGTTATGAAGGCTAGGAGGCTAAGTAAATCAAGTATCACTTTAGGAGTTTCGTTTGAGAATCCTTTGTTCCGTTATGGGTATTAATTAAGATTGAAATTCTATTTGCAGACTTTTCACTAAGAACATCTTTTCCTTGTTTTGTAGGATTCATGCTTGTAAACTTGCGACAACAACCCGCAAGCAGAAGGACGGATAGATAAACTCGAACAATTTCGCCTCTTATGAATATTAACTAACATTTTAAGGGATCCCGGAAACGTTTTCACTGAGTGTGACAAGTGAACGGCTGAGATGGCATATGTATGTACAACGCCCTGCTCTTTCATTTGTAAGTACAGAAATTTTGACGATATTTCTTACGTACATAAATCCTAAGCACGTTTTATATAATTAATTTGAAAACTTACGAAATGTTTTGTTTTTTTTTTTTTTAATTCTACTGAGAATCGTTCGCTGAACGCGATCTTTTGCGAAGCGATCATCGACGTTTGTAAATAATTTCGAATCGATATATATCTAGAACTCAAAGTTTTTGCTGGAAATGAATCAAGGGCTTAGCTTTCTATCTCATTTTTTACTTTTTTCTGTTTTCTTTCTTAAAGTTTGATACTTTTAGCAAGAGAAACATTGAAAGGCAAATAGATGTAAGTGAATTAATTAAAAATACTGCATATATTTTACAATGAATAGTCTTACGTCTTGAGAATAGATTGAGAATTGTTTTCGTTTAAACGTCCAACAATCGTTTAGGTCATGTTCGCAAACAGTGGCAGTTGACAAAATCTATTCCTTCGATATATGCAGTTATCAGGACAATATTGCAGCAATACTTATGCATCTTCGTGCTTCGTGCTTCGTGCTTCATGCTTCATTGGTCTTAAGAATTTTTTGTCTTTCTTATCACATCCTATAGTTTGGTTGTGGGTTTGATTTTCTAAATGAATTAATTAAGTACATAAAATGTAAACATATTTTGGCCTAATCTCTCGTCTCCCTAATTGAGTTTAATATTTGCAAGAGTGCGTTGCTTATGCATTCTTCGGCAAGTCGCTACTACGGCCGTTTATCTGAGTATTATCGAAATGAGTAAAGTGATCTGTGGTTTACATTTTTAATATGAAATCCAGTTTATCGAAATCGTTAGAAATTATTTTTCAATATAGATTGGAGTTGAGGATGAGGATTTTGTAGTAGACTTTGAAATTCTTAAAAAAGAAAAATACTCAAGTCGGCGTTAAACGCGTTTAAAGAGTCTTCTCTAAGTAAGCGTACAATTGAATTAGAATCAATATCAGACGATCGTCGTCGGGCGGTTGGTTAAGCCGCTACACATGGACTAGATATCGCCTTGAATAAGTAAAACTTTGAAAATGTATCAATCAAGTTCAATCAAATTTCCGATTTGGAAGTAGGAAAAATTGTAATCCGATTTAAAAAGAGATATCGCTTATATACGATATACGTTACATTAGATTTTGATAGCGAGCGATACAAATTCGTTTCTTTTCATAGATATATGATATTGAAGTTTCGAATTTCATTTCATAATAAAAGACGTACATATCCACACATACCACGCGCATACACACAAATGCGCCCGCGCGAACGCGTGCGCACCGGAATCATCATACCATACACATACACACACACTTATACAACGAACGATGCACATTAAAAATGAATAGAAACAGATAAATGTATATATATATATATAAATATACATATATATATATATATATATATATATATATATATACATATATATATAGATAGATATATTAATAATATTAAAGATTTCAAGGACTCACTCTTCCTTTGTGGGAAATTTTTCAGCGTAAACTCTCGATGATCTACTGCAAGCATTATCACAACACGGACAATACCAGTAGCTTAACACACCAATTGATATAGCAAATAATACCGTAGGGATTATTAGCGATAATATCAAATGATATAAATTGTTTTCCCAGGAATAACGACCGATAACTACTTCGGGATAGGCACGACTGTAAAAGCAGGGAAACGGTTCACCAATGTGTGAATATCTTTAAAAAAAAAACAAAAAAGGAGGAGAAAAAGATTTGAACGGTTAAAATGAGCATAAAACTATTCTGTACTAAGCATTCATTTAACCCATACATACCCATACTGTCTGGCAAAAACGCTGCAATTTGTTGTGGGCGGATAACCGCAACCTTCAGAATTTATTAGAAATTTTGTGTAACTAACATCCCAAACGACCGAAGCTAAATCGCGAGGATTTTTCTCCCAATCCGTAAACGGTATACGGGTGTAATTAACATATAATTGATGGCATCTGAAAATGTTTATTAGTACATATTATACATATATATATATATATATATTATATGCTTTTTTCTTTATTAAATGTACAGAAAGAAAAGCAGACTTTAGAAAAAAAAAAAAATATTGATAAAAATACATACTTATTGGGCGATGAGGTACAACCTTCACGGCATGAACTCCATGTGCAATTTTTAATGCCTTCAGCATAAACGTGATCGATAACGATACAGGTAACGGGTACAGGATCATAATCCGCTATAATTGTCGATATAGCTGGGTCCACAACAAACGGTATTAGAAATAGAAAAGTGAAAACCGATAAAATCGCTGTAGTACCTAATGAGTGGAAAAGAGAGATAGAGAGCGAGAAAATTGATTTCAACCTTAATTCGTTTTCCATTGCTTTAATTTAGATCATATCGCACTAAGTTATGATTATATATCAAGGTTTTCTTTCCTGATTTTTCTAGCTTTCAAAAATAAAATTTCTAGTGAAATTTGGGCGTACGAAAGCAGCAATGCAGAGCAGACCTAAACCTAAAGAATGCGTATTGTAATGACTAAAGACTAATGAATGAACTGAATGAAAACATTTTCATATTGTTTTCGATATATTGAAATGTTTTCAGCCTATAATTCTTACAACCTTGGTTGGTGTGGGTTTGAAATTTCAGCACTTCCAAGTATGAATATAAAAATTTGTATAAAACAGTCTCAGAAACGAATACCAAAAACAAAAATAGAAACAGAAAAAATGATTACCATAAAAATAATGTATTCTCTGTAAGGATAAAATGCCTTTTCGCTTTTACGTATCTTCTAGCGCTGAGTTTTGTTATTGTTATGATATTTGCATTACAGAAAATCTATTTACATAGAAATTATTTTCTCAATGCTTCAGCTCTTCTTTTCAACTTCTTTCCTCGACTATCAAAATTCTTCTTCTCTTCTCTTCTTCTTCGCTTCTCTTACTTTAAGTAAATCCTCTACTTAAAAATTTCTCCTAGTCCGTCTTATCCGCACTTTTAATCTCTCACCGAACGAATTTTCAAATGCTACAACTTGAGATTTTTATATCATAGATGACAACAATGACATTAACAAAAATGTTTTAACAGTTTTTGCACGTTTCGAGGTTTTCAGCTGCTATCAACCGAAGGCAAATTTTATCGACACGAATCAATTAAGAATATGTTGCGTATCCCACATTTATTTCATTTGATTATAACAATATTTGTGGCCTTGAGGATTTCAGCAGCAAGGGGCAAGCGAATTAACGGACTTTACAAACTTCAATGAAAATCTCTCCCAAGCGTAACACACTTCTTCATATGTTGTGGCAGGTTGCAGTCGTACTTCTGATAGACGCGATCTGGAGTTTTCGTCATAAAGTGTGTCATTTTTTTACGTCATGCATACTCAAAACATTTGCACAGCGCCTTCAGACACGTTACTCATTCTACATTTATTGAATTGAGGATTACATAAACTATAAGCCCGCAAACCCCGCTCAGCAAACTTCACATAAGGTAATCGTATAGGATAATGAAAGCACTTAGTATACGTATGAATTACTAAGCACAATATTTTATATATTTTTTAAAAGTGACATATCGTCCGTCTTTTTTTTTTCTGAGACCAGACTTGATATTTGTGTTCAGTATTATTTGGCAAGTTATAATGAATAACAAGTCGGAACATTATAGTCCGGCAAAACAGACCATTAAATATCCCGCACCACTTCGCTTAATTCAGTTCTTCACCTCTTTTCCTGATAAAATACCACGCATGTAGGGAATACTTTTCATAGGAGGACTTATATAGGAGGGGACCCAAAACGTGGTCTAAATATGGCCTTTTTTTTTTCCAAAGATTTTATTATTTTCCACATCTCTTCGTCATAAGGAATTATGTATGAGTTAAACTTTGTTGCTATATAGAGATTTATTTTTCGTAAAAATCTCTATACTGGAGGGATTCTAAGAAACGACCTTGCATCGGCCAAATACAATATAGTGAATTGTTATGCTAAATTGCAATTTAGGATTAAATACATCTTTTTCCTATGTAAAGGCTTACGTTTCATGAGGCCTCTTACATGGGGTGGGGTACAAAAAATGTACGTGCGTAGTTCAAATTTGGCCAAGTTCATTGTCTTTTTTTTCGTTTTTGTTAAATTTTATTTACAGATCGATTTCCACTATGAAATATTAAAAATTAGACCTATTTTTTTCATAAGAAGCAGTGGCGTTGTGCTAATTTTTTTTTTTACCAGAACGCTAATTTTTTTTATTTTTTTTTTTAACCGGAACGCGTATATATAATTATATAGATAGGGCCGATCTTGGGCAGGCGGCCGCTCTGTGCGGTCTCATGTCCCAAATTTGACGACGGGGGAGAGATTTCCCCCAATTTTCGCCTGTCTTCTAATGTTTATTATAAATTCTCGTTATCAGAAATCATTTTTAGTTCCGGAACGCGTTCCTGTCCAAAAAGGAAGTACCGGAACGACGTTCCGGAGCGTTCCGGCTCGACAACACCACTGATAAGAAGGCTTATCTTTCCTAGATATGATTATATGAAAGGGGATTGCAAGGCATCGGCCCATCCAATCCAAATTTTTCATATATCACTTTAACATGCCGAAATATTATTATCCAGTGATTTTCGTTGAAATCTTTGGAAAATTAGAAGGCTTTTTCCCCACTACAATGCTTTTCGTATTCTACTTCTCAAGTTCCTTTATTCGATATCCATATCGCTGGTATTATTAAGAAAAAATGAATCGCCGTGTCTACCAGATTCATTTTAAAATTAACCCGTTTTTAGGCAGATAATATATTTTGTATTTTGAGGAGTGCACAAAACTCTTTTAGAAATTCTGTCTTGCTTGCCTTATGATAAATAAGCACAAAACCTTAAAAAAGTGAAAAAGAAAACAAAATTTAATCGCTTGTAACATATGTGGGCATGGCGGATTTTTTTCGTGTTTGCACGTAAGGAGTAGAGTCCTTCGTAAAGTAAATGTGGAAAATTTCAGCCTTCTAACTATAATAATTTCCGAGTAACGAGGAAAAATCGAAAAATTTTTATTAAAAAAAAACTGAGTTGTATCCAGTTTACGTTCCACTGCGCGCTTCTGCTCTGACCGCTTTTGCCCATTTTCAATACCAACCACTTGCGTGCGGAAACTTTCGATGTTCCTACCAAATTTCAAGTCGATATCTTCATTTTTGGATGAGGAAAGTGTCAACAACATGTCCAACACAGGCGGACATACATGGCTAAATCAACTCAGAATTTCGCGCTAACCAAGAATATATATATAGATTATAGGATCTCTGAAGCTTTCTTTTGAGTGTTACATGTATTATGGGAAAAAAGAAAAAAGTGATTATGCATCTATCTTACAGTGGTGGGTATAAACAAAAATAGGTTTGGTATGACGAGTGATAGTAAAAATTGTCCCAAATTGTATCCAAATCATCTGCAAGAAAAACAAGCTCATTGCAGACGCAAAACACCTCAATCTACAGAATTCTGTTAACATAAATCAAACATTGCGGACTGTAGGGTGAATGGAGAAAATACATGGGCAGACATTAGGTGGACAAACGAACGGCTTAAAATGATTTCTGAATCGGTCAGTGTAAGAAAAGGTGGATCTATTAAAAATCTTTCTGGTTCCTACATATATCCGCACAAACTTAATACACCCTATATCGCACAGATGTAGTTGTAGAGTACAACAATTGATCGTTAAAAAAAGTTGAAACAATTGTTTTCTAAATTTTTGACTCGCAAGGTCTCTGATGACGCTGATGAAGCACTAATGTGTGTGGATGTACAATATTGAATTATTTAGTTTGATATGAAAGCAAGCGCTACTTACCTAAGCATACCGAGGTATAGAATTTTGCCTTCTCCAAGATGGTCTCAATTTCATGATCAATCTTGTTCGATTTGATCGAGGCATGGGGCAGAGATGAACGATTTGACTTGGTACTGCTGTTCAAACTGATCTTGCTTCCGGCTAAACTTTGCGTTGACATAGTAGGGCTAGTGGGCAAGGAGGAGAGCATAGTGTTCGCGGTATTACTCTTCTTCATGATGTTTTGAATTTTTTTTTTCCTTTTTTTCGATTTGTATGTTAAACAAAAGCAAACAACGCGCAATCCGGTAACTAAGCTGTACTGCGTTTTTAAATATTTTATATAAAAATTCCGTTTACTGGCTCTGGTTATTGCTTTGTTATTACTTTTTATTATTTATATGAAATGTTTTTAAGCCAAATAATTATATCTAAGTTGTTTAGTTTAGCTTACTTTTGTTACTTTATTTTATTATAGTAAAAAAACACACAAAAAAAAACAAAAAAAAGTTGTCTTTCTTTTTCTTTAAATTTTCGTTTATTTTCTATTAGGTAACTAAGCTGGCTTTTCTGTTATTATTAAACTAAACTTTTTATGCTAAATGTTATTTAAAATTTTTATTTACTTTTTTTATTTTTCTCTTTATTGAAGGTTCATTTAAAGGTTGTTCTTCCCTTTATTATAATTATTATCATTATTATTACTATTACTATTATTATTATTACTGTTTGTTTGTTACTCTCCTTACTATTTTGTTGTATAGGTTTTTATTTGTGTCTAAAGACCTTGATCACGCATCCCTCTAAACCGTTTGTTTAAGTTGTGTGAATGTTTGTTTGCATTGTCGTTACTGTGGTTGTTGCGGTGTATGTACGAAATTGTGGCGATTACTATACGGGTATTATAGTTGCTTTAGGGTGAATGAAGGAAGGAACCGATTGATAATATATAAGGTGAACGGTGGTAATGTGTAGAGATGAAGGATTTAATTCTAATATCGCACGTATATTATTATTGTTATTATTTTTTTTTTATATTTAGCTTTGTTTTTTTTTCTAATTCTATTTTGTGTGTTTTGGTTTTTGTCAGTACTGTGCCGTTTACTTTTATATGAACATTTTTTGGTGTGAGTTAATGTGTGTTTTGCCCGTTGTTTTATCGACGTAAGAAGCAATTAAAACTGAGAATAATTGAATTTGTTTAAACAAATGTGTGTTTTAAAAATGTTTTTTTTTTTTTTTTTTATTTCCGTTTCCGTTTTTATTTTTGCAGTTATGTTGTTCGTTTTTTGTTTTCGTTTTTGTTTTTTTATTTTTTCGTTATTCGAGAACTTTTAACATATTCTTATTTGTCGGTTACTTAAAAAAGGAACGAAGTAGAGAAGAAGCTTAAAAATTATGATTGAAAAAAGTTTTTAAATTAATTTAAATTAATTTTTTCTTTTTCTTTCAAATAGTTTTTTTTTTCTTTTTAATTTATTAATGAACTTGAGTTGTGATCGATAACAGTAGGTGTTGTTGTTGTTGTTGTTGTTGTTGTTGTTGTTATTGTTGCTGTTACAGAGTATGATAAATTATTGCAATGCAAATATGCCCGATTGATGTACAGGACTGTCTTCTTGAAGCAGAGGAATGCCTGCAAGTAAAATAATTTAAAATACAACAACAACAATTAGAATAAGTGGCTTACAGACGTTTTCTAAGCGAGAATACAAATAACACTGGAAGGTGAAAGTACCGCGCTTAAGCCATACCCGTTATCACACTAAACCCTATACAATATAGTTCCTTGGGACTTTGAATGTTGGTGTTGCTTTTGTAGATAGACCAGACTTTCTTTCCGAAATGAACTCATATTGTTACTAAAAGATGGTGCTTAGTGCTTAAAAGTGCTCACACTGAAGCATGGAATGGCGGCCGAAGGGCAGAGTTATACTCGTGTTACATAGGTACATAAATTCGAATTAATAATCACTTAATGATTTTTGATTTTCCTTAAAAGCTTTATAATATCGGAAAATAAGTCTCCGAAATTTTTAAAACTATAATTAGAAAACACTTAACAGTCGGTCAGTTGGTGGCCATCTTCGAATTGCTTTGCTGATAAGCACAGAAAGCTAAGACTTCTTGTATTAGACATTTATTCATAAGGACTTCCATTAGCCGCCTTTAGAGCAAGCAGCTGCCTTTCGCATTTCAACTTCAAGTCAAAGTCAATAATCTAATCATGAAAACCTATCTCAACTTTATCATAATATACTGGGACGTAAATTTTACGTATCTTTATTCCGCTCCTTTTAGAATCACCTTCGTACCGCTGAATTGCAATTTTTCGGATAGCGTAGGTTTTATTTAGAATTCTTACGAGATCTAGTTACAAATTATTTACAGAAACTAATATTTACGACGTCTAATTGTTGTTCTAGTCTTGTCGGTTCGCATGTTGCATTTCAACTCTCTTGACTCGACTCCAACTTTCCTTCTGCAAAAATGCTGCTTAGATACCCTTCTACAAGCAAGTTACCGTTACCCACATTCATCTCGACATCTTCTTCGTCGTGATCACTTTTTCCGCTAAGTTTCTGCTAATTGTTGTTAATCTTTTCGCGAGTCGCCAGCTGCACGATTGTGTCTCTGATTTTTCCTTTCTTTGAAATTTTCTGTCTTTGAAAATAGACCGAATACCTTTCATGAAATCGAAAATCGTCAAATGTTCGCTTTTTGTAAGATAATTTTTAAATTTGCATTCACATAACCTAGCGGTAGTTTGTTTTTTTTTTTCCTTTTTTTTTCTTTGGTCAGCCATTCAGGAGATGTCCTCTATAGGTGCGGGCATGGCGGTGAAAAGGAAGGGTTATAGGAAAAGTGGAGTGAAGAAAGGGAGTACGGTTTGTTCGACGGTGTTCGACCTGAAGATGGAAACGTCAGGTACGGCAGGAAAGACCACTGTTGGTAGGTAGTTGCAACGGGCAGTACGATTAAAAAATGACGGGTCGTGGTAATGTGTTGTGCGGTATACAGGGTGAGAAATCTGAGAAAGACGTGTAGTTCTGATGAAGGATTTAATTGGCGGAACTATCTGTTTTATCTCCATAGAGCACTTGTTCTGAATTTACCTACACATAAGCGCGACACAGTTCACGTTATGCCGATACTCAGTAGAGAGATTTGGACACGCTTTCGTCATCCATGAGCACCTGAGCTTTGCGCTGTATGCGGTATGCGAGGGTCTCCAACCAATGTTTGGAGAGTCCCGCCAACACATGCGAATTATAATCCAATTTTCGCCGAGTATAGGCGGTAGGTGTAAATGGATATCGGCTGTAGTGAAGTATTTTTTATATCGCGTTTAAAAGCGAAACCCCTTGACTGCGTCTTCCGACGCTTCGAACACTTGTTCTGTCCAACGAACATCGTTTTGTATTCTCATACCCAGAACATCAAGGCTTGCCGATTCTTCTACACCACCAAAAGGGAGAAGTCGCTTATCACTTTTCCTGTGCATTAGGTTTTAGTGGAATAAAAGCTTACCCTACTTACGCGACCCCATTGGGATATTTTTATGAGGTCTTGCCCTAGTGCGTTATTCATCATGAAGCGTTTTTTTTGTACCGCATTGCTGGATGGTCTCTTACTAAAGGAAAACGAATGACACGAGGTGCTGTCGTCTGCAAACGAGTAGTTAGGGTTCGCCGTAATGGACACAAAGTTCTTAATGCACACTAGGAAGAGACAAAGGGAAAAGAACAGATTGCTACACTCGTTTCATTAAACATCGTAATGAACGCCTTATATAAAACTGTAAATCCACGCCCGAAGCGCACAAATTGAGGACTATATTAGCGAAGTCCACGTGGAGAGTATTAGCGATGAAATAATTTTCTTGAGTATAATAATTTTCAAAAATTCAAAAATGGGTCATCCATACGACCTATTTATAGCATATTTCACGCGCAGATTCCGACTTTAAGTTGACCCAAACTAATTGAAAAACAGAAGCTAATGGTTCTTTATGTCATATGATTACAATTCATCGGGACCCTTAAATATATCGTTAATTCTCACCGTAAATTCATTTGCTGTGATTAGAACCACTTTCACTCCATCAGTCAGAAGTAATAAGGATTGTTCGCTTTAATAAACAACAACAAATATTGCAATCGTAATCATTAGACTGTATTTTTCGATAGCAAAAACGTAAATAATAAAGAATCGTGCGTTTGCATTTGCTTGAGTCAAAGCTAAAGCTTTTCTTTTTTTATATTGAATTTTTGCAGGCTCTCGTCTTTTTCTTATTTATACAATATTTATAAAGAAAAGGTTTCTTTTGTGCACAAAATATCGGAAATATAGGTTATTCTCTCCATCATATAGGTTACTCTCTCCATCTCTATCCTACGAGACTTGTGATACGGGGTGTATTGACTTTGTGCACGGACGGTTGTAACGCCCACGATGACTTCATATAAATCCAATTTTTATTATGTCAATCCATTCCGAAAAGGATTCTACGCTTGTCTGTCCGTCTGTCCGCTTAACCGCTTGTCCGTCTCATGTCTGTCCATATATTTTTATGCTCAATCTACAACAAATCGTTTGATCTTTAGAATTAGGAAGCAGCCGATGTATAGCGTTATTTTCCGAAACTATGCAAACCTCTTCAGGTTAATCGTCATAGTTAGCCACAAGTAAATCAATACCAACATCGCCTTGATTAAAACATGGCAGGAGTGTGAATGCAACCTCAAATGCATGAATGAACGCAAGAAGAAGAGAAAATTCGTACTTGAGGCTTGTTGATAAACTGTAAAAGTTGTAAGATTGGAAGAATCGGTTTTTAAGTTTCTCTCGCTTTGTATTTGATAATAAGTGAGTTGATGTTGAATAAAAGTAAAAAGCAGGTCAAAGAATCTGTATTGGGTGGGACCCCACTCGCAATTTTCAAAACATTGCATTTGAAATTTGTGATGCATATATGAATAGTTGATACCGTTATATCTAAGGAAGTATCGCGACTCCATCTTTTAACTTTTTGCGGTCAATTTTTCGATTGCTATACGTTTTCTCATTTTTCTCTCCCACTGGGCGGATAAATGCTAGCTACTCCCAGTTACACAGCCGGTATTTGAGTGTAACCAACCAACGAGGCGTGATCTTGATTCATAAATAACAGGTAAATAACAATTCTTCATGTATTAAATTATAACAAACATCGAGATAATTTACTTTTCTGATTTAGTTATGATTTGTGCTTGACGTTACATGTTTACACATACATTCTTACGTTTTGACACATAGATTCTATTATTATAAATACGGTTAAGGCTAACCATATGCGATATCCTTTGCATATTACTTTCATCTTCATTCGCCATAATTTGCTCAACTCTTTTTTTTTTCCAAAAGCGATTAATTCACTCTTTTAAAAGGATCATCACATGACTTTCATTTCTCTGCCTGTTTGTCAAAGGCAATTACTTAAGCTATTTATACACATGTGCACACATATATATGTCATTGAAGAAATTTATAATAAAATTATGCGGCAAAACACGCTATAAAATGTAAGGATAATAAAAAAAAAAAAAAAACGTAAATAAAAATAAAAAAAAACAGATGAGCTAAACCTCAAAAGACCCTGAAAATATATGTCAGGCAAGTACAAACACACGTATACAAATATGAAAGAGTGTAAAAAAAAAGAGAATGAATTTTTAGTCGGATTAAGCCGAACATTTAATACCCATACCTATACACATCTTGTAATCATATTTGACTCCGAGTTAGAACAAAGATCGATTCACTCGATATAGATTACTTATGACATAGAATGCATCGTATATCGAAAGTATTGCAAATCGCTTATCTGATGTGGCAACTTCTCATAAATTATTGTGCAAACTAGAAAATCGGTGTTTGTCACGTGTTCATCTTTTTTATATATCGTTCTTTAGCTCTTGAACATTTCGATCAATTTAGATTCGTATGTTGGCAAAGTAAGGTAAAAATGCATGCGCCAGTGACGCCTACACAGAATATACAGCTTCCCGTGTGTGCTCAAACTTGGCAAACTTGGCCAAGGATTTGTTTTTATCACCCCTACGCCTATGACATGCTCCGATATCGTGTGAAAATACGACGTGAAACATATACGATATACGATAAATGCGACGTGATGTAAAGGCATTTATTTATGAAACGAATCGAGGATACTAAAAGATTCGGTTCAAGCTTAATAAAACTGCTTTTTTTATTATACGTTGAACTAGCGAAGAGAAGAAAATTTGATTTGAAAATTTTTTTATTAATTGCATGAACTTTTACGATTCTTGAACCTGGAAGAATTCGAAGGAAAGTTTTGTTTGGGTATGCAAAGGTCTTTTATAAGATTTCTCAATAAACATACAGACGCACAGACTGAGATGGTTCAGGAGATGTCGTTGTTTATGTGATGCTAAATAAATTTATATTAATTTTAGATATGAAAAAAGAAAAATCGATTTATGTCGTCGGTTTGACTGAGATATTTTTTGTGTCTACAAATAATAAACGAGAATGCGCGAATAAATAAAAAATGTGTAAGCGGTTGAAGAAGAAGAAAGGTTGTTGCTTACGTGACGGATCTCATAGAGCCATGACTTCATCGCCACCTCCACCTCCGCCGTTATCACCATTAGCCTGATCAGTTAAAGCGTTCTTCGATAATATTGTGTCGGTATCCACACAACCTTTGAAACGCATCTTAGCATCGTCACCTACATAAACGGTTTTTTGACAGAGCAACAGCACTAGACAAGAAACTACAAACAGCACCGATGGGACTACCGAAGCAAATACAAACTGACGATATGTAACTTCCAAATTGAAACGAGCTACAACAACATCCTTCTTTTGGGGCGAATAGAAGCAAGGGAAACGAGCACGAGCATTATGATCGCTGCCATCACGGCCGAAATCCTTAAGAAATTCTTTGCATTCATCCATCAGTGTATTAACACAACCCTCCAGATTAATCATAAGCTTCGATTCATTCGATATAGTCAGATCTACATCGGGCGGTGCTATCTCTGGCACCGGATTCGCTACGGTTATATGTAAATGACTTAAGTACGTAAAGTTGGTGAGATCCGTTAGCATGCTATGCTCTATAGTGGAACCGTTTATGCAATCCATTGCATCTACCCGATCGGAAGTGTTCTTTATGAAATAACACGATGCCATTACCACATTATCGCCTGATTCATTCCATACCTCCTCTTCTGTTTCCGCGTTTATAGCGTTCTGGCATTGCGATAAATACACTTTGTCGCCGCTTAGTATTACCACATTTTTATTGCGTGTTGGTATATCAACACAACGGCGGTCGCAGTTGTAAGGGGTACGTATCTTACGGCAAGTGCCGCGATTGCATGAAAACAAGCCACTTATATCCATGCAATTGATTTTCCCTCTCCTACCTGAACACTTAACTGGTGAATCACTGTTCTTGAAAACACATTCAAAGGCATCGGTGATATTTAAACACTGACCAGCTGTGCAATTAAAAGTTCCCGTAAGATTTTTACATTCGTCGTGTATGCAACGGGCCTTATCAGCTCGATCCTGATCAATGCCATAGCAGGTCTTATTGGCCGAATTAGTGCAATTCTGAAAACTTAAATTGGTGCCATTGTTACGTAGATTTACATAAATTTGTATGCACGCGCCCGATGTTTTACTTAGGCACCATTCGCCGCACGAGCCCCATTCACAATTCTCCTTATTTACCGCACGTGTTGTAGTGCACATGACGGGCGTCTGATCAATGCCGCTTTTAAAGGCTCGCGTCGACGGCATATATATGGCGACTGTTAAATAAACTAGAGCTACCGAACTTAACACCAAAGTCATTTGACAGACACATATTGTGCCGCAAATTCGCTGATCCTGTGGCGGTACTATTAAGTCCTCACTGGGTACTTTTTTCTTACCCATAATCGTTGACTAAACGTCGGACGGGGGAACCTGGTTGCAAACTATTCAATGCCCTCCTCTTAAGAAACTTCAATGACTAACTTTACCTTGCTTTCTACACTAAAACACAATTCAAGACGTTTTTAACATAATTTCACATTCATCCGTTCGTTATCGGCACTGCTTTTACTCGCTCGGCATGATGATTGCATTTATCGAATAGTACTTTTACAAAATTTTGATAGTGTGTTAATGTGGTGACGAATTTTATTATGTTTTTTTTCTTCCTCTTTTCAAGCAGGTATATGCTCGATTTTTTTCTTCATTCGCTTGAGAGATTGCGAAAGCAAATTTTTTTCGCTTTTAATTTTGCATAAAATTTTTGTAAATATTTAAAACTAAAATCGAAATTTCATTGTTGCTTTTATAAAACAAACAAAAAAAGCAAGCAATGTTCACAATTTCTTTCCTCCTATCGATTTTCTCTGCCAAGCTCACAACAATTTCTCAACGAATAATTTTTGTTTTTCGAAACGACGAACACTTTGTCTTATTGCTATGATTATTATTATTTTTTTATTTTTTCCTATGAACTTTAGGAAATTCAATATTTTCGCGTGATTTTTGCTTGTGTTTTTTAAAAATTTTTAATTTTTTTTTTATTTTTTGCTTTAAACTCTATTTTCTTGACCACAGTCAATATGTTAGTCTGTTGAGTTTCTTTTCGATTTCTTTCTTTTTTCTTTTTTTTTTTTTTCTTATCTATATTTTTTCCTCTGCTTTAACTGTTTTGCGTCCTCGTATTGTGGTGCTTGTGTGCTTTTCACTACAATTTTTATGGCCTAAGACCCCAGTTGGAAAATGTTGTTTATGTCGGGAAATCAAAGTCATGCGCACGCAATTGCTTCTCGTCCTTTTTTAGTTATTTTCTTAATTTTCTTTATTAATTTGTTAGGATTAGGATTTCGTGCTAAAAATCAATAAAGAGAACAACCTGAGATTTTTTTTTTCAATTACTTTGGCGTTCTTGTATTTTCCCTCACCATAAAGTTTCCTTTATTGAAATATTTGCTTTTGCGTTCCATTTATTTCTAATCTTATAAATAAACTGATTTTTTATTCTTCTTATTATTATTGTTATTAGTGTTGTTGGGTCTAATGAGTTTCACTTGATACTCTATTCGAATTATTTCGTTTGCGAAACATTTGAAATAATGCTTATCAGCTTTCAAAGGGAAAAAATTACAAAACAAGCATTCGATAAGACTATGAGACCTCACGCCACTTAAACTGCATCTTGCGTGTGCATTAAATAAGGCCACTAGGGCTCATTAATTTTATTAAATAATTTTTTTATCACAATTGTACAGCTATTCTCATTGCAACTCGCTTCAACGAATAACATTTTCAATAGGCCTTCGGCACAGCTAGGTGGCATCGTCTTCTTATAACATTGAAGAAATTCACCTCTTCCCCTCACTTCATTATAAGAATAGACACAATAATGTAACAGGCATTGGGTACGCACCCAAAATCTCATTTCTATTTCGCACTTATCTGATTATATTTCTAGTTACACTCCTTCGGATTTCTGGTGTGACTTTTGAAAATTGTAGCGACGATTTTGATTGCTTTCTTCATTGGAATTTATGCTTCATCATCCTCTTTGTGACGACGCATCGGCGTTCGATTTCGTGTGATGGTCGATTCAGTTCTAACTGTGGTCTTTTGTCAAAGTTCGCCTGTGATCGCCTCGTAGACAGCAAAATTCAATTCGTCGTCACTAACATCGCAGCCTACAGTTTTGCAATATTCTTCTCATTTAGAAGGCGTCCATTCGTTGGCTTATCTGAATCATTATAACCTTGCCTTTGTACGCCTTTGTATGATTATTTGTCATTCAAATCTAAGTCAAGTATTTCCCGGAACTAAGTCACAAAGCGCAGTGCAGTTTGTGCCGTTTTAATTTAATTGAGGCTTTCGCCGGGATACTTGATAAATGCTAACACTTAAAAAAAAATCTTTCAGTCGCTAGGGAAACTTGAAAGTTACACATCAAAAGAAAACTCCAATGCATTTTGAATCTACGATATGTTCAGTCGATTAACCGGTACTGTGTCTATCTAAAATACAATGAAAATTATAATGGTTTGTTGTATGTTGTATTGCATACAGCTTAACAAAATTTGACATCGCGACAAAACAACTGTTCAGAGAATGTGACGTAACATTTACATGTTTTATTCAGCAACCTACGTTCCTAGGTGCAGGAGAAGGGCCAAGATTGCAGATACGCCCAGATAATTTTTGAAAGCAGAAATACTCTTGAAAAATTTTATCATTTTTCAGACGAGTACATTTTGAACAGTAGATATGAAGCTAATCCTAGAGAATAACAACAATTTGACTCACTGTCGTATCCACTTTTAATAAAATAAAGTATGCACGACGTACGCATCATCTCAGAGTTAAATATTCGCCATAACACGATCGCAACTTAATTATTCAACTGTTGGCGAACTCGGGGCCGTATTGAGTGCAAACGTAACGCAACGTAAAAATTTTTTAGAAAATGTATTCAGTTTCTTTTTAAATTCATATCCGTTATTGACTGAACTAAGTACGTTTTTGTAGGAGGCTTAAAAATTCTTAAAATAGGTTAAGAAACTGGCGAAACTCTTTATCAAAATTCTTGCACATTTTCATTAGGTCAATATAAGTAACTTAAGATAATAAAAAAGGACAAATCTTATCTCCACATTTCAATTGTTACGAAAATATTCTTCAAACTTGGAAGACATATATGTATTACTACATGCATCTAAACAAAAATATGTTCTGTAGTGAGAATCTCGGTGCTTTTTAATAAAAAAACTTCGGAAAGAAAGGAAGAAGAGATGAAACTACAAAAAAATTTGTTTAACACAAACACCACTCTGAAAATTAAAATGCATAAGCAATATATTGCGTAACTGCTATATAATATATCGCATAACAATCTTTTCCCCTTTTAAGACAACTCTTAAAACAGTGCGGAAACATAACATCCTTGAAAGAGAGACATGCATGCAAAATTTGAAGGGCAATGTAATCAAAATCAATAACGCAAACTATTGCTCGTTACACAAATCCTTCTGATTGCAGGCCGGCCTAGCCATTAAATAACTGTCTCGATCTTCGCACTTTTCCACGAGACTTCAATTCATTCAAATTCGTTCACACCTTCATAACTACTAGTAAATTTATGATGCAATTGCATGGCTATAGTTTCAATTAGTTAGTGATAACTGCTATTGTCGTTCTAAAATCTGCCTCAGGAAAACATATCAAGACGTATTGATTTTTCTTCTAGTTCATTGCCAGTCAAATCCATATAGATAAACAATTTCAGAGGCCCATCACACCAAGACTATATGTTTTGTGTAAATCTTATAGTATATGTTTTTTTTTTCGATATTATTGTGCCGCTTATAACATAATATATACGTTACAAGTTGTCACCGGATTTACATCACACACAGAACGCATATGCATATCCTTTTTCGAATTGTAAATTTCTGTTCTGTCCGTCAGATAGACGGACAAGCAATTATGGGAAATTTGATTGAATACTTCGTTCGTACTGTTCAAGGCCGTATATACCGTACGTACGTATATGGAATTTTACAAATAGATTGACAAAAAGAGTTTACCCGTTTGGGTTGGCAGTGCGTGTAAGAATTTTTGAAATTACTTAGTCAATAATCTTGAGGCAGTTTTTAATGCAGGTTATTAAAGCCAGGGAACCGCAAAAGCAAATGCACCGGTCTACCGGATGCATGCATATAGCGCTTGGATTGTTCTACGCGTAGGTTCCCATGCGGCGCAGTAAACTAACCACACGAACTAAACTTGCTTTCCGAATGATGTCTCAATAAGTAGAAAATAGTTTTAACAATGCGGACTTGCATTAATATTATTATTTGACTCCGATTCACTTTCATCCTTACATCTTACTTTATAAATATTCAGGCATGCACGCTCGACTTACCTAAGATTGTTTTGTTGTCCTTAATCTTCTTCTAAGCACACGTTTCTTTTTTACGTCTTTTCTACAAAAATTAAAGCAAATTTTCTCGGACCGTTATCTGTTCAGAATGTCATCACGTTTTGTATATAAAATGTGAAATTTTTATTACTACACAGCGAGTGACGACATAAATATATTTATTATTTAAAACCGTTGCTTATAATAAATTCATTAAAAGATACGGTACACGGTGCGTGCGTACGCCACATCACATCACACGCCTAGTATAATGTATTATTGATTTAATACATTTGCAATAAAATTTTTGGCACTTTTTATATTTGCTAGAAATTTTGTTCTACGCCATTTTCTGTTTTCTATAACAATTTTTTTTTTTTTTTTTGTTAATTATTTTTCGCTAGAAATTTTTGATTTTTCCTTTTCTCGTTATTGCTGCTCTCTGTTTTTTTTCGTTCTTCGTTTTTCTTCTTTCAATAAATTAAAAACAACATCACATGTTTTTTTCCTCTTATTTTCGATTCAAGTGTTTCTTTAAAAAAAAAAAAGAAACAATTTTGACATCTTATTATGTCATGATATAAAATGACTACAGATGACAGTTAAAACGCTATGCGTTTTATTTATTATATTTACCGAAATTCATTTTTTTCTATGCTATGAGGGTAACATTATGTCGCTCTTCTTCATATCATTATAAGTGCTGTGTGAGTATATCTTGTTCGCAATTTGTATAATAGTTCCAGCAAAGAGCACCGAAAAGGAGAGAAAAGGAAAGAGGAAATGAAAAACTTTGAGGGAATATGAGAATGATGAGAGCAAAATAATAAAAACAAAAACCCGAAAAGAATATTACTTCCGTTATGAAATAAGAGTTCATTCAAAAGCTCTCTGAGAGAACGATTTGTTTATCTATTTCGAATACGCGTAAATATATATAGGAGGAGAAAAATGCAAGAATAAAAAGGAAAAGGAAAAAGAAAATTGAAAAGGAAAAGAAAAAGAAAAAGAAAAAGAAAAAGAAAAAAACGTGAGTCATAAGCAAAGCATGAAAATATTAATTTAATAAAGTTACCTTAGTGTAGGTTTAGCTTAACCAGAGGGTGTATGTGTAAGAAAATTACGGTTATTTCGTTATTATTATTTATATATATCTATATATATATCTATATATATATATATATATATTTTTTTTTTACCACAAGTTTTGTACATAATATAACAAATAACAAATAATTGATAATCTTATAACTTTAACATGGACAAGTTTAATAACATGTGCCAAAGTGACGTCGTTTAATGTCATCAGCATGTGCTTAAGATTTTAAAGTTCTATGTACTGACGTGGAGTTTAATTTTAAGGTTAAAGCTTTTATTTTGATTTATTTTTCATTTTTTCTGTTTATTTCAAATTTTTATTATACATTATGGGAGATCTCGGTTTTGTTTAGTGCTTCAGTGACCGTTATTAGACAGTGAGCTTGAATACACGGATCTTAGTATTTTTATTCCTTGGTTGGTTGGTTTTTATTTTTCACTTTATTTTAAAACCGAATTGATATTTTTATACTACATATAAATGTAGACACGCGCACACCTTCATACATATATGTATGTATGTATATAGGTTTATATAAATAAAACCATGTATATACATATATATATATATATACATATATATATATCATATATATATCATTTGTTTGTTTGTATTCATGCACATACGGATAGAGCAGAATAAGAAATAAATTTATACCATCATGACGACGTTCCGTTTAGCTGACAAGCAGTAATTTGACTTCTTTTGCACTTACGACCTGAACAATCAGGTCAGCGTTTTTTCTTTTTTTTTCTTGAGAAAAAGAAAGGCCAACTTAAATAAAACAAAACAAACAAGACAAAAAAAAAGAAAAAGCGAAAAAACTAAGAATATTATAAATAAAAAATGTCTTTGTAACATTTCACAAATTCTAACCAAACAAGTCTTTAGCGAATAGCAAACTTTGCGAAACGTGTTTGTTCGTGTGTACGTGTAGATATTGTTTCATTAAAGTAAAATGTTAAGTGAAAAAATAAACCTAGCAACAACAAGGAATAAAGGCTTAGCAAATTTTAAAATTCTTTATTATAGTAAACATTTAGTATGTTCACGATCTTTGTTGTGTTTGTTATCAAATATCAACGAAATCGGGGAAAGAATTTTGTGTTGAAAATTAATTTTCAAGAAGAAGAAAGTGAAAAAGATAATCATACTCACATTAAATAACTGTAACTGCTTAAGTTCATTTTTTTTTTTTCTTTTTGCTACGACTGTAAGTGTAATGGGCGGATGTGAGAAAGTATATATATATGCATTCCTGTTCGGGCGTGTGTCTGTGTACGTGTATGTGTGTAGGTTTCCCGCATGCATAGCCAAGTGTTTTTCGTAAGAAGAGTAAGGGTGCGAACGTATAGGTCAGCAATAGTAAAATTTTCGTTATTGTTTAATAAAAAAATGCAAATAAACGTAAACTTTTTTTTTAATTAAGTAGAGTTACATGTTATAAGAAAAACGTGAAATCTCTTTAATTGCGAAAGTTTCTAAAATCGTTTACAACTCGTTCTCGTGTTTTATTTCGTAATAACCGACGGATGGTACTACTTTGTGCAGTGCAGTGTTTTATTTTTTTCCTTTGTTTTTTTTTTCTCTTACTTAAGTTCCAATATTGACGGATGTTGACAGCCAGCTACAAAAAAAAGAAGCCAAATATAAGAAGAACTGAAGTTATTAAAAAACTATATACAGCGGTTACATAAAATAAAGATATTCTCTACAGATAAGAGGAAAATGTTTCAATGAAATTCAAATAAACAAATAAATAAGTAATAAAAACTGAACTATGAATTTTAATTAAAATGATGAAAATAAGAAGATTTTCTATGTGTAAATAAGATCGGAAAAATTTCGTTGCATATATATATGAAAAGAAAGATTTATTGAAAAAAAAAAACTTTTTTGCTTGGCAGCGACGACAACAATAGGTTACCCCGTTAGTATGTTATAATGTGCGTGTTGGCAACGTGGCGCCAGTTAAATATATAAATTATCAGCTAATTTAAAAGTAACCTTAAGAGAAAACATCTATAAATTTTCATTTTACTCGCTGCTTCGTCCCTTCCTCTCTTTGGTTATGTCTTTCTGTCATTCTAAGTTCTAACTAAATGAAAAAAGAAAAACAAGAAAATTCTAATAAAAGACAAGAAATACAGAAATCAACAAACCGTCCACAAAAATCTAAAAAGTAAAAAATTTTAATAAAATTATATTAAGTCGACCACGACAACCAAAGCAACAACAACAAAACAGCAACAATAGTATCAACAATAATAGTAACGTTAACAGCAGTTTTCAAAAATAATTTAAATTTTAATATTTCGTTTCGTTCGTTCGTGCGTGCGTTTATGATTTCATATAAATTAAAACTTTTTTGTAAAAAGCCAATCAAACTGTATAACTGTGCGTGTGTAGTGCACGTTTATAAACAACAAGAAGCAATTCCTGCAGCCTTGAAAAACAACTAAACGCCATATTAAAGCTATAAGTACATGCATGTACGCTCATTATTACTATGATTATTATTGTTATTAGTACATACTCAAATGATTTGATGATGAGTTAAAGCAATATGCATAAGATACATCCAATGGTTATCTATTAAAAGAAGAACAAAAAAAAAGAAAGAAAAATAGAGAATTAATGAAAAAGTAATTGAAGTTGAAAATAAAAAACAACAAAAAAAAGGTATAAAAATATACAACGACTTTCATCCCGCATCTCATTACAAATGGCAAAATTGAAAAGCTATTTAAAACTGAATAGATAATACATTTTTTTTTTTTTATCAACCGATTGCGTTTAACTCAGGATTTGCATTTTAATTTAACTGCACTCAGTCTCTACTTCGTCGTTTTGTGTTCATGTGAAACAAAATACAACGTGCACGGGGGTGCTTATGTTTACATATATATGTATATATATGTATGCATATGTATATATATGTATGTATAGATATATATATATATATATAAATATATATATATATTTATAAATATATATATACCTATATAAATATATATATATATATATATATATATATATATATATGCTGTGTATGTGTTATTCGTTTGTCGTCATACAACTTCCGTTGCAGTTGGCCGATGAAATGGCCATAAATGTATCATCATTACGGTCATAAAGCTTTGTTCGATGAGAGAATAAAACGAAAGAAATCGAATAGACTCCTAAGGAAAATATCAATTAATTTTAAATAAATAAGAAGACGATTATAAAAACCAAGACCAAAAGCGTTAAGAATCACATATATATAGAAAGCAAACGTAAGCAACGGAAGCTTCACTGCCAATGCAACGCGCACAAAGGAAGTAAAATTATTTAACCTTAATAACTAAAAATAAATAAAATAAAAATAAACTTAAAAATTAAAAGCAAAACGTATATCCTCGCCTCGCATATATACGTACAACGCTCTTTTCAGAGAGAGAGTCAACATAACTTCTATCTTGTAGAACGACGTTATAAAGTTTAGCATTCCTATCATTATCAACATTGTCACGACGTCATCACTATCGCCACTGTTCGAAAGCGTGCAACAGCAATAATACTAAAGAATCAAAGGAGTTATAATTCTCTCCCTTGCGATTGAGGGAGTCAGAAGATTTAACGGATTGAAAAGGCAAAGAACTGATTAAAACTAAAAAAAGTTTACAAACGCAAAAACACTCTAAAGTAATTTGAACACCCTGTGATATATATAAATTGCACTGTAGACATCTTTATTATACATAACATATATATACTTTTATGTATATATATATATATATAGAGAGAGAGAGAAAAGTAAATATATATATATATGTGTAAATACTGAAGCTGTCATATATAACGTTAGAATATAAATAACTCGTATCCATTTATATTTAAACTCTAAAAGAATCATTTGTTAATTCTCTTCCTCTCCTACTCTCTCTCTCTCTCTCTCTCTATCTATCTATCTATCTATCTCTTTCTCGCTGACTGTCTCTTGGTATTTCTGTACTCCGGCTCTCACTCTCTCGTGTGTGCGTGTGTCCTATCCAATCTCTCGTTCGCTCGCTCGCTCGTTTGTTGTTTATCTCTGTTGTGCTGTTCTTTAACTTATTATACTCGCTCTCTGTCACTTAATAACTCTTTTTCTCAATAAATTTATTATCGCTTTAATATTATTATAAAAAAAAAAATCAAACAAACAAACAAACAAATAAATAAACCAAAACAAAAATAAAATAACATCATTAAGTAATAAAATTATTAATTAATTAATTAATTATTTCGTTGAGATATAAAATTTTGATATAATAATAAATAAAAATGGTTGACGACGCCGAAATACGTACTTTTAGAGAGAAAATGCTCTTTTATACGACTGCCTTTTTCATATTGCTGGGTACCTTTAGCATGTTTGCCTTTCTATTCTTGGTACCGTTTGTTATAGAACCCGCTTTCACCACAATTTTCATGCAATTCGAAGAAGTGCCCGCTCTATGTGAAACTTTTTCGACGGTACGTCGTTTCGGTAATAGGAATTGTACCTGGTCGTCATGCCGTGAAGGCTGCACCAAGGAAATATATGAATGTACACAAATTAAAGTAAACTATAGACTCAATCTTTATAATTATACGGATGAATTTAATTTCACTGAGTATCACATCAATCTAAAGGAGGCCGAAAGAGAAAAACCGCCTGTTAAGCGTACCGATCGTTATGAGCGCGCCATACGCGATTACGAATACGATGATATTAGTTTTAATGAAAATATTAATTCGTTGGAAGAGGATAGAGTGGGCGTTGGTGGGGATCGCTTAATACAATTGGAAAGTTTAAATTTGGAAACATCAAACGATGTAACGACCGGGCTTAGTGAATCAAATGCATTCGATCCTAATGATTCGAATAGCTTCATGCCAATAACGGATGATGAGAATAATTCCAATATGGGATCAGATGGCCTAATAAATGGTGGCTCTGATGTTTTCGATGAAATCTCAGAATTGAATCGTGATCTTTTAAATGGCACTTACTTTTATGTCGGTGCTCATCTTTATCCAAACGTAAAGGGTTGTGGTTATCCGCCCATGCTCAATTGCACCATATGGCTGAAACGTTACGTACGTATAGGTGTCAAGTTCCCTTGTTACTATTCTAAAGTGGATCCCAGTGTAGTAATTAGTGACTTAGATTATTGGCAAAACACGCTAAACCTTGTATACTCGATGGCTATACCCATACCGTCGTTTATAATATCTGTGATCTATTTAACGTATGCTTATTTCAAAATTTACAATGAGGACGAAGAGACTGCACCGTTAGATAAAAACGCTGAAGACATGGACATCGATGAGGAGGGTGTCGATGATAGTGATGGCGCTGCTTTGGCTGAAAACGCAGCCGGTAGTCAAATTATTAATGTACGTGATTCCACTACCGGCGATAGTGTACTGGCCGATGGTGTTCTACCTAACGGTGGTCCTGGCATGACTGGATCGCTATCGCATCCCGGTTCAGTAACAATGCCAAGTCAATATATAGCTCAAACGCCCGGTTCCCAGCTAACACCCAATTCGGATATGAATTCGTTTGGTCATCAACTAAAAGTTCAAATGGTAGACGAATTATCAAGAGACTCACTTGATAATGGAGTATTGTCAACTTCCAATTCCGTGCAAGGGTAAGTGCAAAATCCTAAAAATGACTCGAGTAATTAAGATTTAGTTGTTCACTTCAGCCAGCTAGCCTTCATATCAACGCGAATGTCTTGAGACCAATAGATCGCATCACAGTTCAAATATAATTATTTCGTTTAAAATAATTCCCAATTGGCTTACTGAAGCGTCTATATCCAGCGAAAATTAATCTGTTCCTATTCGATTGCGTAAGGCTCCGGATTAATGTGTAGTCTCTGGTCTCTAGTTAAATCTAGTGACAGTTATAAGCAGACTTCCAACGATTATATGTCGCTTTCGAAAACTAATATAATGATCACCTTCTGCCACACAATATTTTAAAGGATGATTTTGTGAAAGCAAACGGAAGTATAAACTTCTTTTGCCTTTTTATCACCCGTTAGTGAGCATTTATGGCAAACTTTAGGTCGATACTTAGCATATTTCGTAAATTATTGGGACAAAATACGTTGAACTGTTGCAGGGGTTGCGCAAAAAGCACACCATTTACACCTTGCCCAGGAAGGGTTAATTTGCAAGCATCTTTTGCAGTTAACTTTCTCACTAATAATCAGCTATTTTTATAACCTGCGCTGCGTACAATTTAGCTTTGTTTTTTTCTTGGCTTATCGGATAGTTTAACTTATACTTAAATAAAAAAAAAAAAAAATTATCGTCATAGGGTATAATTTTTATGCTCACCACACGTAGAATGGTAGTATTTTAAGAACCTTATGCATAGTAAACGTATTCTTGATTAACTTGGACCTTGGAATTTTGGATCGATTTAATCATATGTGGCTGTTTGTTCAATCATTCGTCCGTCCGTATGTGTGTTTGTCTCTAAATCGCTGTATCTATTCAAGCATTAGTCGCTAAAATTAAAACAAAAAATTGGAATTGACTTGTTAGCGTACACTCTCAGTTGATGGCTACGTAGTCGGGTCTAGATAAAATAGATGTGACCGGTGCACAACTCCCAGTTTACCGTAGGGGAAATCTCTAACTTACAACTCCTAAAAATGGTCTTAAATTGCGCACAAGCATCCACGAAAACAACCTAATAAGGTCAGCGGGAAGGTTTGCGCATATTTGCACCTGAAGAATCAGAATAAAAAGATAAAAAATTATTGGTTAAATAAAGTCAATAAAAGATCTTGGTCTATAACTAAGAATGTAAATATTTTCTTAGGTCCGCATGAATAGTCGAGTTGCTGTAAATCACGACTATCAAGCCCCAGTGTTCACTATAGTAGTGTTCAGTGCAGCTATAGTGAGCGCTTGAACGGCAAAGGTATAACACCTACCGATTAGGCACACATTCACTGGGCTGTGGCCACCACTTCCGATCTCTTTGTCCTATTCTTTCTCCTTCCTCACTCATTTTTATACCTCGCGAATAGGGGACATACCTCCGGTGACTGGCCATGTTTAAAAAAAAAAGATTCTAAGGTCAGCCCCATAGGCACAATCGTAAATGCTTTAGTGTGGTGTGATGGATTTTGGAGATTTACTCTAAAGCCATTATAATCACTTTCTTACTTGATTACTTTTCAATCATTTTAAGATTAGACTCCCCTTTTATAACACCGTTGGATTCAGAGATTGATTGGGAATTAAACTTGTTTGACTGTCTGTCGTTCCTGGCTTTTTGTAATATAACTCACAGGTCGCTCTGTTGATAAATCGTCATATAAAAAAACGATGTAATTTTTAGAATTTCGCGACTAAATTCGCATAGTAATCGTATTCCGGCATTCTAAAAGTTTAGTTCGGCTGGAGCAATTTTTTGAACCCCTTGCTATATAGCCAGTCCTACGGAAACTGAATCTTTTTATGAGAAAAAGACATCTTTAATATTTTCTGATGAAAGTGCAATCAATCGTTTGTCCGTTTTGTTGTCATGTCATCAACAAGCAAACAGCTATTTTGAAAATGCTTTTTTTTCGATAAAATCGAGTGCGTTGACTTATTGTGGCTTAAGGACGAAGGCTATTGAAAATAGTTTGAATGAGTCCTTATCTTGGCAATTCGTTACATGAATAAGGGTATTAAGCAAAGTCGTGTCGAGTATTTAATTGTGGGCCATGTACCGCGTCCCACGATAGTGGGACATGACGAACTAATTTTGACAAGATTCCCTGTTTAACCGACAAATTAATTATGCACCAATTGTGACTTTTCTCGAGACATTTGTTATTATTTATTAAATGCAGTTTCAAATCGTACGCAGTAATGAAAACTGATTCTCTCCAAAAACAAAAAGAAGAAGAAGAAAATATTAATTTTCAAATCTTATTTAAAAACTAATCTCAAACAATGTCCAGTATTTTGCAATCGATAACCAATTCCGAGGTAGCTACGCCTACGAAATTCTTAAATGTAGGTAAATAAAAAGACGTAAATCTTACTTTTGGCTTGATTCATCATGATTTTGTCTATCGTATATAATAAAGCCGCGATCAGAAATCGCGTTTTGGGATAATGACATTTAATTACAGGTTACCCACACGATGTGATTTTTGAAAAATTATTCTAACATGAATTGTTTTTTCTTCGTTATTTTAGGAACTTGAGCAAAACAATGACGACGAGTATCTCAACTCCACCCGGACCAGTGGCTGCCGTGTAAAACACTATAAACACCCTTTTTACAAAACTGAACTAGAGTTTAACAATAAAATAATTTATTTTCATTTTTTGTGGAACAAAATCCGAAATAGAAGAAAGAAAATGGATTAAAAAAATAAAAAAAGAATTAATTTTCCTTAAAAAATAGTTAAAAAAAAAGACAAAGAAAATATAGATTAACATAACGCAATAGGACGAAAAATTATGCAATAAATTTCAATTAAATAAATATATATATAAAAAACGTGACAAACAACACCAGAATACGTGCAATGATTAACAAATAAAAATGTTATCACGAGAAAACATTAAGAAATTTTGTAGAATTAAAATAAATTAAAATAAATATATTGAAGAAAATTAGTTAAAAAAATTTTCTAATTAAAAAAAAAAAAATGATAAGAATTTCTAAACCAGATAACAATCGTAAGCAAAAAAAATGAAGGCCGCACTTCCGCAAACGATGCGTACAGTGATGCGGCAACGAACCTAAATACCTTCATACTCACACCTAATCTACAGTATAACAATAGTCTAGAGTTTAGAGTAATGAAAGAAACACAATTCAAAAATACATACATTTCAACTAAAATAATGAAAGTGAACTAATTTCGTATGCAAACATTTATTGATACGATAATGGAGTTTCCTATCGATTGTTTCATTTTCGTTTTTCGTATATGTGTGGGATTAACAAAAATAAATTCTATTTTTTATGACAAATCCATACACTACTTTCACTCTCTCCGATATTTAATAAATTGACATTGACATGGCACATATAATTGTGTCTTTCCATACGATCGATCATTGTTCTCGAAGTGATTTGTGTTTTCAAAGTTCTGAAATCATTCGCAAGCATCAACGGTTCACTAAATATGCTTTCAACTTCGTATAAAATATGTTTACTTCATTTTTTGCAGATTTCTTCATTCGTTGATCATCATCTTTCTAATATATATATATGTATATTTATATATATATATATATATATAGGTAAAACAATAATATTTTTGCACAATCTTCTTTTTTGTTTTTTAAGCGGATTTTACTAACATATATCTATGTGGATAGACATTTAGAGAAAACAATGCTTTCATAGTTATTACCATTAATCCATGACGTATGCAGAAGAATGCATCAGCAATTCATTATCGAGATGTGAAGGTGAATTAATTTCAACATGTCCGTCTCAACGGCGAGATTGCTTTTGCTTTTTTAAAAATATTTTTCCGCAATATCTTAAATCTTGGCTTTTTCCTATCGCTAACTCCGTAAGTATCGTACATGAAATCGTCAACGAATTAGAGTAAAATCTGAAAATTCGAAATCTATTTATAGGCTGTTCGCATATTCTTACATATGTCATTAATTGTCGTATTCCACGGAAATACGCGGTTATGTTATGTGAAATGTAATTTAACCTTTTTCTTATCTTCTTCTGTTGTATCAATAGGTTAATAGGTCAATACTTCTGTTGGAATGTGTAACCAGACTGCTTGCGCTTGCCATTAACGTTCATTTGCTTTAATATCAAAAACTAATTAAAAATAACAAAACAGACAAGCAGGGGAAAAAAAGAAAAGGAAAGGTTTCGATGTAAGGCGATTGTAAGGCGACTTCTTCTTTGTGTGTTCTTTTCATTATTTTATACATCACTTTGATCAGTGGTATTAAGCTAATTATCTTTACTCGCCACTGCTTTCTCCTTCTTCTCCATTTTAAACGCGGGATGATTGCAAGAAAAAAGAATTATTTAGAACTCAGGAGTACTTTACAAATATTCACGTTTAAGTTCATAAGAAAAGAGAGAGAAAAGGATGTCCCAAAAGGATAAAAACTCTTAGCCCATGATATGTCTATGATTTCAAGTTTAAGGAAGAATTTAACTAAAAAAAAAAAAAAAAACCACCACATCATAAAAGTCCGCGAGTTGCCGTTCGCAAGTGTCTGGTTGAAGTAGTATAGAGAAGAAAATAGCGAAATCAAGCTTTCGTAATGCAATTATTTCCAGTTAGATCTTGGGAGCCTTTAAACTGGTGACTAGGCATCTTTGGTCGTGAGATAGAAAATACAGGTTTATTAACCTGCATAAGATGCAGCATATTTCTACTAAGTGCATTATGAACCGCAACTTCTCCTTGTTGTCATGGATTTCTTACGTTCTTTTCTCCGAAAAGAGAAAACTATATTTATGAGTCTAGAACCCGCCGAAATTCCCACATAAACCGAGAATTTGTGATAGAGTGGCTGGGGGTGTGCAATTAATTTTTCAGTTAAAGCACGTGCGGTATGGGAATAGGGCGGAGGTACTGGAAATCCGACGTCCATTAACTAATTATCTCACAAATAGTCAAATTTTCGAACATAACAATAAAACTTGAATGATAGTTTCCTTAAGAGGACTTTACAAACACATACACTTTTAAGATCGATAAGAACGTATTTTGAGGGCAGCATTATTGCGCTGACAGACTACCGCATTTAAAATATTATTTAAGAACTGTCGAATTAAAACAGTGCACATAATTTATCCAAATGGACTTACTCGGAAAAGAATTCGATATTGTTCGCAAAAAGGGCATTGAGCAAGAATTTGTCGTAGGTCTCATCTTTCTCAAGTAAAAACGAAGTTTACTTTTATATTTTTTCTTACCCCCTCTTGCTTATAAAGTTAACATTTCTCTTTCCATTAACATTTTCCTGCCCATCTATCCATTGTTAAGCGCAACACGTTTCTTTCATAGCTACCACCACTATTGACACCAATAACGGATCTGATTCATTTAATTATTTACGAAATTGCACTGATTCGGTTAAACTTTTTCATATGTCGTCTAAGGTTGCATAGGGTTCGCAAAAATTCAAATAAAAATTTGAAACTTGAGCCGTACATTTTGAGCATAGTAACCTATAATAATCTTAGACCAATGTTTATCAAAAGTGTATTTATTGATAAAGGATTGTTTAAAAAGTTACTGCAAATTCACAAAATGACTTGCAATCTTTATATATATTCGTTTAAATGGTGAATCCGCTACAAAGGTGAAAATGAAATTTCTTAATTTTGTAATTTGTACTAAATAATTTCATTAAGCATAGAGAAATTGTGATGTATTACTTATCGATTTATCTCTTTCTAGTCGATTTCGACCTCAACACACATTGTTTAGATTAGTTGATCCAACCGCTAATAATTATGCCCTCTTTCCTAAATTATTGAACTGCAAATTTGTACAGCCTTTAGCCCTGGACTTTAAAGTTGGGTTTTAAAATTTTGCCTTAATGAAAACAACAAAAAAAAAAAAGAAAAAACCATAAAGAAACCAATAAGAGAGATATATAAATATAGATTTCATTTCGTCACTTGTCAGACTTGTACTTGTATACGAAAGAATTATTTGAAATATGTGCGTGCGTGACGATGTACACGGTACGGTACGAGCTTGTTAGGAAAAGATTCATTCTATATCGCATATAATTTCTTTCCCTTTATATGAGTATTTGCTTAAGGTGGTGACGGTCCAAAATTCGCTTCGAGGCGAATAGAACTCATACTCACTTACTTACTTTTTTAATCTAAAGCTATCTACTATTTTTTTTCTTCTTTTTTTTTTTACTATTTATCTCTTATTTTTTATATTTTTATATTTGTATCAATATCAATGTAAATTTAATTTTATATAAATTTTATTACAAAATAAGTAAAACGTAATATTGATTACTATAAATAAAAATTTCTAATGAAATTGAATTTCAATTGGTACAAATTACGCAATATATTATATATGCATAGCCATATGTATATATATATATACATATGCATGTATATATATATATATATATATATATATATGCATGTATATATGTATATGAATTATAAAAAAAAAAAAACAAAAAATAGTAATAACAATAAATACTACACACACTCTTAAAAATATAAAATATTTTTTTATTATTATTAATTATCGGCTATTATTAATAATAATAACTAAAGTTGATTATAATAATGAAAAAATTCTTTCTATGAAATAAATACGAGTAAGTAGGTTAATTAAAAAAGTAATAAAATAAAAAAAATTTAGGAAAAAAATAAAATAGCAATTATCTTCTTAAGCGGTAAGAGGTAATATTAAGCTAAATAAATATTTGAATAACAAAAAAAAAAAAAACAAAAAAATAAATAAATAAATAATGAAATTAATATTTATTAACAAATAAATGCATACGCAAACTCACAGCTTTAAATAATTCTAAACATAACATAAATAATGATATGAAATCTTTTTTCTTCTGATATTATTTATAAAATTTTAATAATAAGCAAATTAAAAACAAAAAAAAGGAAAAAGAAAAAGAAATTACGAAAATTACGAAAATTGTACATATACTCGTCTACGGATGAATGATTGAATATCTGCCACCTGGGAATTAAAGAATACTTTTGTGTACCTGCAGCTTCAATTCATTGCATAAAAAAAGCTCTACGACAAACTGAATAAATAAAACGAATATTTTTCTTAAGCATTTTTTTTAATTTTTGTCTTAATATTTTTCTGCAAACCATTTAGTAAACGATTTTTTTTTTTTGTTCTTTTAATATTTTGCAGTTCCTTTTTCAAAGTCCGTGGTTTCAGTAATTGCTAAAAACGGATTGAGTTTATTTTCAAACTTAATCTAAAGAGGTTAACTTAAGACGTAGACACCAAGTTTCAATGCCGTATCTTAAATTATTTTAATGTTTCTACAGCAAAAAAATGCTAACTTTCTTTTTTGCACACACGCACACACACACACACACACACACACGCACAAACGCACCCACACACACACATACATACATACACATACACAGAGGCATATATATATATATATATGTATCTAACCCATTGGTGGCGGAATTAATGATGCATTAATATTGTAAAAATCATACAAAATATTAGGACCAGAGCTGTTAATGATAAGTTCCGCTTCATTTCTTAAACCTGGTGTATCATTAAAATTAATTTGTAATATTTAAAAAAAAAAAATCCATATTAGAAAAACATTTTTACGAACCCTTTTTAAATTTTCAAAATTTTAAAAATTCTTATTTACTTATAAGCCTTCCCGTTTTTAGGTCTAGTTCGTTTTCCAGTGTTTACCATTACAAAGCAATATTAGAAAGCATCAAATACCTCATCAAGTACGTTAAATACAATGAAAATGCAAAAGTAACCTTTAGCCGTTATTTTTATATCCGTCTGTTTGTCTTACCGGCATCTAGAATGAATTCACAAACAAAATTTTGCAAGTACAACGAAATTCTAACTGAAGCCTTAGGAAAAAGGAAAGAAAAAAGTTCAAGGCGAAAAAATCCGGCCTTAAACTGCTCTAAAGCTCCACAATCATCAAAAATATGAAATTGAAGACAAAATCCCGAGTAATCCTTGTCTGCAAGCTATTAAGTGATTCTTCGAAGAACAAGCCTTGTTAAATAGTACTTGCAAAGGTGTATGCGCGGCATGACTGCCCTGAAAATCATTATGGAATGACAGATCACTGTATTCAAAAAAAACAAAAAATAAATAAATCAAAACACTACTTCTAAATTCTCTTTCACGTTAAAAAAAAAAGGTTTTTTTTTTTTGTAAAATTATTGCTTTGTGTAGACTTGGGAATGCTCATTCATATTCTATTACGTCTGCTATTAAAATAAGATTTCGAAAATTAAAGAAAAAGAAAAAAAGGTTGACTTCACCCTGTCACTTTTCTTGTTTATATCATTGAATGAGAAAAATAATTCAGTATATAGTTGATGGGCTCAGATTGAATATACTTTCTCTCTCTCTCTCTCTCTCGTTTAATTTACGTCTGTTTTTTGTTGTTTCTTAAAATGGATTGTTTATTTATTTATTTTTATTTATTTATTTATTTAATTTTATTTTACTTAATCCTAGCACATCATGTGAAAATGCATTACGTATTAAAATTTACAAGAATTGCTTCAATGGAAAGCAAAATGTTTTTTTCAATAATTAATAACTAATACGTATTTAAAAATGAATAAAAGTATAACAACGTAAACTATGCTAATAGAATTGAAAAATAAAAATTAAAAAATGAATAACAAAAGTGAAAAACAAAAAGAAAAAAAAAATACAAAAAATAAAAATAAAACATGCATTTTAAAAGCCTTTAAATCCGTGGCGTTTTAATTACTTCTTTAGGTGAACTAAGAGGGAATTCTTGCCGCCTTCAACCGTTACGTCATGTACGTGTTTCGATTCAAATGAAATGCAAGAAGCGGCATAATCAAGCATATTTTTAGTCTGATCGTGCAACCGCCAAGCCTTTTAATCTTCGTGGCCAATAGATCAACCGATCTTGTTTACGTCCTTAATGATTCTTATAACCGCCTTCATCAACACTGAAGCTAGCATTCTTCAAACGTCCACATTTACTTAATATGGCTATCAATGTGCTATGATCATCGATTGGCATACTATATTCACATAGCCCGTCCGAGATATATACATATATATATATAGTATATGTTAGTATATTTATTATCGGATTTTTAATTGCCATGTTATATATCAGAAAATAAGTGTACGCCCATATTTAACAGGCGAGTATAAAAATTGAATGGTGCAGAGTATGCAAATATTTAAAATTCGAAAATTAAATCCAATTACTTTTAAGAAAGGGAAAAGCTATCAATTTGAAATATGAAATTTCTCGAGCTTATAACTGGCAAGCAGCTGTTCAGGTCAGCTGGTCAGATGGTTTTCGGGAAAAGAATTGATCAAATCAATTTATTTCAATTTTAAACAGCACTAACGGTGCCTAGAAATAAGTTAAAACATTATAGTGAAACACGGCTCGCCATTAACTATTTTACACCACTTCGCTTAATATTCATGTAACGACTTTTTAAAATAAGGTCCGCCTGAGTAGCCGAATATGTAAGAACGACGACTACTATGAGTGCAAATCTGAAGTGGTGTAGAGTTTTCTTTGGTCATAGCTATAGTGAGTGTGCGGTCGGTAAAGGCATAACGTATATCGATTGGGCACACAACCACTAGCAGCCATCATCTCTCTATTTCTTTCTTTCTCTTCCCCCTCTTCTTTATGACAATTGCCATGATACACGCGTTGCCACATAAAAAAAAAAGTTATATGGAAAGTAGCCGGAAAAAGTGCTCCGATCTGGACCATTTTCAGTAGCGTTCGCTTTGCTTACTTTGGGTACTAGTAAAAAATAATCAGCGCAGCAAGTGTCGTCGCACGCCTTGTATTATGATTGAACTCATATTATGAATGAAATTTGGAGGACGAGTTTTCGTGTCCAAAAACTTGATATCGGGTGTTAGTATGTATGTTATGTAAAAGAACGTTTACTGCGCTTCACCTAAGAATAGACTAAACAACAGACTAAATATAGACTAACCGGACCAAGACAATCTTATAGGTGGTGGTCTATACTACACAGAATTTTCCTCTGAACAGGACTCACATGATCTATTTACGAAGTTCTAGTCTGCGCCCAAAGCCCAGAGTAATGGATTTATAGTCCCTGTCATCCCGGTTGCTTCCTTGGTAATAGTTTAGGCAGCTGTAATCAGCCCAAAAAACTCCCTTTGGTAAAACTGGTTTTGATATATTGAAGAAAAAATTATAACAAAAAATATTAAAGGTAAACCGTCAAACGGAAAAAATCAAAAGACAAAGATTGTATTGCTTGCGCTCACATATATAATTTCTTAAGCAAGACCGTGCAAAAGCGCACACAGATATCTCCACCATAGCACGTGTAGTGATCGTTAGTATCGCTGTTTGCGGCGTATAAGCGACAATGTATGAACAGTTTAGTATGACGGATTCAAGTGTAATACAGGACAATACATGTCATGCCAACACTAAAAACGATGGAATGGAATATATAGGGTAAGTAGTTTAGGTATGTGTAAAGATAAAAATTTGTGTTTTTTCTACGACCAGCCACTCAGGGGATGTCCCCTAGACGGGCGGACACGATGGTGATAAGGAAAAGTTATAGGAAATGTGGGGTAGAAAAAGGGATCAGTGTTTGCGAACGTTTGAAAATGAATGTGGCGGTAAGAAGAAGTTCATAACGATGTAGTTCCTTCGTTACAGTAGGTAATTGAGCTTATTTTCTGAAAGGCGCGTCGCGAATGCTTTTTTTTTTTCAAAGCACAGTATAGTACCCGCTTTTCTTCGAAAAATAAATCAATTTAGTGAAATTCGTATATCCTTTAAGATAGTTGGCGGTCGATCACTTTTATTTCGACCTTTGGAGATAAAGCTAGGATCTTAAGAATAATCGATTTAAAGACAAACGAACAAGCAAAACAATAAATATAAAAGACAACAAGTTTGTCCTTTGACAAGTAACGATACCTGTGTTCACTTTGGAAAAATTAATGGATACCGTATATATAAATCAAATCCTCGATTTTTTATTAATTGCGAACATGCTCGCAGTTCGTTTGGGATTATATTCACGTTAAATATTAGGTCACATAAAAAGTCTTTGCCGTTTTTTCCGCAGGATCGTATTAATGCCTTTATATCGAGCAACACTCATCTGATTGTCTTAAACGAACATGTGCTTAAAAGGTGACATTTCAGCTTACATTTTTTGTGCAGACGGTTTTCTAATTCGTCGCTCGTGTAAAAAGTTATATTGATTTGAAAATGGGTGAAATTTCTGAAGAAATACGCTATGTGATGCTTTTTTACTGTAAAAAAGGTAAAACATGCAAAAAAATGCCGAAAAATTTTTGAAGCGTACGGTAAGAATGCTGCGAGTGAACGAAGGACGCAGAAGTGGTTTGCTTGATTCCGCTCCGGAAATTTCAATGTCAAAGATGCATCTCGCTCTGGTCGAAAAGTCAATGAAATTTTGCAGCTGGTGGAGCAAGACCGGCACGTAAGCTGTCAGGAAAAAGGAAGGCACTACACATTGGCCACATTACAATTTCCAGAAAAAACGCCAAAAACTTTTTACAGAACTAAGAAATGATTTATGATAATCCTAAGAAATGATCGATGACTTCTATAATGCATTAGTAATTTGTAGCAAATTACTGGTAGCACTAAACCAAGCCATGAGTTTCCCGGATGCCTCATGTGGTATACCATACTGCGTGACAATTATTTGCGTAGTCAGAAATCATGCTTTCATAGAGGAATTTGACATCATCATTATAATAAAGAATTCTTTCCACGCCCTTTTTTCTTTTCTTCTATTAATTTTGCCTTATGGTCTATTATAGAATTTATTAAATGAACAAACTGTACTTATCGATTACATGAAATAATATCGCTTTTTATTATTTAATCTCTAATTCGTTTTTGTTCTGTATTAGTTCTAATTTAAAATCTAGTTATTGTAAACGCCAAAAATTGTTATTGTTTCCTTTCTATCCAAATTTAACACTAGACTTTGATTTTGAACTTTGATGTTAAAAATCATAGTTATAAAGTATGTGAGAACCTTATTTATATGAAAATATACATAATCAGGGTTTTTCTATCCCACTCAGCAATTTCTTTCGAGAAATTTGAAAGATTACAAATGTCCGATCCAATCTATTTTCATTGGTGTTCGTCCTTGGGACAAAAAGTGTCATTGAATGCAAAAAAAAAAACTGGATAGACATCAGATAGACGTATGGCAGATAGAAAAATAAACTTCAAATAATACAGAAAATACTTCTAAAAACGAAGACATTTCTAAAATCTTTTTGCATGTTATAAACCTTCGGACAAACTTCATTTTATACGCTCTAGTGTTTTATATGCAGTAGTGTAGCGTATAGTAAAATACTTTCTCTCTCATATTTTTATACGGTTTCCAACACTGTTTTTATCTCTTTATTGCTATAGAAATCAGCTGTTTTTAGAACATTTCTCTTGGCGTTTTGTGTTTTGTGTAATGCGGAGCAAGTGTTTTGTAAACAATTTTGACCGAATGTGTAAAGAAATTAATAACTACTTTAAGAATAATTAGTTTTTAAGTGAGAAATTAATTCGTTTAAAATGGATAATAAGAAAGATATTTATAATTTATGGGTGCAATATACTACAAAGGTAAGAAACGAAAGCTATTAAGCTGGTTATAAAAATAATACGTAGACAAAAAAAAAGGAAAAGAAAAGATAAATAACTTTAGGTATTAATCATCGTCAACTCGAACGTAAGGTAAGTAAATAGGTAAAAGTTATATTTATATGTACGAAAAAAAATTTATGAAAACATCTCCGGATTGCATTGGAGGCCTAATTTACCACGAAGTGTTTAGGCCGTGATGTGCAGCCTTCACCTCAATGTTATATAATGAAAACGTAATTATATACCCTCTATGTTTACATTATTTATTTAAAAGGAGGGTGTTTTCTCTAATTTAAGCAAACGTTTGCACGTATGCTTATAAGCCTCTGTAAACAATGTGTTTGCAGTTGTTGCTCTTTTATTTATTATTATTTACATGCATGTTTACTTATTTATTTATATGCTTCTAATCTTCTGTTTTAGAACGAAGAATCATATTTCCGTGAATTTATTGAACGATTTGTAAACATTTGGCGAAGTCAACTACCGTTGGATTTTAGCACAGTTGAATGCCCATATTGGTATGAAGTCAAACCGGATAATGGTCCCCATTTGGGTCGGTTGCCCGATGAACTATTACCGGCTATTGGTAAATTTATTATTGTCGCTAGTGATCAATGTGCGAATGTAAGTCTAGAACGGAAATATGGAAATCAATATATTTTTATACCCATCACCGTAGTTGCACGAACCTTGCCAAGAAAACAAAACAGTTTCGTAGATCGAATAATTTGTACGTCTTTCCCATGTTGGTATGAAAAATCATAACGTGGTACGCGTTCAAAATACTTTAAATAAGACAAAGCTTACATCAAGTCGCACATCATTGTCGAGGATAATTCGATATTTAAAAAAATCTCCTTCGTACAAAGTTGAAACTTAGCGCTCATTAAATGCAAATTAAAGAAAGTTACGATCAACCCCAAATCATTTTGTCCTTATAGTCTTAGTATGTTGTAGGTGGTGGGTATCAGAATGTTCGCTCTGAACCTTTTATACATATTCTCTATGTATTTTAGGAAAAAATTTCAAATGATACTATACACCAGATATCAGTACTGATTGATTGTCTGGTTGTAATTTGCCGGCATTTTGATAATATTCTAGCTGTCATCAAATATGAATATAAATCTAATTTGATAGCCATTCTAACTCATGTATTCCAACAGGCAAGTATACGATAGACTTTTTCTTAGTTAGGAAATAATTGCGTGTAGACGACTTATGAGTTACATTTGTTATTCTCCTAGACCTTAAAGAAAAAAAGTGTCAGCAACGAAGTTTCACGGTTATTTCGAAGCTTCTCCCAATTCTTGGAAGTTATGTATGATCCATATTTGACATGGCGTAGTTTTCTGCGAAACAATTTTGCCGACTATAAGAAGCTTCCCTACAAACCCCATAACGTGCATGTTGAAATTATACCATTTATATATGGTAAGTATAAATTTGCTGTGTTTCTTAAAAAAATTAAATTTCGGCTTCCGTAACATTGGACATGTTATAAAACACTTTCGGTGACATAGCACTGTTCAAAGCGAGTGGCTTGGATTTATACACTCTGCTGCGTACTATAACATTTTTTACGGACCGCATTTAAATAACATAACAAAAAAAAAATGTGTGCATATGATTGCCACTGCTTTTGCATATATAATTCCGTTTTTTATCTTTGCAGACTGTTTCCAGCATGACGATATTAAAAAATATCCTGTTATTGGTGAAAGTTTAATTCACGCCTTGGGTGCAATTATTTGTGGATCGCAGGTATTTCGAGTGATTCTATAATTGTTTTTTAAAATTATATATAATTTTTATGTATTTTTTTAACGGTGTTGGTTTCTACCTTAACATACATGTCTCCTTGCATAACAAATAAATCTAATATTACAGAAATCTATAGCTTCTATTAGTTGTTATTTTGATAAGCAAACTGGTGATGGTATTAAAATCTGTGATAACTTGGTGAGTTAACTAAATATATGTAATTAAAAATATTTCAAGTATTAATTTGGGGCTTTCTCTCTTAGTACCTATCCCACTTTCAATTTCTTGGAATTACCTCTTTAATAATTTTTCTATTTATCTCTTCAGCGTAACGGTATGAGAGCTATTTGCCCAGCTACTGTTTCAGTAGTCATGAAAATACTTGCGCAGTGGGAAAGCACCAGTGATCTGCGTGTTATTACACTTAGATGTTGTGCTTTGATGATTATTGTTCTACAGAAATCTAGTCCTGAAGAGGTACTTACTTTTTAATATGATGAGTCCAAACTTTTAGTGATTGAATAAATATGTTTAATTTACGTCTTCTACAGCGCCAAATAGATTTAGTAACATTAATTAAACTTTACTGTGATGTTCTAGAACAACTAATGACTACAGAACATTTTCGTCAAACTGGTGATACTTTCGATATATCATCGGATGACGTTGATGCTAATGATTTGACAATAGATGTTAATGCCTTAGAATCTACAGTTGATAATGTTTGTGTATTTCTAACGGACAATACAAGTGCTTCATACATTTGTGAGGCAATTGAAGAAACCAGTCTAATGGATGTATTAATTTCAATACCAAAAAAAATTAAAGATTGGAGTCTCAATTATGGCCAATTAATGATAAAAGTTATCAATTCTCTGGCTGCCATTACTCGTAATTCTATAAGAATTACAGATCACCTTCGCTATCATGACAAGATAGGTAAACTTTTTGACGGTCTAATGGATTTAGGCTTACCGTCTACAGCTTTATTGGAGGCTTGCATAAACCTGGCTTATAATGAAGAAATGGGTCTGATAATAGTGCCAGAAGTGCTTAATAGACTAATTGATTGGTTGCCGAATATAGATACGAGGGAACAAACGTATTTGAGCGAGAAGGTCTACAAATCTTGCGTCAATAATTATGGAACGTATGTTTGCCTTGAATTGATTTTAATAGAAAATCAAATCAATTTTAGTTCCTTTTAATACATTTTTTAGTAAATCAATAGCTTGTGCAAATCGTATTATCCGATCTGTATGCGGCTGCTTGCAAGACTTTCACAAGCTTTCCGATATTTGTATACAAAACTGTATAAAACTTATTGAAGAGTTAAGTAAACTAAGTATTTTGCCGATTGAGCTAAAAAGCATATTCAGTTTGTTGCGTAAAGAAAGTGCATTTCCGCATTCCAAACAATTACTACAAGTAAGTTACAAACAGATTATAAAGAGAAGACAGAAATTTTATTTAATTTTTTCTTATCTAACTAGATGCTGGTGACAGTATCTTTGCAAACGTTGAACAGCAGCAATTTGTGTTCACAATATTTCAATTTCACTAAACCCAATGACGGTATTTTGGTAACAGACATAAAAAATTGGTCAATGTCGGGTTCATATGGCTTTATATTTCATATCTTGCTAAGACTAAACGATAAAGTCTCGAAATCTTCTAAAAGCAATAAAACAGAAAATACACAGGAACGTTCGAATTGTCGAAGGATGTTATTGAAGTAAGCGAAGGTTTTTGTGGAAATATATATTTGCACCTGTACATATTTAAATAATTATTTAATATATACATGGGGCTTGTCGTACATTTCTTTAGTTTGCGCACTGCGAGCAATACCGGTTTCGAAGTATTTATACAAAATAGTGGTAACGTAGTGGTAGCAGCTTTAACAAAACGTGAATATCTTACGTCTACAGTGAATTCCAGTGTTCTCTTAGATAGCCAGTGGCATTATGTGACCGTAGCTATAACACCACCAAAACGGCCGTTTTCCTATAGCCAAATTAATGTTTATATAGATTTTATGCAAAAAATAAGTGCGACTTTGAAAGTACAGGCCATCAATGAGGTAAATTGAAATTGCATTCAAATGGAATTTTAACACTATGTCAATTTACCTTTCAGCCGTTTGTCTTTTGTTCGGTGGGCTCTATTTTACCGGAAATTAAAACTCAGCAACTAAAGACATTGACAAATACCAATTCCTTACCTAGGTCATCTTCGCAGGATACCAGTCATAGTTATAAAGGCATGTTACCCAGTTTGTTGGAGAGAACGCTGTCAACTAATGTATGTTTTCATTTTCTTATGCTTAAACACACAAAAAGTAAATCTTCAGAATACTTTCATAATCAGGGAAAAAAAGTTAAGGAAAATTGGAAATGTCCGTCTGACGGATTATCTGCGCAACTACATGTTTATTGTAATATATGGCGCAATTTTTAAGTCATACTCAAAAAAATTCCATTCAAAGATGGTTTCTGGATCATGTCTAGGTTTATTTGGAAATAGATTGCGTGTGTCATAAATATCTGCCTTCTTCTAAAAGAGAATGTAGATAGTACTGCAGGATGCTGATAAAATTGTGCTTTCTTCATTTGAAATTAGCATCTTTAAGCTATTTATAAGTATATAAGTTATCGCACTAACTCGTACAGAATATAGATTCTTGGAATTTACGGGAAACTATTAACTCGACGATAAAGCTGAATACCCGTGACAGTCCTATTTGGGGTCAGCTGAGTGTGATGTATTGTGTTTGTTCCAGCCAAATGGATCCATCATTAAAAAAAGTTACGAATAACAATTGATGCAATCAAGACGAAAAACGGGCCCAATATGCTAAAGGTAATAATGTTGGGAGTTTTCCTTATGAAGAAATTCAGTCCCGTATACAAAAATTCACTCAAGAAATGTTTACAATTTTAACCTAGAACATATTACCCTATCCACTGTTATCAGCATTCCAATTAACGCAGTTTTCCACAGATGACTTCTTGTTTATACAAACAAGGCTTCCATTCTCATGACAATATCCGAATATGGATTGTTTTGTGGATCCCCTCCAAATTCTAAAGTTTCTTCATAGAGAAATTTCATAAAGTGGCTAGAAGATGAGCGCAAGCTCAAGGTGCAAATGGAGTACACTATCAGCAAATAATTCCTTAATTATCTAAACAATCAAAGGTGTTTTGTTTTAACAAAAAAGGGCAGAATGATGTTAACGCACCCAATATAGATTTCAACACTTTGTGATTTTATAATAAATATGTTTCTATAAGTGGCTTTCAACAAAATGAAGCGTCAATTATAAATTTACGAGTTTATCTATCATAGCGTTACATAACGAGAAGTTACTAAAGGTTATGTTAATAATTATAAATATCATGACATATGGAACATAAGGTACAATTATAGATAGCAAAATTTAATCCATTGCACAATTATAGATAGCAAAATTTAATCCATTGTTATTATCTTTATTATTAATTTTTTGTTTCCAGGTAACCAACTATTTTACTTTACCTTTGCGTTCCCAAGCATCTTACGATCCGAATGTGAAAAATTTTCCATTAGGCATGCAAGATACTGTCTTTGGCGAACAACAATGTCTAAACGGGCAGATTGGCGGTGTTCTTCTAGCCGAACCTACCACCAGCTTAAAAACAATTTTTGATGTGGGCATTAATTTTGCATCCATATTTTCGCAGGATAATGATATACTTGAACTGACTTCACGTTTTGTATTTTGCTATTCACCTGCTGCTTATTTGCAAAATACTTGCTTGGATTTAATACCGATCGGCAAGTATTTGGGCTTAGTGCAAGCTCAGCATTGTCGTATTGTGAAAATCCAAGACACCATTAATAGCATTGGTGGCATACAAGCTATTTTACCCATTCTACATGATATTGTCAAAAATCAACGCGATGATTTATATGTTTCTGGTGGTGACGAAGAAACTTCTGAAAATGAAGAGGTTACTAAAACGCCTTTAGCTGAGGAGTTTTCCGATTGGGAAATGCTTACCTCAAACTCTTATACTGAATGGAAAATGCTACAGTATCCCGTAGCAGGTTTCATGTGCTTCCTGCGTTATCTTGTGCATGAGCATGAAAATAATCAAGAAAATCTTTTAAATAGTGAATGCCTGTCTATCGTAGGAATGATGCTACAAAAGTGTTCGATGAGAATCTTTAAAGTCAACACTCTTATGGGCACCCATTTACTCATAGAATCCCTTCAGGGTCATAAAACAGTTGGTGGACGATCAAATTTGGCATTATTAGAAGATCTTTACACCAGCATCGCTTTTAACTTTGACATTTGGGTTCATATGAATTTCCAAATAACTTTGGGCCATGTTCAGTATTTAAGTGCCATGATTAAAAATGATCGTAAATATTTTCGAAAAAAATTTGGTATTCAATACTTCTTAGACGTTATACGTCAATATTATAGCGCACCGGAAAATATGACACCTGAGGATGCAATGACTATACGTTCTACTTTGTATGCAATTGTCAGATTTTATTTACAAAAAGATGTTAACATCAAGGAAATAGTAACGATAATTGCCTTTTTATCATCTGTCAAACAAGATCAAGTTCTAATCGAGTTTCTTGATATGATGGCTATGCATGTAAAGGGCAAAAATTGTCGTGACCAATTAATCCTATTAATGCATGAACCGCAGACAGCCAATTTATTGTATAATTATTTTATTGACAAGAACTACAGTTGCCAATTGCAAGAGGCAGCTATAAGGGTAGGCAAAGGACTAAATACTAATTTTGCATGTAACTCCAATTTTTTTTTTTACTTTTCAGTTTATAAGCAGCTTATTAAGCAGTTCGCGTGTTCATCCTAAGTACAAGCAAATAATGCGTTTACATGACCCTGCCGCAGATGTATCATTGTTCCCGGGTTTTTTCTCTTACACCATACCCATGACATTAAGCTCTACTATCTTATTTCATATGTTAGACGAAATGCTTACGTCGGAAATTGATTATTGTGGTTTAATATTCCTTATACATCATGTTAGTTCTTGTGAATTACCTGTTAAGTTAGAAGTCGCAAAACGTCTACTACAGACTACGTTCACTAACGAAAACTCGCCTCATTCTATAGCTAAGCAAGCTGGTTGGCAGGAATCTATCGCTCGATTGTTAATACGAAAACCCATAGACAATGTGAAACCCGATGAAGAGAAACGTAAAAGTTTTGGAATAAATTTGGATGTTTTGCTCGAGGATGAAAACGAATTTAACAATCAGGGAGATTTGATAAGTTTTTGTGAACAACATTTAGAAATGGAACACCAAGACCATGGTGAAGGTGTCATAAGTTTAAATGAAATACAAGCCAGTGTAACTGAAGCAGCCAACGTTATAGAGTCTGAGATAAAAGGTGAAAAAAAGATTTCTCACATACAATTATTTTAATAATCATTTGACAAAAAAAAAACACCTTTATATATTTATAGAATTAGCTGAGTCGGTATCGGGAGCAGTAGTGGAAAATGTCACTTCAGTGTTTTCGGTTATCCGACAAACTACTCACGACATTCAAGACACTTTCGAATCCTTTGCGATGGGCTCTTCTACTGATTCAGCAGATGCGGTAAATGATTTATTACAATTTTGTTCGAAAGAAGGCTTTCATTTGTGTTTTCACCAAAGATTTCCCCTAAACAACGTCAGGATTCGTTGAGCTCAGATAGTTCCTCACAGTCGCCTCAAGGAGCCAGTAAAAAAAACGATTCCTTTGAGGTAAATTAAAATAAATATATTAGATGGAGTCGTAAGTAACTTCCGTTTCTTTATCAGATATTTATTTTGCTTTCATTGAATAACAAAATTATATTAATTTAACAGTTGATTGTGAGGTATTCAAACTTTATGCTATACCTCTTATTGATTGGCGTGAATTTTGCTCCAAAATTGCGTTTAAAAGGTTGTCGTCAAAGTCGGAAGGACGTTCCGTATTTTAAAGTCGTATCTCCAGAACGGAATTTTACAAACCAATTTCTAACTGTCCGATCAGTTATCAAACCTCCGCCGTATACGCTGCATATTTTTTCAGCTGTCACCTTAGCGCTATTGCCTTGTTTAAATTCGCAAAGCATTCATTGCATTTCAAATATGCACTTTTTGTCTCTCCATTTGAAGATGTTACGAAAAACAATTGAATGCAACGTGCACCACATAAAGCAGTTGACAGAAGATTAACAGAATCCTCATCTATATCATGAAAACAAAAACTCGTTTGTTTCGGTGACATATAGTGGGTAAATACGAACAATACGAACAATCGAAACTACTTAGCTGCATCGGAAATTACTTATGACTCGACCTAATCGAATAGAATTAGGTTGCTACGTCGAACCTGCTACACAATATTTTTTAACAAAATGAACATATGTTGGTACTTCCAGACAAATTTGGAATTTTCTCAGGATGGTGAAGTGAATAGTGAAGAGCAATTGGTGTATTTAGTTTCTAATATATTATTTACCATATTTTGGCGTGGTGTACCTAATGATCACATTGACTGCTGGAAAGAACGTGGTCAAGTGCTAGGTTGCATTAATTTACTGGCCCTTAATAATGAGTTAATGACTTCTCATTTATCGCTGAGACTAAAAATATTGGAAATGGCTGTACAAGCTTCCCTATCTGATTTAGCTCAACATGGAAGTCAAGTTTTGATAAATCAAGAGGTATGCAGTTTTTTTTTTTATTTTCATAGGTGTTTTTTTTTTCATTACCTTCCTTTTCGTATAGAATGCCTCACATATTTTACGTATGGTTTATGATTTAGTCGTTTTGGGTTCAAATGAAGATGAATCGAAAAAATGTTCCACAAAATTATTGGATGGAGTTTTAGCTCTTTTGGACGCTTTAATGATATTTCAGCAAGATTCTTCGGATGATTGGTCAGATATGGTACGTCTCTGTCTAGGTTTATTACTTAAATGTTCACATCATCCCGACCCGGGTGTGGTCGCAATGGCAACCGCGAGACTTCATGCTAATTTGAAATGCCGCAATACTGAAAATCCCAGCGAATTAGCCTATTTGCTATTCTCCATTAACAGAGCTTTGGATAATGCCATTGAAGGTACATTTAAATGTGTTTTATTATAAACTATTTTTTTTTTATTAAAATTAGTCTTTTTTAAACGTTTCTTAGTTGGCGATCCTGAGGAATACTCATTCTTAATGCCGGTCATGAAAGCTTTAATAGAAAAATGCCGCAATGTTTTCAATTTAGACATAAATCTACCGGACTTACCTTCTACCTCATCTGGGCCAGTATTCTTTAATGATTTTCAAATGTATAGCACCAGCAAGAAATGGCGAAATTTCATGGAAAAAATTGTAAGTAGTTTAAAGTTTAAAGTTTTTTCTATCATTTGTCGAATATTAAAATTATGATTAAGACAATAATTTTCAGATCAGAATAAATTACAAAACTATTTTAGAAATAAGCTTCAACAAGTTTAAAAAACGAATAGTATGTATTGTAAAAATTATGCTTATTGTTAAAATACTTTTCTTTTAAAATAATTTATGATTTTTAGGTAGCGTACGTTTTATATCCATGTCATTATTGTAAGGACTTTTAAAAGGCGTAGTATCCAACATGCTCTTTGTGGTACGTTTAAAAAGCTTATCGGCGTCAATTAAACTGCCCTGGACCGTAGTAGAAGCGGTACCGCCGCTTCTGTGTCTGCTCATTAGTTTTCTGTAAACGTTCATATTTGTGAATTTCGGTGTTGACAGTATGCCGTCGTAGTATGCTTTAGAATGTGATTTATCAATGGATATATTTTCAACTTTAGATTTAGACGAGCTTAGAGGACTTTCTGTTGTGCGTCCACGGTAAAAAATATTACGTACTCTTGTGTTTGGTATTGAAACACTAACAGTAGTACTTGGTGCAGATGTGGCCTCCATTGAAGAAGTTCTTAATTTCATAGGATTCCAAACTCCTACATGCAGGTTTTCTACTCTAACGGAGGGATGAGCATAATTATCTGTGGGTGCGAGAATTATACGTTTTTCATTTTCAAAAGCGGTTTCCAATTCGGGTACATCAAGAATGTGTCTTGTAGTGGTTGTAAAGACACTTGTCGAACTCTTGAAGTTGCCTCTTTTTTTTTTACGTATTCTGCGAGGCCTGGAAGATGCTGATAAGGTAGTAATAGAGCTGGCAGAATGAGAATCATTATTAATATTCGATTCACCATTATAAGTTTGCGGCGGCTCTTCGGAAGTATTATTCGGTCCCATTAATATTTTATTATTATTGGAAGGTGCATGAGGTGGATAAATCTCATGCTCTTGATCGTTAATAGCATCGAATGGTACGGCGTCGTAAATTGGGACTTCGTAACTGGATTTTGGATAATCGTAAGGGGGATGTTTACGGTCTCGACTTATAGGCAACTCGTTCGACGGGGGTATATAATCATCTGCCGCTATATGATTGGATTGTTGCGGTGGGGGCTCGTAGTGCGACGGTTGATGACTATGCGAGCTTTCCTGATGAGGATGTGGGTGTTCATAGTTGTGGGATGGCGGTTGATGATCGTAACTTTCCGCAGATGAATGATCATGGTTATGGGAGGGTGCTTGGTGAGAAGCTGAATGATCATAATTCTGAGAGGATGTTTCGTAGCCAGATGATTGCTCGTAATTTTGTGAAGGTGGATGGTGATCATAACTTTCCAAAGATGAATGATCGTCCTTTTGGGAGGGTTCTTCATAAGAAGATGACTGCTCATGACTTTGGGTCGGTGCTTGGTAAGATGATGAATGATCGTAATTCTGAGAGGATGTTTCGTAGTCAGACGTGTGTTCGTAGTTTTGCGAGGGCATATGATGAACCGATGAAAGTTCATAATCCCCAGAAGGCTCTTGATATCCGGCTGAATGTTCAATATTGTGGGATGGTGAATGATCATAAGCATGCGTAAAGGTCCGGTATGTATTAGGAAGCTCATAACTCAGTGACGGTGCCTTATATGGTGGCGAATAATCATAGGTTTTCGGAGGTGCTTGATATGTTTTCGACGATTCTTCGTAATGCGTATTGTAATCGGTTTGGTAGTGCGACGGTGATGTGAATTTAATTTCATTTGGTTGTGAATAGGTTATTTGAACATTTGCTTTATGTTTTTCGGGATGTTGTGCGGTATGATCAAAATAAGAATTAATATTATATGTTGATGGTGGGAAGTAAACATCAGGGACCCCATATTTGGTAGCTGGTATACGAGCAGATTCTGTATTATGTGCACTATACGTTAAGGAAGGTTTTTCGGTGTAAGACGGCGACGCACTTATGTAAATGGGTTCTGCATAAGTTATAATTTTTTTGGGATGCTTACTATTATAATCATGACAACCATGTTCAGTAGATGTGTCATATTTCACTTGATACGTATCATCCGTGGAAGGTTGTTTTGACGGCGCGTAATTATACGAAGGACTTTTTGCTGGATATGAAGAAGATGTTTCTTCTGGAATCTTATAATTATTTGAGGGTGATTTATAAACCTGCTTATTAGTTTCATATGAACCACTATATGAATACGAGGGTACTTTCTGCATTCCTTCATATTTAACTTTCGGTTTTTCGTATTCATTGTAAAATTTAACGTTCGTAACGTGGGTATCATAACTTGATGGCGGCAAACCGAAATCATCTGATTCCAAATTTAAATGTGAGAAATCTTCAAAATATGTTGAGCTGTGATCATTGTAATGGTTGCCCGGCGGCTCTGCAAAGCTGTATTTAATTTTCGGCCTTTTAGGCCGTTTGTATTTATGCCTTATTGGTTCTATTATATGCTTAATAGATTTTAGCGATGCCGGATGATGAACATATATAAGCTTTTCAGCTATCGGCAAAGAAAAGGTAACATTCGTTAGATCCAACCCATCCGCTTTGTTTGACTCTTCTGTTGTTGTTGTTGACGCTGATATTTCTGTTGCTAAGACTTTACTTGATTGTAAAATGAAAATCAACTGGAAAGAGGAAAACAAGGACTGTATATTTCATATTATTGATTTAAATCAAGGTTGCGCGATAATTGAGCGAAAATATCAACACATCACATTCATAGAGTTAAGATAAAGTCGAAATGAATCAAAACCCTCAAAATAAAATTTTTACTTAAAAGGTGTTCACTTTTAAATTTTGGTTCGTTCTATTAAATGTTCGATACCGATGCCTATTATAGATCATACATTACTAATTAAAATGTATATAAGCTGTAGTTAATTTTAATATATTCAATTTTTTTTGTTTTTTGCAGGTTTCATTTCGATTCGTCGTTTATTTTTTATTTAATTTGGGTAGGTCTTCGCGCGTATTGCGCCCATTTTTAACCCAAATCTATCCGAGAATGCATTTGCCAACTTTTACCTTTCATTCTCTGACCATTGTTATTGAAAATTCCACTGACTAACAAGAGATGCATACATTGAGGGAAATATAACGTTCACATGACGTCTATGTTGGGGTCAGTTCCTCGTGTTACAAACTAAAATACAACCGTTTTCTTACCCTGCCCTCGGGCGCTGGCGGTAAAAATTGAATTCCATTACAGCAGTTTCATTAAAACTAACCGACGAAAATATTATTATTACATACTTCCTAAAAATTCTTTTTTTTATTATTATTGTTTCCTTCCTCATTAGTGTTTTGTAACACACGAGGTAAATATACATGTACATGTACAATCCACATTACAAATTCATCGAATGTTCGTTTTAGTTGCTTGCATGCAGCCGGTTGCTTTTGAATGTGCTCGACGGGTGTGATTACTTAGTTATTATGTACGATCGTATTTTTTTGATAACATCTTGCACGAAATCCAGTTATAGTCATAGCCACAAACTTCGATGTCCTCTTGTCGATTTGGCCATAAATTTTTTTTGAAAACCATTATCAACGCAGTGTGCACTTGAAGACCCATTGCAGGCTCCTCCCCAAGATTTTTACATATATTATTAAATTTGAATCCTTGCAAAGTTCTTGCACAATGTGCAATGTATTTGAGAACTTCTTTGTACATATTATTGCTTTTGTATTTTGCACATATGTATGTATACATATGTATTTTAACTTACGCTAACTGCACTATAGGTGATCATTTTGTAATTTTCGTATTTTTTCATTTATACAATTTTCACTTTTTTACAAGCACACATAGTTATTATATATATATATACATATATATAATTTAATTGGAGTTTCCTTGAACAAACAACGCATTGGACTTTCTTTTGAAGACTAAACTCTCCTGCAAGAAAAATATAGTGTTTTATGAAAATTTGTTTTTATTTTTATTTTTTTCATAAAAAGAAAAACTTGTATAACGTTTTCGTGTATGTACAACCAGACCACATTTAGACAGAAAGAAAAAAAAAATTAAATAAAATGAAATGGTTAGATGGAAGCACCTTCATGCACAGAAGCAGCTATGGAAAATCGTATTTACGGACGTACATGCACGTTTCCATTACTGCAATTAAACCGTGGTTGAATTTATCAAAACTTGTGCGTAAAAATTTACTATGAAACAAAAGGAAATCATACCAATATTTAAATACTCATATTCTTCTGGATTCCAAATATTTAAAAAATTTTTTTTCTGAACTTCTTTTTGTCATTTCATTTATAACATCGCATATATTGTCGGATTCTAGATGGTTTTGCTCGATCTCTCTAACCCGATGTGTTGCTAATCTAATGGCGGAATTCCTATCATAGTCGCGTAAAATTTGGAAGTTGATAATATTTTATATATCAGATGACCAGGTGACTATCCGGAATTGCCGTCTATTAAAATATTCCTGAGTTCATTTGCAATTCGACATTTCTCTATAAATATTTGTTTATAACAAACAAGAAACGAGAGAATGCCAGTCTGTCTAGCGAGATAAAACCCGCTAGTCGGCATCGCCTAACGTGTGCTTCTTCCTACTATACACCTTTGTACAGTTATACAGATCACATGCGAAAGTGAACAGCGCCTGCGTCGAGATAAAAGCATAAATGTAAAATTTAATCCAGAATTTTACTCGAATTTTTTTGAAAGTTTAATGCGAAAATTGTGTTATTTGGCCGTTCATCTATCTAATCACACCGTTTCTACTACTTAGATGGCCTTATTAAATGTTTATGTACGAATTGAATTAATGTTCGCTACAAATTGTATGTTTTTTTTTAAATTATGAGCGAAGTATGGGCGTTTTCAACATTGATTTGTACCCTTCAATTAGTGCCTAGCTTTAAATTTCTTTCGCTTTCGGGATCGCTTTTGCAGTGAAGAGACAAGCAGACAAAACAAGCAAAACGACATACTTAAATTTACTTGAGATGTTACTCTAATGGCGAGTAGAGTTCTCTCACTACTTTCTACTGACGATTCCAAGGGTGATAGAACGAAAGTAATATCCTTCTAGATTTTAAATTATGTCAAGATCAAAACGGCCTTGTTATCGATATTAATTTTATTCGATCAAAATCTACAACATTTCCCTTGAAATGATTTATATCTCAAATGTTCTATAATAAAATATGCTGCAGCTACGAAATATTTACAAATTTCCAAAGAGGTAGATGGCATTCCAGCAACATTTTTGTAACTTAAAGTGCATTTCAAGAAAAGCTTTATAAAATAAAAACTGATTCATCATCAAAGCGAATATAGAATTCGTTTATTCTATTTCCCTAGCGCAAGTCAACGCACAACTACGGTTACAATATGACAGAACATTTAGAATTACGACATTGCTAGCAGTAGAAATGTATCCGTAGTAGAATTTTAACTTATGGCCCCGACACATTCATCGAATCCTCGATAATGTTTTCCCCGCTTGCACAGACAGAAAGCTTTAGTTTACATTTCTAGTCACATTCTAGTCGACTTACTTGACGTGATAGTACAAAAGACTAGGCCGCGCAAACTCAAAAAGGTATACCTCAAGGACAGTATTTGGATGAAGTTAATGGATAAGGACACTTTAATTGACCCTATCGCAAAATTTTTGGCCTTTATGTTTTCCTAAGTACAGCCCCGCGTAGTAAATTGTCATTTTGCAGTCAGTGGCTGCATTTCTGCAGTTTTTGGTTTGCGCGGAAAATAGAAGGGTTGGTTTCAAAGGCCGTCGGAGGGTAAACTTAGAAGGATATATGTCCTTATCTCGCAATATTCATTTATGTTTTTCTTTTCTATCCACTTAAGCCCACTGTGCTGCATAATCATGTTAGTATTTGTTTCAATTTGAAATCTATTATGTCGTTTTTAGCTTTTTTTTTTTTGCGTATATTTGTAAGGTTCAATCCACTCAGTGTTATTTTATTTTATTTATTGTTGAAAAATTTTGAAAAAATAATAACAAAAATGCAATAAAACAACATGAAGTTGTCACTTGAATTGCTGAAGCATAACACATAGCATAGAAAAACATCTTTAGCTATATATAACGGCTTAGTCTAATTGAAGTCTAGTGAAGAAAAACAAAAAATATATAAAGTTATGTAAAAACCTCTTAGATAAGAATCTATTAAATAATAATAACAATAATAATAAGTAATTACCTGAAAAGACACACGCTAAAGATCAATTGAACCAGCAATTTTTTTTCCAACTTTTCATTTTTATGTAATAGTAAAAAAGTTCACTTTCAACTTCAACCCACTCTAGCAACAAGATTTTTGTATTTTCTATAAAAAAAAAAGAAAAAAAAACTGGCTTTTTTAACGTTTAACTCAGACGTTTGCATTTCCCGATCGTTATTGAACTTGAACTTATTGTTGTTGTTGTTCTGTGGTTGCTGTTGCTGTTGCTGTTGCTGCCGCTGTTGTTTTTGTTGTTGATGTTATCGTTGTTTTATTGGTATTGCTGTCTGCGTGCATACTGCAAGTGTGCACATGTAATAATTCACTCTCCACACAGATTCAAATGAAACTGAAGGTGATGCATACACATCTTAGCAGATAGCGTATAAAATCTTGATTTGCCGGTTTATTGTTTTTCTCTACACCATATTCAATCAAACGCAGGCATATATGTGCATTTAAATATATGCACTTGATTTTATTTTATTTGTTTACTTATATATATACATATATATTTTTTTTGTGTTTTATGTTTTTCTTCATTTTTCTTTTTTATTATTATTATTATTTTTTTTTTATTAAAAAATTTTCAATTTTCTAGCTTTTATGCATGTTTATGCCAATAAACATAGCTATGCATTTTTTTATGTGCAGACAATTGTACATAATCCCCTTAATGTGTTAATTTTACAAAATTCAATTATCATAATTTATTATTTACTGCTACTTTAATACGGTAATTATGGTTTTTAAAACACTTCAAAATCTGTGTTAAATATCCTTAGCCCTTGGATATAACGGCTTAAGTGAAATACTCATATAACGGAAATGGTTGAAACAGGTTGAAACGTATTAACCCATGATGTTATAGTAGAACCGACCGTTACATACTCTACACTACTTTATCTAAGGCAATTTATTCATCATTATATAATCTTTGGTCATAAGATATCACAAATTGTATTTCGTTCCTATATAAGGTTTTGCTCTTCATCAGAACCCTTATGTGGAAAAGTAGATCAATATGGTGCAAATTTCGTACAATAAATTTATATATCAAATGCAATAAATTAATTTTCTTCATAAAGTATTGAAATTATCAAGGCTTTCTGCCATAAAAAGGATTATATTTTGTGAACAAATTTATAGAGGATGGGAGCTCAAAAAATGTTGATATCAAATCCAAATTCAATATTTTCACATTCAATTACTACTTTTTGTTTTAGCGATTTTTGATGCGAGGTATTAGCAATGCCGAAGCCATTCTAATCTAAGTTAGAAGTTCTTCTAAATATCGCAAATATCGACACGAACTTAATAAATTTTTGTTACTAGTGGCGTAGAACATAAAATCTGTAGAATTATGTATAAATATGTAGCATGCTAATCTATGAAGTGAAAATCGCTGAATAAAAATTGTATAACAGCATTATTTTTATCATCGTATTGTCATAATAAACTTGTCATAGACGCATTATATCTGTCTTAAATTAATTATTATTCAGTTATTTACTTAAATATGCTATAAATGTGTATTCAAGAGAGAAAATTAATGTATCGTAACTTTCTCGCAAAGTAAAATGAAGCCTGAATGTGAAGACACGAATTTTTTTTATTTTATCATACACACAGGTACAACCCTTATATGATGTGTATCAACGTGAGGTGGAATTAAATCTTTGGGAACCCATTAATCGTTATTGGGCCGAATGTTATGAAGCTTGTAAAATAGCTTCAAAAAAACGCGGTACTCTGCAAGCTGACAATCGAGCTCTATTTCAGGTAAAATACTTATTGCAACTAATTTTTTAATGTCTTTCTCTTTCTCTAGCCAGTCAAAAGACTCTGATATCAAATTAAAAAAAAAATATTGCACCATAGACATCTACAACTTATGCGATGTGATGCCACATTTTTATAAAGGAATTTTAGTCTGCTCCGATTGGCAACATATTTTAGAAGGGTATTCATTGTAGATCTTGATGAATATGATCTCAACGTCGAGTTGAAATAGTTGTTGCAACTGAACAACAGATAGTGTTCCTGATAAGCATTTTCCAATTATAGAAAGTAAATAATAAAATCTGGAGTCGGTTTACGGTTCTCGCTATCAAGTAACTTTTTAATCAATTGATGGTAGTCCAGAGTGTATATATTTCGCTCGATATCGAATGTAAAATTTCAGAACTGCACCATTAACTAACTCAACCGTCCATCCCCTTACCGTTTTTGTGTTTCGTCACATCTGCTAGCGCGATAATAAGAACCTTAACAGAGTCAGTCCCCAGTTTATTATCATTCTCAGATGGAAAGTGCAAAAATTTCTGATAAGATATTAAAATAGATTCACAACCTCAAAGTACACGCAATTAATTAGATCATAGATCGATATTATTTCGGAATTGATCGTTTCATAAAATCTTCATCTTAAGGGCGCCTAAATTTCTTTTAAGATTACGTCTTGAAATTTAAAATCGACCGTTTATTCACGGGTGAAGCGCATCTTTCAACCGTTACCTCGTTACGATAAGCGAATCGTTATACATTTTGTATAAAATTTTCAATCGACGCTTTATACAACTTCGTTGATGTTTTTGTGCTAATAGGGCCTGTAAATATAAAGAATGAAAAACATATCGTGCAAACGCGTTCTTGATGACACGAATTTATCAATTAAATCCCATTTTCAAAGGTAAATAATCCATTTATGCACGTTATCTACGTTGTCGCGGATTTGGTCCACGCGTATTCAATATCCCATTGAATGCAGAACGAAAAGCACGAACCAATACGTGATCCGGTCCTTCATTTTCAATCCTTTTTAGTTCTACTTTTATACCCTATATATCTTCAGTATTGCTACAGGGCCCACTATGTTTGAATGAACGTAAATAGTACCCAGAAAGATTGAAGATAAGCCCACTTTTTTAGTATGCCTAACGATTCCGAATCATTTTTTGAATCCTGAATTTAAGCCTATTTTACTGTCTGTTGGTTCATTCACTTACTGCGTATCGTGTTCAATGTTCGTGATTTTTGGGATCGTCTGACGAATATCGGCGTGCCAATTTCTTTCGATCTAAGGACGAATTCCATTGCAAGTGGATTTGATCGGACTCTATGTTAACGACTCCCCAATTCCAAAAACGACTCCCCAGCAAAATTTGCAATTTTCAAAATCTCTCAACAAAAACCGCCGAGTATATTATATCAACATAATACAGTGATTTGAAAAATTTGGATTGGGTTTTCTCGATTGAGTTTCTCGAACGTGTCCTCTATATAACGATTTCTAACAGTAAGCGTTCATATGGTTAAAAAGTGCAATTTTGAAAATTTTTGTTAGGAAAATAAATCCGAAATTAACTGTGTCAGCTTTGAGTCGCGTAGATCTATTGCTTACACCCTCTGTCTGTGCTAGGATTCTCATAAAAAATAAGTTTTTATGTGGCAATTAATGTCTCCACTTTGTAGTACTTCATGACGAAAAAAGAGAATAATAAGATTTTTTACAAGATAATTAAGTTTACTGCACTTAATCCACGTCACACTCGTACGAGGATAAAGAATACGTGTTCACATGGAACTGCGATACGGCGGTATTTTATCGCAAAAAGAAATGCAAAATTTTATTAGGCGAAGTGATTTAGGGTATTCTATAGTCGGCCTTGCCTAATTATAATGCTTTTATCGGTTTTTAGTTATTCATTTTTTCTTGTTATTATTTATATTTTAATAGAAAAAAATTATTATACCCTGGAAGGTGCATCAGCTTGAAGAAACTAAACGGTTGAGTGCGGCTGCATTACATCATAAAAGAAAATGCAGTCACATTAAGAAGAAATGGAAATGTGCCAAACGTTTCTTGTACGGACCCCGTGGTCCGTGGTTTACGGGGTAAGTAGAAAAATTTATTAAATATTTACATAATTGCAACAAAAACTATTTAATGTCACTTATAGTGACATTATACGGACAGTATACTTAACTCGAGTAGATTAGGTAAAAATCAATTTAAATATTAAATTAAAAACATTTTACTACTTCTACATATAAGTAAGAATATTCGAGTTACGCGCTATGTCTGATGCGGACAGACAGAATTCATGTTATTTATTTATTTATTTAGTTTTTTTTTTTTTTTCAATTATTTTCGTTTTCTGCAATATTTTATAAAACATATCAAAATAATATCAATTAGATAACGCACCTTGATTTTGTTTTTGTTTTCGATTAAAGATAAATAAATAAATTGAAAAAAAAAAAAAGAAAAAAAATATGTAAAATAGAAGTTTTTGTACATATTTTATATATCAAATGTGCAAAGTGCGTAAGTGTCATATCAGAGACACCATACAAAATCCGGGCTTGGTTATGGTTCATATTGAAGGTTATTTATAGTACGTTTGAAAGTGTATTGTTGTGGAAATTTCATGTGTGTACTCGCGCATAATGATCGCATGATTTCCTTGAAACTTTTTCGGTTAATTAACTTATTTCGATCTTTTGACAACATTACATTACGATTATATGCGATTGTATTCGTTACTATAGAAAGGAAAACAAAAAGGATTGGTTCTCCTTTGTGTTTGTAACATTCGGCATGACGTCTCGACCGCCTCCGTAGTCGTGAGCAGTATAAATTTCTGCATCGCTCTAGTACTGTCGCTGCATGCGTCTTCCGCCCATTGAAACTGTCATAAAGTCGGACGCAAACGTGACACTCGCGAAGAAAGCTTTTTAACCGTTAATTGCACAAAGGGAAAAATAAAAAGACGCTGATGGAAAGAAAAACACCTAAACATTCCTCTAAGCGATGTGCCCTGTTCGGCGCAAAATATATAGGGCTATAATTGGTATAGCAGGTGTCATAGATTCGTCTTCAACCGAAAATGCATTTTTTACTCGACTTTCAAATACATGTTTAAATAATTATTATTCACTAATAACTCTAATGTGGAAATAAATCCAACAGATTAGTTTCAACTTGTCGTCTTATTAACGGCTTAGCGTTCAATTTGATTCTGGACATGCCGTTGAGCGGTATGCTTGGTATAAAGCCACAATACGCTTTACAATAGCAAGTAAATAACAAATCAAGTTTGCATTTCTTATGTAAAGGCTTTAAAATTTCATAGATAATAGCATAAGCATAAGGAACAAACAAGAAATTGTTTTTTCTTTTTTTAGATGCTCTTTAATGCTCTTTTTAAAAGGATTCTCCATTGAAACCACACCTCATCAAATCTCGCTATTAATCCTTCAGTGTTTAGTCCCCGCCTTTGTGGCACTTTTTAAGACAATACTTCAACACGGGCCATGAAATCAGAATAAGTTGTAAACCAAAAAATTCATGTTTTCGAGTATAATCGCATTTCCTATGAGACTCACCATTAGTTAGTTAGTTAGCTGGACTTGAATGACTGACTGCTTCTTAATGAGAAGTGGATGATTGGCGATTAGATTAATTGCTTTGATTATTTGAAAATTATTTTATTACTTTTTCAAGTTTTCCACAAGTGTTTTTGAAGGCGTCTAGCTGCTTAGAATGCCACATAATTAGCAGTTTCCGGTCGTCCGTGCAAAGAGCGGGAAATATTCTTATTGGCGCAGGCCCACTGTGATGCTCATGAATCAATTTGAATATTTTTATAAAACATTCAGTTGTTCGTTTATCGTGGTATCATTGCAATGCCCGTAATGTAGCCTTTAGTAGACATAAATTTTTCGCAGTAAGAAATGGGAAGACAGAAAATATGAAGACCCTCAAAATCTAACATAAAAGAAACAGGAACACATTGACTTTGTAAAAAGGTTTGCAACGCCCCGAAAGAAGCTTCAGAGAATCCATTAAGCATGTATACTCTTGAGCAGCATCAGTTTCTGAATCGAGTTAAGCATGTTCATCCGTTCGTCGGTCCGTCTGTGTAAGACCTATTGTAAGCGTCGCCTTCATTCAGAAAAATATATGTGCTAATGAAAGAAATGCGCTATGCCGGATTGAGGAGGACGTTCGAAAATCTTGCATCTTGAAGCTTGTTCGTGGTCAATTTTTCCGATTTTTGTACAGCTACTACAGTATCATCCACAGAATATCTGTTCAAATTTTTGTGGATTTATCTGCTACAGTTTATGAATAGTAAGTAAAAAACCAGTTTTTGCTTCTTTTGAAAAACGTAGGTATTTTTAGTTTACATGGTACTTTAGGCGTGTCCTTCGATCGATTTGGCTCATTTGAAATACCAACCTGTTCGCAAGGACTGTCATTGTTTCTGCCAAATTTGATGTCGACTTCTAACATTTCTGGGCCTAGGAGAATGCCTAAATCGATTCAGAATTTCATACTGATCAAGAAATATATACTTTGTGGAGTCTCTGAAGCTTCCTTTTGAGCGTTGCAAATGTTTTGACAAAATGAATACACTCCTCATTCTTTGATGATGGGTGGAAAAAGGAAAAACCCTTTTCTAACTAAATGGAACTAACCCTTTTCAGACGTTCGGATATGAAAGCTAAATAAAGTGGTGAAGAGTATAAGAAAACCTTTTCTAAAGTTTGTTAAGGATCGTACAAAGGTGTGGGTGGCAGCTCTTGTGAGACTATCATCTCGCCTCTTTTTTTCTCTTGATGTCCTTTAATTTGCCAGGAGAGGGAAACATAAATTTACTAAAAACACTCAGCTCAAAATCGAAAGAAAAAAAATCGCTCCAAAATTGACTTTAAAATCGACGATAATATATATTGAATACCGAATATAATTATATCCAAAAATTCGCTCAATGCAGACATAGTTTTAAGGCTGCAGTTCGAGCTTTTGAGCAATCGGATGAAAGTTGAAGGACCTAGCCGTACGCCAAGCACGAAAATCAAGGTATCGAGAACAACATTAAAGACATTTTTGTTTTGCCTCTATTCTGTTACGTCTGCATGCCACACCACATACAATCGATGCACCTGTAAGGAGGCCCCAGGTATAGGGTAAGAGGGAATGCTATATCAGGAGCCCCTAATATTAAAGGAACTAATCAATTCCCAAAGCCTCCAATTATAATAGGTATTACTATAAAAAAAATTATAATAAATACATGGGCTGTAACAATAACATTATAAATTTGGTCGTCACCAATTAAAGCTCCTGGATGCCCTAATTCGGCTAGCACTAAGATTCTTAATGAGGTTCCAATTATCACAGATCATGTACCAAAAATAAAATATAATGTTCCAATATCTTTATGATTTGTAGAAAATAATCATTGTCGCGATTAAATGGCTGAAGTTTAGGCAATAAATTGTAAATTTATTTATAAGGGATACCCTTTTTAACCAGGCTTTATAGTCAAAAATGATATTAGACTGCAATTCTAAAGGAGTATTAATTACTAAAGCTTACAAGGGTATTCTTGCATATATAGCTTTGAAGATTTAAAATGTTTTCCCGATGCTTCGATGCAAATCACACCCGAGACATTTACGAGGCAACAATTCGGCTCTAGGACTTTCGATGGCGATTGCACGTTTGATAGAATGTTAATGTAATAGTAATAGAGCCACTTTTCATTTGGAAAGCACGTGATAAGCCTCTCTGTTGAAGTGGCCTTTGCAATCTCCGAACTTGCTATCTAATATATTATGGAATAAAATATTTTATATCAATATTTACTCTTTTTGAAATGAAAAGTTACTCCAATTGAATCGAAAAGTTTCCGCAACATAAGCGATGGCCTTTAAATTCATTCTTCAAAGTAGTTTTGCTTTTTTTATCATTTTTCTCTACGGAAACAACTTTTCGGATATATTAAGTATATATTAGATGTGTGTGTTTCATTTTGCCAACGACATCTTGCAGTAGTAGCAGTCGTAGTAAATTAACATTATCAACTATCATCATGTGCTGCCTATATGTGTACGAAATAGGATGCTTACGTTTACATACCATGTTACTCTTAAATTGCTTCGGGATTTTTGATGAAACATATTCACTTTGATTTGATATCAACTATCATCATGTGCTGCCTATATGTGTACGAAATAGGATGCTTACGTTTACATACCATGTTACTCTTAAATTGCTTCGGCATTTTTGATGAAACATATTCACTTTGATTTGATATCAACTATCATCATGTGCTGCCTATATGTGTACGAGATAGGATGGTTGCGTTTACATACCATGTTACTGTACACATTGCTTCTGTATTTTTGGTGAAACTTTGATTTGACAAATTTGATTCGGCTGATAGCGAGAAAACGTAAACATTTATCTTCAAATTTTATTATTATTATCATCATTTTTCAAACTAATAAAATAAATTCTGAGACTAAGAAGAAAACATTGAGGCTGCACATTGGCTGCATTGTGGAGAAGAAAATTAGATATCCAGCCTAGTAGTTTTGATGAAGTATTATTATTATTATAAATTTAGCTAGACGCCCACGACCATTGAGTTGCTAGTCGAGACTCTTGCCTCTCGGCCATTCATTGTATTGATATTGCGTTCTGTAGCTGATTTCAGAATGTCCATCTTATCGAATAACTTTGCGAGACAAGACGAGAGAGAGATTGGACGATTGTTTGATGCCGATGTCGATGGAGACATTTGCAGACTTTGGAATTGGAACATATCGGAAATGTGTCGAATCAAAAGCACCGTATTATATAGGTTCAGTAGTTTTTTTTTTTTACCTGACTTAGACAGAGCAGTGATCATTTAATATGAAATGCGATCTAGACCGGGTGTCCTCCCCTCTGTTTTGGATAGACAACTCTCAAGTTCTAAGGTAGATGTACAAATTTTCAGAAACATGACACATCTACAAATAGCATTTGAAAGAGAAATTGCATTTGTTTTATTTTCGATGAACGCACTAGAGTGGTTGCTGTCAGAGGAGTATTTGTATCACATTTTTCGAAAATAATTAGAAATCTCATCTGTACAGATGGCAGAAATTTCATTCACATTTGAAGTTTCACCGAGTTTGTTGATTTTGTTCCAGACAAACTTCATTGATGTGTGTCTGCGATTTCGTTTCGAAGAAACTTCAAAACTGAGTGTCTTTGATTTTCGTAATTCCTTCCTGAATAGTGCATCGACCTGTTTATATATAATAACGAATGATCATGATCAGGACGTCTGTTAAAGCGGTGCCGTAAATCCAATTTGTTTTTCGTCAATAACGAGAGCATGTTGTTCCATCAAAGACTAGCTCGGTTAAAAAAGCTGTTGGATCGAGGCATAAAGAGATGAGCAACTGTGCGAATGAGCCAATAGACATAATCGCAGCATCATGGTTGCAGTCTCCGCTAAAAGGCTTTGAATTCGAAAACGACTCTGTATGTTTGGAGTAATTAATCCAATCCGCTTTATCTAAGAAGAATTTAACTTGTTTTGCCGGAATAACAAAGGAGTTTGAGAGATTAAGATCGCCTATGATTGCGAAGTGATCACTATTATGTAGATTATCAGAAATAGACCAGAAAACCAAAGGAAGAAGTGGCGGAGAGCAACACGTTGAATGGCCAATCGAAAAGGTGCCACGAGCTGAGAAATGCGTTGATTTTTCATCATTTAAAATGCAGGGAATTGATTTGAATGAAGGCCTTTCCTAAAACAGTACTATGGCTATTGATCCTTGTCAAGCCCCAGATGGTGTTCCTGGAATTTAAAGTCGCCAGATATAATTAAAGGGGAAGCAAATACGGAGAATAATAATTATAAAGTTCCTGCTGAGAAAACGGCAGCGAAGGTAGGATATAGAGCGAATGCACTGCAAATTTTTTGCATAATGCTTGAGTTGAAATAATGCGTTTGTGAGGGATATTGAGCTTTCTAAAAACACCAACTCCTTGGTTTGAATATTTGAATTTTAATCAGCATTCAGGAACTATCCAGCATATAATTTGGGTGAAATAGGATTACAAGAACTCCTGCCATCGGTCTCTTGAAGGGACGTAAAGCTTGGGTTGAAGGCACTTATAAGTATATTATGGAGCGTTTAGTTTATTAGGCTTTAGGATATGTGTCGTTGTCTTGGTTTTATCAATATTTGTTGTTGCTTTGTTTTTTTTTTAATATTATTTCTTCCGGATGATAGGTTTCCGGATTCCGGTTTGTCATTAGCAAGAGTTGATGTTGATAGCCTATTAAACTGGATTTGCGAGGCGATGGCAGCATAGATATTACTCTTGTCAGTTCCTTGTACAGTTGAATTTATTTCCCGGTACGTAATTTTACGTTTTGGTTTTTAAAGTCCCGCGCATTTATAGATAACGTGGGCATTGTTTGCCTAACGCCGAGTACCGATCATTGCAATTTATGCCGAAACTACGGGTACAGCTTTCAACATGTGTAGGAAGATTCCAGTTAGCACAAGATGGGGCATTGCTTCTTTTCACAGTATAACCCAGGGGTTGGCAGTTCTTGCGTCTCATGGAATTAGGGATGTAGAGTTCCATTTTTTACTTGTACCAAGCAGCATCAACGGTTTGTGATAAAAAGTGATAATGATTCCTCTTGTAGGGGAGGGAATTTTTCCGTTAACGTTTAGTTTAGTGAATTTGTAAACTTCAGTTACACTTTGAGTACTCGTTTCACGAACTATTTCCTCTTTTGGTGCATGTTTTAAACACGCCTTTCATTGAGTTGAGTTTGTGGCGTAATTTAGCGGAAATTTGGCATAAATTAGTAAGTGATTGGGACTTCAAGATGTGCTCTGTCGCGGGCGGATTACCAGTGAGAACGAGTAGATTACCACCGCGAAGGTTCGAAACAGAGTCAATAGATAATGTTATGCCGTGTTTGGCGAAAGGACTAGTCTGTGATATTGTTATGCTAGCGTCAGTTCAAGAAATCGCAACATATTTTTTACCAATCGGAGTAGTGTCACCGAATGGCAGTATCGGAAAGTCCGAATATTTTATTTTTTTTCTTTGTGGCGCTGTATCCGCCAATAAGTGGAATATATTGGAGTTTTTATCTGACGGCCCCGGCGCTATAAAGTCTTTTTATTGTCACTCACTTGAAAAAAGGATTGAGAATTATTAAATACTACAAACTGTCAATTGTCAACTTTTTTTCAATATTTTTTTTTTTTGGCAAAAAGACTCACAAATTTCTCCGTCAGACACGAGCCAAATGTACGAAAAAAAAAATCAAAGACAATCAAAAAATAGCAGATTACGATCTTCAAATTTTATTTACAAAATTCGATGAAGAAACACATGCGTCGTATTTTAGATCTCTGTGTTAGATTTCTTAAGTAAGATTGACGAATAAAAGGCAACTATCGAAAACTGTGCTTTGTCGCCTTGTAACTTTCATAGTCTGCGCTACGTATTTACGAGTCGTATGGAATAAAGTAAAATTTCAGTCATCAAGAAAAACTTGATCATATAATCAAGATGAAGTCATTTAACTAACCGTTTAGTCATTAACCGTTTGCCTTCATTGTACGTTCAGGTCATTAATATCCCATAGATATTTATACCAACCTAGAAATAGGATACGAGGGCACTCTTCATGTGCTTTCGGTTGTAACAATCAGTAGCAGTCATCAGAGATCCCATATCACCGTGTCGAGAGATTGACCTTGAAAATGGGCGTACTGTGGCAGTAATAAAAACAAATTACTTTTTACGGAAGCTTAGAAAAATAAATGAAAATCTCAATACACAGTCTTATTAATATTAACTTACCTAACCTACAACAACTACATATCGTGCTTGAAGCGAGAGTTTATCAAAAACATTAAAAAATCGGCAATATTTATATGATTATTGTCAATGAACCAATTGATTGTTTTGCGATTGTACGCAAAACTCCTTACCTCACCGTATATGTAAGTGAATGGAAATTACAACTGAAAAATATTACTTCGATAGCATTTCTTAAGTTTCGCTTGTGTTCCTCCATAATTGAGAAAATTAAGAATTTTAATGTTTCTAAAAAGTTCGTCTAAAATACTGTACTACGCAGATTTTTTCATTAAGATTTTCGGGGGGAAAAAAAACATTTAAAAAATGTTGCGAAAAACTTTTGCTAAGAAATTAGAAAAGAGCCTTTTAAGCCTTACGCACATAGCCGCTGATTGTAGAAAATAATAAATCACAGGAGGAAAAAAAGAAGGAAGAAGGTATGAACAAACGAAACAAAAAGTTATTCATTTAAAATTACACATATATACACATATATTTAATAAAATAATCATTTTTCTCATGACTTGAATGAAATCTAGAACTAAGAGTTGATTGAGGTTTACATACATTTTAAATAAACAGTTATTGCGGCTAGTTATGCATTTACATAAATAACAAAGAAAGAAACAAAAGCAGAGTAAACGTATTCCATAGCGAACTGATTATCGGTCGTCAACATGTTAATGATCACAAGTTTTATAAAAACATTTAATGATGATAAGCATAAGCAGGAAAAGCGGGTACTTTTGCGACAGCTGGATAGGCCGGAAATACAGGCTTGGCAAGAACAGGAGCGGGCGCTACTACTTTGGCCACAGGTGCAGCGACTTTAACGGCTAACGGTTCTCTTTGTACAACGGCATTAAAACCATGAACGGGATCAGCGGTATACTGTACAATGCGTCTAGTGCCATCCGGTTCGATCAAGGAGTAAGCACCTTCCACAACATCACCATTACGGGTTTCATGTTGACTCTTAACATCACCAGTAGAACCATCCTGCACAAAAAAAAACGAAATAAAACCACAGGTACTATGATGTCGATTAAATAGATATTCTTATGGCCAGGAACCTACATGAATATCATAACTGAAGCTGTACTGAGGGTTAGGATCGTATGGTTCGGGTACCGCCACTTTAGCGACAACAGGAGCAGCGACCTTCGCCACAGCTGGATAAGCAGCGTATTTCGCGACAGCCGGTGCAGCATACGTAAATGGTCCATGGTATGCCGGCGCTGGTAGAACGACTGCCGACGCTACAGCCATGAGAGCACTGAATATAATTAACTGCAAACAAAAAAAAAACACATTTCGATTTATTTCAATGTTTGCCTTTCCTCGACTACCGCAAAGGACAACTCGCCTTTTGTACCATATTGTTTGCTATGAAAATGCTAGACAACGAACTTAACTATACCGTGCGTGTGCTAATGAATTAAAACCGTCTTAAATTCAAACGCTGTTTGCAATTCTAAATCCATCATACAGTTCCTTATATACTCGACAAGAAAACTTATGTTAGCTTGTGCCACACTTAAGAAAATTAAAAAAAAAAAAAACCAAAACAAATTTTTTTTTTTTTTTTTAATATAAAATTCATTTGTTTTTCTTGATTTGTTTGTTTTTTTTTTTAATAAAACGCATATCAAACATATATGTGCATACGCACACATTTCTAACAATAACCGCCGCCCTCTTACATAGATTTAGTGCGGTGGTGGGTAAAATTTATGCAAAATTATTGTATACGCGCAACATAGACAGAATCTATATGACAGAAACATACCAAAAACATATATGCGGAGCACCTATAACAACAGCATTGTATAATAAAGTAACAAACGTTTGTGTTACTGCATTGTTATTGTTAAGCAGTTAGCAACAATCAACAATCGATATATGGATGGATGGATAGGTGGATGAATGGCATTACAATTTTGTTGTGATTTTTGTAACCTCCTAATATATGCATTGCAAGTTAAAGATCTGATGAAGACTCCCTTAGTCTCTTAGTTTCAATTCATCTTAAAGACGAAAATATTATTATTTTCGCGAAAGCTAAATAACTGGAAAAACATTTAATAAATGATCGCAGCTCAAAATTTAATATAAACTGTATATAACTTGCGCACCTTTATAGAAAATCCAGCTGATCAGCTGAGGATCACAATTGCTCCTCTAAGACGATTTCAACTATTCGCATATTATTTATTACGTAATTCGTACGTACCCGACGCCGTGTCTCTTTTATTTATTTCATAATATAAAAAACAAAAAAAAGACGGCGTTTTGAGTCTGTATTGAATACGTTATTGGTGGGTATCCGAAAATCGACGTAAAGGTATCTATTGTCCTCCTATTTGATCGCCACCTATAGTAAATGTATATAAGCACGACAAGTTCTCTAGGCCTATAGGCACCAGCATATTTTTGGGAGCAGTTTTGTGCTATTATTATTACCACTATTAATATTACATGTAACACCTAAGTTCTCCGTCAACGTCTACTGCATCTAGCTGCCGTACATTCACCAGCGCAACAGGACTTTAAATCAAAGGCGATACTACAGAAAAAAAAAAAAAAATTAAGAATTTTTTTACAAAAGCTTTTCATATCAAGTGTTTGCATTTTTCTCTTAATTAAACTTTCAATTTACCTTCGTTCCTTTCAATTTGGTGTAAAGTAACTGTACAGTGTTGAGCATAAATTGTTAAAGAACATTTCTATAATTCGTAATCATTTTAGATTCTCATGAAGAAGTAAAAACTGTTTACTGTTTAAAACTACAAGGAGGTCAAAAATACAGCAACTATTACATAAGTGCTTACGTTGCTTCCTTATCTCGCACTTCGCATCCCACTTCATCATCACACTACATAAAAACTTTCAAAATATTGTTAGGTAAGAGGATTTTAAATTTCTTTTCGAATCTTTTTCAATTCGAATGTGTTAGTTGATTAATTAGTTAGTTAGGATAACGGATAGGTTTTATTTGCAATTTTTAAAACATTTATTTACGAGGACTTGTATTTAAAAGGTTTCAATGCTTCCCACTTCTCCACTTCTCCGTTTGCCTGGACTCAGCCACCAAAACCAGCTAAATAGGGCTACTACTTTACGTTACGATGTCTGTTGAGCTGCAGCATAACAAATAGAATTAAAAAATTCGCTTCTTAGAAGATCGAATTGTTGTCCTGCTGCAGATTCATTTTATCAAATATGCGATTTTCGTAGTAAAATGAAGAACAATTTCTTTCAAATGGGAAGCGAAGAAATTTCTTCCTCTCTCTTCCTCTATCGCTCTATTGTAGGCGTCCTGTTTCCGTTCGACTGCTATTAACTGCAAAATACGATAGATATGTACAACGTCTCGGAGGAGTCTAATTTATATGTCAAAATAGATTATAGCCGAAAACACAACATTGTTGGATCTCTTCATCAATGTTACATGGGCACCCATGCGGTAAAGTTTTACTCGCTTAATATATAAAGCAAATGAAGCGAACTTTATGCTATCTAACAACATCGTCATAAGTGCCCAAAGTCTTCACCATCGCTTTATACGGGTCACTACTCACCCAGTTTCAATAAAATTTCCCATCGAGTACCCGAGATCCTTCTTCATTTCTCCAGCCGAAAGACTACGAAGATAGTGTACACAGATATAAAGTAATTGAAGCTTTTCTTATATCTCACGACAACTTCTTTCTTGCCGTTACTTTTACAAAGTTCGCTGTTGAAGGAAAACAATGCTTTTGGAATGAAAGGGAAGTAAGACAGAGAAAATTTCTTGTAGTTTACAAGGTATACAAATAATTTGGGAATTCGCCAGAACTAGACTGTCCTGTCGTCGTATACACAGCATTTCAGTGTAGTAACACTATCAGATACGAAACATCTGCCAGTGCTCATGATTGCGCAACGTTTTTATTGAAAAATCTATAGATTGCGACAAAGTGTTTTTCTCATGTTTAATCCACGATTATTTTATCGCCCTGTAAGTTGTTAACGGCAAAATAATTATCTGTTGCAAATTCCTTACAAACCTTTGCGCACAGAATGACGCACGACATATTTACACCTAGACATTTCAAGAGAACTATTGTTGAAAGTAGTATACATAGAGAGGAGCATATCTTCGTTAATCATCGACCGAATTTTCTTATTTTGCAATAATAAGCGCCATGTCCCAGAAGGGAGTAACAATTGTAATTAAAAAGACGCGACAGAAAAAAGTTCAAATTTTCTAAAATAAAAAATGTCTTAAACAAAATTATTTTTAGCCCAAGAATTTTACCTCAAGTGCCGAAACGCTACAGGCGTAGATACGTCCTCAGATAGTCCTTACATTAAGTAAAAAGAGCACAAGTGCCTTTGAATTGTTTGTTATACATAGAAATATTATGTAATTTTAACTTCACACGATATGCAACATTTTAATGACAAGGAATATTTTCTTTTCCGCAACCAAATGTCTTCCATGTGCTCGCATGCGCTAGAACCGCTAAACGTAAATACACTTGCAAATTTTTAGCACAAAGTCCAATTCGTTTTGCTTTTGAAAACCGAGATGTTCTCAGTTTATATTATACTGTGGGCGTGCCGTTTTCAACGCTTTTGGCGGAATTTGAAGCCGATATATTCACCCAGGCTGAAAGACGGAAGGCCAGATGAATTCAACATTTGCTCAAAAATGTGTATAATTCATAGGGTCACTGAAGTTTCCTTTCCGGATATTGTACATGCCATTGGACAATGTGAACATGCCCTCTTTCTCTCTGATCTTTTAGTCTTTAAGGACATGCTTTCACTGGCCCGACTGTACCCTTTTTCTACCTAAAGTTTGTAGTTGCTTTGTGTCTAATGCATCGATCAATAATTACCGGAGCCAAATAACAAAAAAGCCTTTTTTTCTCTCTCACGAAATACGACTGTATATCAATATGGTTGTATTAACTCAACGGTGATAGAATCAGTCCAACGATTCTCTAAGATTTCGATGCTTTGTTTTGAGACCAATTTCTCAAGATCTTTAAAATACCGTTCGGTTTCGGCAATAGCTTCTCCATTTGGTTCAAATTTGTTTCGATAAGGAATGCTTTTGAGATTTGTAAACAGATGATAATTGCTGGAGGGCATACGATGGAAAATACCATAGGTTTCGATTATTGAAAAACACTATACACGATGAATAGCATTTGTGTTTTTATACTCATCATCGGAGGACGAAGGTTATATCTATTTTTTCGAAACATTTGCAACGCTCGGAAGTAAGCTTCAGAAACCCCACACAAAGTATGTGTATTCTTAATCAGCATTAAATTCTGCACCGATTTAAGCATGTCCGTCTGGCCGTCTGCATAATGTCTGTTGTAAACATTCTTCTCGGAAACGAAGCTATCGACTTTAAATTTGGCAAAAATATTGGGGATTCTTGCATGCAGGTTGGCATTGGAAATGGCCGACATCGCTCGAAGAATGCGCCTACAATACCACGTAAACTGAGAACAACTCCCTTTTTTAAAAAGGACAAAAAAAGATGGTTTTTTGTTCATTACTCCTGTGCTACAGCAGATCAATCTACAAAAATTTACACGTATATTTTATGGGATATGCTGTAGTATCTATACAAGAGTAGGAGAAATTGACCACGCCTACTCTGTGTTATAGTTTATTAAAATTTAATTTTGTTTCAATGCCTTAATAACCCTAGAAGCGAGCTTCAAAATACACATAAATTATACATATTTCTCACCAGTGTCAGCTTCGGAGTGCCCTCAGGCATGTACCTCTGTTCGTTTGGCCGTCTGTCCGTCTATCGAATTATGTAGTATATGTGGTAAATATTCTCCCATGCGCAAAAATGAAGATATCGCTTACAAATTTTGCAAAAAAAACTTGAAAATGACTGGAATTGGCCAAGAACACGCCTACTCGCACGCGTATGTAATAAAATCTGTGAACACCTTTGCTTTCCACGTGGTTCGCAAGTTACTCATAAAGTAAAACACGCGTTATTCTAAAAATAGAAAAAATCAGCCGCACCCATTAATATTATGGAGTAGAAAAATTTATACCTTTTGCTTTTGTTTTAGGATAACAGTGATGGCTATAAAAGATCCAGTCAGCACCGAATACAATTTTCTTATTTGTTAATATTAATACGTAAAATGCACCACAATCTGATAAGACAATAATTTCATAATAAATAAATGTCAGAGAGGTTGTCAGAGTACGCTTGCTATTAACTTTTGCCCCTGGACGGATAAGCTTTCTTACAATGATCGATATATAAAGACTTTTCATACGCAAACTCGAACGCAATAACTTGAACGACAATCGTTTGGCGTTTTCTTATGAAACTTTCGATAATTTTTGGGACAGTTTTTATACCCTACACGGGTTCGTTTGTTTTGCGGATGTATGCAACACTCACAAGCACTTTAGATAGACGCACCTTTTATTATACCGATCCGATACCGAGGAAGTGATTCTGAATCGATCTAAGCTTGTCTGTCTGTCTGTCTGCCTGAACACTATTGAAAATGGTTCGGATCGGAACACCTTTGCCAATTTTTTGCCCCATATAAAGCCTTAGGTTGAAAGGTCGTTATATGAATAACAATATCAAACGAAGTGATGTAGGTTATGTAATGGCGGGCTGCGTCCGACTATAGTGTTTTCCTGTCTTAACAAACAAATTACTTAACATGCACTCTTAGCTGGTCTTTAAACAACATATAGTTGGTTTAGATTATTGTCATTGACTTTTTTGCTTGCTGGGAATGGAGCATAAAATTTTGTTTGGCAATCACATGGAGCAACATGTAAATAGATTAATAAAAGGATTGATAATTATTTCGAAACTTTCCATAACACATCTGCAGATTCGAAATCAGTCCATCTATCATATTATTTTATAATATAAAATTTTTGCGTGCAATAAATTCTGGCGCATGAGTTTAATTTAATGTTAATTGAAAAAGTCTTTGTCTTCTCGTAGATCGGGTATAAGATCTTCGAAAATTACTAGCAAATATTTTGATATCGCGCCATATTGAAGGATATCCTTCCTTTACTTTTGGTGACTTTAGAAAATTTTCAAATCTTTTCTCTCTTCATCTCAGTTTTTATTTCTTGATCTTAAAAGATTTACAATTCAGTTGCACATGTCTGTTCGTTACCTTATACGTTTATGTTTAAATCACAAAAATGCAAAAAAAAAAAAAAAAAAAAGAAAAAAAAGAGAAAATTGTTATTATACCCACACTAACGTATGTTTGCACGCTTACACATAGGCATGCAGGCATAAAGGCAATCATTAGGTTTCATTGTGTTCAAGCATAGGTATTACATGTAAACAAGAGATAGAAAAGAAAAAAAAGCAAATAAATAAAGCAATTCTTCAAAAGTTGATTAACGCCCATACGTTTGCCCATTAACACTAAATTATTGTTTGATGGTTTCACTCACAAACAGTCTCCATAGAATAAAGTTTCGGTTAAAAATTTTAAACGAAAAAATTAAAGAATGCAACCTATGCCTTGAGCACTTTGCTGCGTAACTTTAACTTAAAAAGACAACTTTTCAGTTTACGGGAAAAAATGAATGTACGCATGTACAGCAAACAGTTTATAGTAGAAAAAAACAAAAAATTATAAATATACGTACGTACTTGCTTTTTCACTAATCGAAAACTAGTCCGTTATTTAGAGGGATACAGGTTTTTACAATACATGCGTACATATATGAGCGTGTGTGTATGTTGCATCGACTAAAAGGCCACATTTATGTATAAAAGGAGAAAAAAAAAAAGCAAAAAGTGCTTAAAGAGATTTGGTTTTATGTCACCCGTACACTACTTGCAGTTAGAAAACTGAAATCAGCTTAGGCCTAAACAGCCGTCATGGACGCCCGTTATTAGATTTGTCTTTTTTTCTTTTTTCCTTTTTTTTTTTTTTTGTGAACCATTTACCTGTACATATACATGCACACATACGTACATATATATCCATATCACGGTGTATGTGTATGTGTTCATTATGAATGTTAGGTGTGGCTGCTAGTGCTATAATAACTGATGTTGTTATTGTTACATTTGCTTGTTGTTGGCATTTTTCTGCAAATCGAGTGCAATGGTTGAGCTGTGACTTTATGAGTGAGCGTATAAGCGCAGGCATGCAGCTTATTCGCAAACGCACATGCTTTTAGGCTTAACGCAATTTTCAAAAAACGTAAAAATAAAAACGAAACCAAAATATTTTTATGTATTATCTGATGATTGTTACTCTGTTATCGATGCTTGCTATAATCGAGTTTATATAATTTATAATTTGCATCTGCATAGATAGTAGATGTCAACATTATACATGCATATGACATACGTCATGAAATAGTCGAGTAAGTCGACAGGCGAACATAATTGTAGACAACTATATAATTATTTACTCGTTTTGCGGTCTTATAAAATGACATTTGCAATTAAATAGGGCTATCTGTCTTATGAAGCTCAATATTTTTTAGACCATACCTAAGGTAATACGAGAAACGAGTTAAAATTACAAAATTGCTGATGCTGATGCTGATGCTGATGCTGATGCAATCTTATGATTGATTGTATTAATCCAAGAATTAATTTTTAGAAAAATTCATGCAAATCGTTGAAGTGTAAAGGAAAAATCAAGAGCAAATTTCTTAGCTGTCTTAGCTTTTTAATTCCCGCTATTATTGGAGGGTATGCTGAGTATTTGTAATGCTTGCCAGTTCTCGAAATGCCTACAGAATAAGTCGTTTGTCGGGAAAACGTCACTTAAATGATACATAAATATATAAACTTATATGTATGTATGTATGTATGTAATCTGTCTGTTATGATTGAAGATACCTTCAGATTCGAGGATGAAATCTATTTATGTTCTTCAGGCTTTCAAAGAGTGGTTAGAAAAATTATCAAAATATACAAACGATGTTTACGCCGTATAAATGTTAGTTTGTTGTATTTTGCTGCGCTCAAGAGATGTCGAGCAAACGAATGACATTAAAGTCTTTGTGTTAATGCATTCAACTAAAAATTGTATGCAAAATTGCTGAGCATATTGTGCAAAAGTTTGCATTTGCGATATTCTACGAGAAACAACGCCAATAGAGGGATGCAAAGGATTCTAGGAAATTCTCAAAATAGTAGAACGATTGTTGTTGAAAAAAATCAATGCATTGATTACGGAAAATATTTATGGAGACAGCTTGTCACTTAAATTTCATTCATGCAGTCATTCACGGGCCAAGGCTTGAACGTTGCTGCCACCAGGGTTAGTTTTAATTTCCGATAAGGATGCGGTCTTGCGCGGCAATTACCCAAATACGAGTCTTTTTCTGCTGAAGCTCACTCTTCTCCTTTTCGAATTGAATGGCGCGAAACGTAATTAGAAGAACAGATTGTGTTTATCGATGAATAAATCGTTAACGTTAATGCTTTGTTTCAATTGAATCCTACCCGATCGAGTATTATGCCATATATACAAAAAACAATTCCTGGCATTTATTAGACAAACTTTTACTTATGTCACGTTCTCATACACGAGCACAGTTTAGCGAATCGATTACAATATTTTTTTACTTTTTTTATTTTTTTTTTGTATCCACCATAAGAGTACGTTAACGTCATCAAGATTATAAAGAAATTATTGCTCGAAAAATGGCCATCGGAAATCCCATAAGCTATATTTCAATCTTAGCGGTTGCGTTCAGAATATTGTCTTGAATGTCTGAAGTTTATCTCAAAATAGCTGTTTTTTTTTTTTTGTTGTTATTAGATGAACTCAAAAAATCGATTTAATTAATCCGTAGCCGTAGGATAACTGAAACTTTACACGTAGAGCACTGTTTATATTTTGAGGCTTACCTTGAACACTAAGTGTTGCCAGATTCGATATTTCGACCGGAATGTTATAATATTTTTGATTATAACTTTCTTGAGAACGCGCAGAGTGCGCCGATCAACTTACTCCCGATTTTGGCGAGCAAGCTCCAATCCATAGCTAATGTGAAACGCTGGTATAATGGGTTTCATCGTGACCGCTGTATCCCCACCGACGAAAGTCGTGTAAGTCGTTCAAAATCACTGACTTTGTCAGCAAATTTTTATGCTTTGCAAAAACTAGTTAGGCAAGATCGACATGTGATAAGCAGCAGTCTTGAAAAAGATTTGTGCCATGATATGAAAAAATCTTAAGAAGATGGTCGCGGGGATCGGTGCAAACAAATGCTTAAGAAATACACACAGACACCATGGCATTTCTTCAAGGACAACACATAAGATTACAGCAGATGACGAATCATGAATCGATGCGCATGAGTCGATGAAATGTAAACGCTAGTCGACTCTCTGTGTATGTTTCAATCAAAATGAACCAAATGCTCGCTTTTTAGGCCAAATTAACAATAATGCCGTTACTGGAACGTGAAACGGTCAATTTTAACTGGTACACAACCATTTATTTCCCTAGCAATCGACGATTAAACAATCAAACTAATGACTCATCGTCCGCCGTTGATGTTTCTTACAAAATAATGAAAAATGATACCGCGTCAAGTGGCGATGTACAGCATCTCATAGTAGGCTGTTAACGTACTTTTATTTGTCACTGACTTAAATCAATTCATGTCTTTTATAAACCATGATCTCAATAAGCATCGCTTATCGTAAAACCTTGAATTACGAAGCATTTTAACTAAAAATCAATTACTTTTTTTTATATATCGATAAATCATTCCTGGGTTTTCAAGGTATTTCTAATCATTAATGTATTAAAAGCACTGACTAAGCAATTTCTAGTTTTAATTTTTAATTTTTGTTTTTTTTTTTTTTTTTTTGTTTAACATAAATATAAAATAAATCAACAACAAAATGTCAAAAATATCATATTTAACTAAGTAACTAATAAAAAATAATATAAATTAGAAAAGGACGATAGCGTAGAGGTGTCGCTATTTAGATATTTAAAACAAACGCGCTGGCACTGGTACAGGTTTAACAATGGGCGCTGGCACCGGCCCACGTTGGACAATGGCATTAAAGCCATTAATAGGATCAGCTGTATAGAAAACTGTACGTAATGAGCCATCAGCATCCACTACGGAATAGGAGCCTTTAACGATATCGCCGTCTCGGATCTCCTGTTGACTTTTGCTATCACCAGTCAAAGCGTCTTGTACATTATACGCAAACGCATACTGAGGATGAGGATCGATTTCGGTGGCTAAAGGAACAGCTGCCGCTACAGGAGCAGCTGGCACTGCGACAGGAGCTGCTCGCAGTAAAGCACATTCCGTAAAAGCCACGAAACTCAACCAAACAATTGTAATCTAAATTTATAAGGAGTTTTTAATTCCTTCTTGACGCGATTTCTTCTCTCTCCAAAAGCGAACTTACCTTAAGGAAAGCCATTATTTGTCGCAGTCAAAGGAATTCACTTTTTTCTTTTGAAAACCGCTTAGTTAAGTTAAATGATGAACGTTTGAATGATGAGTTGTTGTTTAAATGCCTGAGTTTTTAAACAAAAATTTCCTTAAAGCAAGCGTAAGCTAATAATTATGTGTAAATAAACATACGCTAAAGTATGTGGGTATAGACAAAACCATTGTTTTGTACATTTAGTCACATGTCCCCAATTTACATACACTTTAGCCCATTTTCATAAGCACAAATTTTGGCAAATCATAAAAAAAAAAAATCAAATGTGTGCACACCCACACATAGCTTACATATTATGCCACCAGCTTTTATATAACGTGTACGTATCTATACTTTCCATTTGCCACAGTCCCTTTTTAGGTGAAGACTTCACTCATTAAACCACTACTCCCCCCCACCCAAAAAAAAAAACAAAAATAATATATACATATATATATATATTGCTTTAGAAAACGTGCCAAAAGTCTTTTCCCAATTCAATGTTACGCATGAAATATATATAAAAAGCACTTTTCGGTCATTTCTGTAATTTTTTGCTGAAATTTGTAATTTTATGCTTACGTACATTTTTAATAATATTATGATGACGTCATTAATGTTTGTTTTGTCTACCGAGGTAAATGCATAAATTAATCACTTTTTTTCTGCTTTCTGTTTAACTCTTGCACCTCAAACGTAGACGTTTGACGACGAACCGATAAACTTGTCATTTCAAACGCATAAAAAAAATCGTTAGTCCAAAATAACTAAACGTAAACCATTGAAAGCCACAATTGACAAATTTATAAATATGAACCGCTATTCTTAGCTAATAGCTGAGTAAAAATGTTTGTGTATTTAAGCTAAGAAACTCCATTAATTCGCATCCGCAATTTGTTAGAATGCAACATAGGTTCGTTCTGCAACGATGACTAAGACGAGTTGTCTAAATGACAGCAAAAGGATGTTCTAGGATGATCACGGGAAAACAACAGCTTGCTTGAGTGGCTTATAACGTAGCCAGCATGAATTTTCTTTACGTGAATTAATCGATCAAAACTCATTTTTACTTTCTTTGAGTCGACTTAAGGCAAGCAGGTATGGAAACCATGTCGTTTGCTTTCATCCTTTGGCTAATCGAGCCAGTTGGTCAATGTAAACGTTTAAATGGCCCGAAGAAATATTTGTAAGAAGTATGCATGCTTTGCATCATTTTAGAATATATGGTAGAAAAAACCTGGACCGAGAGAAACTTTTTCACTTGACATTTCGGGCTTTATTCAATCGGCGCAAAAGAATTGCTTGAATCAAACACGCACTTGCGGGGAAGCTGCAGCCTAATGTATTTTATCTCTGAATTTTCAACTTCTCTACTCTCTATCCATATGTGTGGGTCCAACACACACGTTTCCAAACGAAAACACACTTGTGGTTAGCTTTATTGAGACAACGCGTTGAGTAAAGTAAGTATGAAGCTAAGAGCGTTTCCTAACATTTATACGATTTTGCTAAGAAATTACGAGTTTCTCTCTCCTATAGAATTATAGTTTTTTTCTCGCCGTTAGCCGGCTTGTAACAAACACAGCTCTTGTTTCTAATTCTGTTGCTTCTTTCTATTCAAATTTTCAATGATTTATTGAAAAGAACATGCTCTACGGAAACGTGTAGGAGATCTTCGATAAATAATTTTTATTTTTCAATTTGCGATTTTCAAAAAAACGGCTACACATGAAAATGGTTACATATACATGAAAAGACCTTCAGATGTCTGTAATCAATTCTTTCCTAGTTTCCGGGTATGCCTATGACATGTGCCTATTTTTATGAAAAAGGGGCATTTTGATTTCCCTATTTTGCGACATTGCTATGGCCGCAAAAATGCAGATAAGTAGCGCAAGTTTGGTACAAAGACTTCTCAATTATTTAAGAGTATGGGCTTGAAAAATAGGTATGATACGTATATTTACACGCCCACAATATAAAAGAAACTTAAACAACGACTTTTCTTCAAATATTTATCTGCGACTACTATCAAAATAATTGCCAGGACCTCTTGCAAGTTTGACCCAAAAATTTTCCCAACCGGTTTACGAATGCGTCCTCAATTACCAATGAAATTTTATACCTAATTTATTGCGGATGAAGAACATGCTTATGTGAGTAAAGTAAAGAAGAAATGATTTAGAAAAAAATTGGAATTCGAATTTTTTTCGCTAATTTTGGGCGTCTGAATAAACCAATTGCAACCTTTTTTGAAGTGAACGATCGAAGATCATTCTAGGGTATGGCCGGGTTACAGATTTTCAAAAATATTTTCAAAAGTTATAGATGCGGCGTTTCGTCAAAGTTGTCTCAACTTCTAATCTATTATGAGCGTCCGTACAGGCCGATCAAGCGTATAGTTTAACCTCATACTCTTAATCAATTTAGGAATTTTTGTACTAAATTTCGGCTTCGTATCTCACTTTTTGCGGCTGTATCGATTTCATGATCCTGTTACAGTATAAACACGTGCATGCAATACGGAGATAGGTTCTACTGTTAAGAAGGAGGTAGTTCTAGTGTTACAACTCTCTACATGCTTTACTAGTTGTAAACAAACGTGATACAGTGTTGCATTAATGTGTTATCGCTCTATTCGTCGTACAGGTAATTAGTGAAAATTTTTGTGCGTCAATCCCGGGAATAACGATGAGGGTATCACGCCCATCATTGAAAACTTTGTGTTCAATCGACTACTAAAAATACGTATGCGAATTTTTAGTTTTCTGTCTCAATCTTTGCAAACAAGAGGAGGGTTCTAGCATCTGGTTATGGATTAAGCATTGGAAGCAGATAGGATTTATGTGATTGCGCTAATTAATAATTTATATGGCTTAAGAGATCTGGCAATTTTGAACGGATTGAATAATTCTAGAAGCCTTAATGCTTCAACTGCTTACCTAAGACGTAGGCAACAGCCGACGCGTGACGTCGTCGAGGCCTGCACGCTATGTTTAAAATTTCCGATAGTTCAATTTGCTTGCACATAGAAATGCTGCAAATGAATTGTATTTGCGTTCATTACCGACTCAGCCGTGCAGATTTCAAATCTGAAATGTGTTTCTTTTTTCATTCAGTCATAAGCTTGGCGATCTAAAGAGAAGGAAATGTGATGGAGAGTGCCGCACATTATAATAACTGTTGAACCTTGCTCTGGCCCCCGCCGTAATATAATGTAATAATAATGTTTTGGCCCGTTGATGAAGAAATTTGCCTATGCCTGGTCTATGCAATGCTAGTGAGTTCTGGGAATTTTATAATTTCCTCCGCATTGTCCTTCAAACTGATAGATTTTGCAAAATCCCGATTGGCGTTTAAAAAGGCTTTACGTATTCAATAATCCCTTTTTTCCGAATTCAATGTACACGTAATTTTTAAGGATGTACCTAAAGCGAAAAAAAGGGATATGATCAGTTCTCTCGATAAGCACATGTTTTACTGCGTTCTGAGTAAAAAAGGATTCCATGACAATCATTCTGATTAGTAGCCCATACGTTCGGAGAGATGGACAGTACTGAAAGTATTCCTGAAACGGTTGTCACAAAATCGAAATTCATCCTCATTCATGCTCTGATTGCATCAGAGATTGTAAAGAAAGGGGATTCTAGTTTATTGCAATACGATTATTACGACCCACTAACTGCATGAAATAGATTAGACGAGACTTTACAATATTAGTATTCCCTTTTGAACGTAAACGTCAATCTACAGGATTTCGTGGAAGGTTGGCATCTGTCTGAGCTAATAGAACTAATGTTGTTGCATACCTAAGTCTTCAAGGATACGCGAACCTTATTTTAGCCAAAAGAATTATAAATCAAAAGTAAAGGCGTTCCTTGTCACGCCTACCCTTGTCAGTACATCATAAACTGCACCTATGCGCTCAGCTCAAGACACTAAAATGTATAAAAGCTGATAAGCAAATCAATTAAATTTTCATTAAAAAAAACAACAAGTATTCAAAAGTAATAAATTTGTTAGGGTGCACCGAAAACGTTGCACGGCGTCATAAAAGTAGCATCCACTCATAAGCAAGTTGCCGGGGAATGTGTTAAAAGCATTTCCGCAAACTCGAAGGAATTGTCTTTTATGACGTTTCACATTAAGCCGGTGCGAATAATGAGAAAACTAATCACTTAATTGTACTCGCTTTAAATACCGCTCTCAACTAAGTCATCGCATCAATTATTGCAAGTGTTGTGATTTTTTTTTCGCTGAAGACTCTCTCTCTCTCTCTCTCTTTCTCTCTCTCTCTCTCTCTCTCTCTCTCTTTCTCTCTCTCTCTCTCTGTCTCTGTCTCTCTCTATCTCTCTCTCCATCTATCTATCTATTTCTATCTCTCTCCCTCTCTCTCTGTCTCTGTCTCTGTCTCTCTCTCTCTCGCTTCAAATTTATATAAACTTATATAAGGTAAGATGACCGATGACGGTTGCGGTTGCGGTTGCGGTTGCGCAAACTATTTTCTTCTTCTTTCTCAGATCAAGACTTGTAAGTCGTGTTGTTCGGTAACCAAGCAAAAAAAAAGTGGCCAAACATTTGTTATTGCATGCGATTTTTGCTTAGTTTTTAGAAAGTATTGCTAATAAAATGCAATAGTTTTTTATCCTAAGAGTTCATCAATAACCATAAACCAATAAACCATTTTCGATGCAATTGAAAAGCGCGAAAAAAGTATATATTTTTTGTACTGAATATATATATTTTTTTTTATTTATTCAGTAAATGCACACGATACGATTCTCGATACCTTTACGTTTTCGTTACTTTTTGTTTAATTAATTTAATATTAGATAAAAATTTTTCGAGAAAAATTCGAGTCACTTACATGCTACTACATATACAAAAACAAAAATGTACAAATATATTTACAAATACAAATGGGATAAAAACGAAAGAACGAAAAAGAATTACATTACAAGGAAAATAAAGACTTAAAACATCATCCAGATATTTTACAAAACATTAATATACAAATACATACGCATATAAATGCACATACGCATAAATGCATACAATAGCATATTTATCAAATATCGGCCATCCTTACAAAGAAAGAGGAACCGTACGTTCATCATGTTTAGGAGTAACAAGCAATTCATAGAGCTAGAGAAGGTAGATGTTTAGAAACATAGTTTAAAAAAGAAGAGAACGTTATAATGTGGCAATAATAGGGCTACTCTTATGTAGGTGTCCGTCCTCTCTCGCTAACGACGAACTAATTAAAAAAATAAGTTAACAAAATAGTTATGATTATTTTTTGTTTTTTTTTTGTTTCGTTTTGTTTCAAATGAAATTAATTTTCTTTTAAAGTCACAAGTCCAAATACCAATGCTTGGTCCATGTAATAACTAGATGAAATGGCATGATGATGTTAGGAAGCCAATTAATGATGATAATAGGCAGGAGCAGGTAAAGCGAATTTAGCGACAGCAGGAGCAGCGTAGGCCACCTTAGCAACGGCAGGAGCGGCATAAGCTACTTTAGCAATTGCAGGCACAGCGGCTAAGGCCACAGCGGGCTTAGCAACCACAGGGGTACCAGATTTCTCGACCACAGCATTGAAGCCATGGACTTTGTCAGCAGTATAAGTAACCTAAAGTTTTCATATGAGTTTTCAATAAGAACATGTAGACATGTAGAGTGTCATTTCATTAATATACCTTGCGTATGGTGCCGTCAGGTTCGGTGAGAGAATAACTTCCGTGAACAACACCGTCGTGTAAACTTTCTTCTTGCGATTTTGAGTCGCCTGTATGATGATCAGTTACACCATAAGAGAAACTGTATTCGGGATTGGGATCGAAAGGTTCTGGCTCTACGGTTTTAACAACGGCGGGAGCAGCCAGCAATTTAGGTGCTGGTAAAGCGTAATGAGCTGGAGCTAATACTTTAGCAGGAGCTGCATAAGCTACAGCAGGAGCTGGTGCCAAAAACTTTGCCGGAGCCGCATAAGACACAGCCGGGGCGTGATATGAAACGGCAGCTGGTGCAGCATAATATTTAGGACCATAAGCATCAACTGGTACAGCAACGGCCATAGACAAGGACACGCTGAGAACAAATACAACCTACGCGAAAAACAAACATGCACATATACAACATGTATTCTGTATGACATAAATGCAAAAAAATCCTTTCTTTTAATAAATTGCGCTTTACGTCCCAAGAATATGTTTTGCTTTTAACTTTGCTTGTTATCACGGAAAAATAAGTAACAAGCTGTGAACAGCGCACCACCGTGTCCTTACCTTTGCAATCATCTTGTTCTGAATTTGGCTGCTGTATTCAAAATTTGTTGTGTACTATCGAAAATGCAACTTTGGTTTGTGATACGTTCTCAAAGAAGTTGGCACTTTTATATATTCGAGAAATGTGCAACAAACAAAATCAAAGGCCTTTGCAGCCGAACTTTGTATACATATCACAGGCAGCTAGCTTACCACCAACTTACCACACACTCTAATGCACTCTAAACCCACCAATTTGGTAGACGTATGAATGGCAGCTACAATAAACAAAAACAACGAAAACAATAACAACAAGAACAACAACGACAACAACAACAACAACAACAACAACAACAACAAAGGCAAGAATGCACGTACAGTAAATAAAGTAACTCAGAGTCTAGACGCTGCCCATACACCACCATCAGCAGCAGTAAAACAGTCACAGCACCTAAGCGTTGTTGACCAGTAATGTATGCTCCATAAAACTAGACTCTAAAAGATCTGGTTTCATACTTTTTTTAATGGATTATGCGCTCGCTCTTTTTATTTATTATTATTATTACTATTTTTTTTTTTTTGTTTTTTTCGTTTTTTTTCTTTCGTCAATTCATATTCAACAACACATACGAATATTGGTCCGGTTTTTAACGCATTTGTTTTCGCGTCTTGTTGGCTTTTCATGTTGTTGCTATTTTTTGATCTTTTTTTCGACGAATTTCCAATATTGCATGGACTTTAATTAGATGAATTAAACATGCGAAAGAAAAAACACATACTCGTATTGGCCTAGTATTGAGTTAAAATCTGGTCAAAGCCTTGCAGCCTTTCAAAGATATTTGTTCGCTTCGCTGTTATCATGCATGAATGTAAAGCCGAAACATAACTCTAATCCTGCTGTGTATCTAGTCTGGTTAGAATTTAACTTTTACAAATGTTACCCACGTCTTTTTTTTTTAAATTTTTGACGCTACAACTGCACACGTAAAGAAAAAAAATAAAATGAAAATCGAAATTTTGCAATACTTGCATTACAGAGTCAATTAATATTCGATTTACATATAAACCGAAATGAAATGAAAAAGTGACTGTAACTGATCTCAGTGAATGATCTGCTGCGGTGAGCTTTTTAGCACCTGGCGTCATTTGTCATTCACAGTATTTCTTTTTTCTTTGTTGTTGCTGTAATCGATGATGACAAACCAATGACATTCTCCAGTGATTAGCTAATCTAACTGCATTGTTCACTCATTTTCGTAATTGTACGCATTGGTTTAACCTATGCAACAGGTTAAGGTGATGGTCGAAAGTTAACAATGAATTTCATCGCAAGTCACCTAAAAAAACTCAACGACTAATATTTACTCGTTTAGCCATCAGTTTTATATGAATCTTTGTAAGATCACTTACCAACAACTATACGTATATTACAAAAGGCTTCAAAAAAAAAAATTTGGGTAGACCTTGTTCGCTTAAGTCTCTATTTGGCATCCTTCCCGCCCTACGAAGCACTGATCGATTTACATGAGTTTGTGCGAAAGTTGAAAAGATCGCAAAACTTAAACGCAATTCTCTTATAATTTGTAAAGCATGTCTGCTCGAACCAAATAAAGATGAATGCTCAACTACTTGGTGCATATTACTGTGACAAAAAAAAAAAAAAAAAAATTTGAATTTATGTTACGAAATAAGAATTCATTTCCCGTTATTTATTCGCGTCCCATATTGTCCCCCACGCGGCACAACGCCACGTTTTTACCTACGTTTCTTCTAACCTTTAAAACAGAGAAGTCTTTTCCAGCCAGAAGTCGCGCTGTACTAAGTCAGGGCATTGAAAGTCCTGGTGATCAAAACGCATTCTTTCGCTTTTTCTCCAAAAAATTGATTTTCTTTGGAGCGAATTGACATTTGACGCGAACACATTTTCAGCGCCATCGTAATGTCAAATTGGAATAAAATTAGATTATCTTGTTACTCGACTAATTAGATACACATCCTCCTTGACCATGGTATGACCATGTCTCAGATTATATAACGTGTTTTTCAAGCCGTTCTATCTTTAACTTCATTAAAGTTCGGTTTGTTTGCGATTTTTATAAAATTATTCAAAGGCAAAGACCTAAAAACCTCCTTAACCTCTTCTCCGTTTGTAGGTCTATCTGCAATAATCAATTGCTGGTAGCTCGCATCGCTTAATTAAGGCCAAGGAATATTAGAGATTCCACAACTCCTTCCGTGAAGAAACCTACGTTTCCATACGTCTGGCTTCACATACAAGCATAGGCTTTGTAATCCTTGTGCCTAACAGTAAGATTGGCTAGAAACTCAGTACTGAAACTAATATGTGCTTGTTATTTCTTATCCCTCATTTTTTTGTACTCTCTACTCTAAGTTGTTCGTATTCGCTTTAACTTTTTGTTTACTCTGTTGTTATGGTCTTTATTTATAATCTTCTGTTATTAAATTTTATTTCCTTAGCATCTAACGAATAAGAGTAAGTAAGTGATATTGTTATCTCGCCCATAATAGGCCTTGAAAGAAGGCTTCAAGATCATCAACAAACTAAAACAAAAACAAGTAAGAAAATTATATTCGCCGGGAGCCAAAAATCTCGCCTACCCACCACTACGCTTTTCGCATTCTGCTCTCCAAGTTCTTTCATTTGATACCCATATCGCCGGTATTATTAAGAAAAAATTAATTGCGTTGTCTATCGTAATCATGTTAAAATTCACCCATTTTTAATCAGATATACATATATATATATATATATATATCTTTATTTGAGGAGTGTACAAAATAGCTTTAAAGATTCTGTCTTGTTTGCCTCATGATGAAGAAGCGTAAAACCTCAAAAAGGCGAAAAAAACAAAATTTAATTACTTGTAACTTTGTGTGTGCATGAGCGAATTTTTCCATTTTTGGACCTAAAGAGTAAAGTGTCCCGTGGAGGAAATGTGGAAAGTTTCAGTGTTCTAACTTTAATAATTTCCGAGTAACGAGCAAAATCCAAAAGTTTTTGTTAAAAAAAACTTAGTTGCGTTTAGTTTACACTCCTTTGTGCGCTTGTGCTCTGACCAATTTCGCCCATTTTCAAAACCAGCCTACGTGCAGAAACTTTCAATGCTGCTAACAAATTTCAGGCCGATATCTTTATTTTTGCGACCAGAAGAGTGCCCACAATACACACCACACAGACATACAGACGGACGGTACATGGCTAAATCAAGTCAGACTTTCACGCTAATCAAGAATATATATACGTTATAGGGCTTCTGAAGCTTCCATTTGGATGTCACATAGATTTTGAAAAAAAAAAAAAAACAAAATGAGTATACACCCATCTTACACTGATGGGTATAATAATGCGTATAATAACAATAGTCCTTCGGCAGCCGGAATCCGCAATTATTATGCATACAATTGTGTGTAGCCCTAATGCAACCTGAAAAAGCTAGCTATCAATGAAGAACTATATAGGCATATGTAGGTAAGAATCACTACTGCCACCAACTCAGTTTTCGCAAATTCAAATATCAAGTGCGGTCAAGTTTACTTTTGTCGTAGCTATGGCGAGTACTCAGTCATTAAGGGCTTGCCGCTTAATTATTATTATTACTTATTATATTAATTACTAATCGACTGAGCACACATCCACTAGGCCGCTCAACTCTTTCGGACAGTCGCCGTGTTACACGAATAGGTCGCATCCCCTGACTGATTGATGATATTTAACAGAGATAAGAGAAAAATAGACGCATGTGAAAATCTATGGATAGGAAGGATAGTTCGGAATGAATGCACATGTGTGTACCTACAAAATGCATACGTACACATATACGCATAGTAAGTATGCTTCACTTTATGCAAGTAACGTCGCACCCTTAATATATGTAATTTAAATCAAAGTTGAAATAAAATGATGATGAACCATAATAGTAATGATAATGATAATTATAGTTACAGATATCTGTGGGTGTTTAACGTCTGCACCTGACATGAGTCTTAATCAGACGGGTTGCCTACAACCATCGGCAATCGAGAGGTTGATTGACGACCCCTCAGGGAGAAAGGGAATCCCTATTGAAGGGGGCCTCTCTACCCTGAAGTACCGCAATAGAAAATGGGTGTGGACCAAATTCTCGCTTAGTGGTTTGCATCGAGGCCTATCTAAGCACCTCTTTAAATGCTCCCCGCGAAACTTTCAGGTAACCACAGCCACCACGAATACTCCCCGAAGGGCCGTACCCAGCAGTCAGGCAAGTAGGCATTCGTCCAGCATTCCGATGGGTAGTGCGCATCTTCCTGCCGGAGCAATCCTACTTTGGGCAACCTGACCCCCGTGGACACCCTTTAACTTCTTGGCTTATCGTTCAAACTAGAACTT
>KK499784.1:326379-399495 GCA_000688715.1 Glossina pallidipes
GGAAATAATGCTTCCAAGGTTGTCGTCGCACAGCACACACACCCAACTGTGCCCCAGCCCACTTGATATCGCTGGCCATCTTCATTAGATGACCTCCACCAAGAGAACTAAATAGGGAAAGAAATGCTCCTTTTCAATTTAGAAAAGAAACCCCTTCCGCTTCCAATGAGAAACACCTATTGCTAGGCTAGCCTTAAACCTTTCTTTGCCATTTACTGTGCGACTCATAAAACCAAAGGAAACACAGAGCCATAATGCAGCAGAAAATGTTTTATAGGGAGCACCACGAAGAGGTGAAGGTTTCGGCACGTCTATGGGTAAAACCAAGGGAACCCCATAGTTTCGCTCCCCAATTATAGTTACAATAAAATGGCATTAAAGTTTCAGAATTAAAATTTAAAGAGAGAGAGAGAGAGAGAGAGAGAGAAGGTTATACACAAAAGATTATTCGCCGCCGTAATTTCTAACAGTTAAACGAGAAGGTTTGATTGAAGTTAACTGAGGCGTTTCTGCAAGTAAGCAATTTGCGAGACACTGGCTGTGCGACTGACTATTGTTCCTTGCAAAGTAAGGTTTCGTCCTTTACGTCACGCCTAAATATTTCTTTATAGGTTTTAAAGTACAATTTTTGTTTTTTTTTCAATTTAAAACATTTCTAAATTTACAAGAATTACGAAGCCGCCTACTTTATGATAAGATATTTTTCTATTCTACATCGCCTTTGATTATATTAAGTTGATGCGCATGTAGGTAACGATCACGAGGACTTAAGGTAGGTCCACCTTTTATTACACCAATCGATTCGGTATCACTTGCTGAATCGATCTAAATTTGTCTGTCCATCTGTTATGTTTTTCACTTATTTTTAACCTTCGGGTTGCATTATTTTTCTTGTCTTGGCCCAAGGACAAGAGCTATATTAAAATGTTTTTCAACCAAATCCCAAATAACGCCTTATTTTGAAAAGTCGTCATATGAGTAACTGTACGACGCTATGGGGTATTTAATAACAGGCCATTTTCCACTACAGCGTTTTTGATTATGTTTATGCTTATGCTTAACATATGCTACGTCCATCGTCGACACTGTTTGCTTTCTTTTACGTTAGTACCGATTAACTTGAAACTTTATCGCGGCCCCCATGGAGTGTCTTCCCCTTCTGCGAACATATTTGGTTTCACCCTTGCAGGTTATTGAACCGCAAACATCCAGAACAGCATATTATGCCGTCTGCCTCACAATTCTTTCTGTTTGGTAAACGAGAGTTTTCGTTAGTTCAGCGAAATTCGTTTCCTTGAATATTTATTTTTTTTTTTTTTTGTTATCTTCAATTCCGAAGTCGAGTATTGAAAAATTTCGAAAACGATTTTGATTCCTCCAATCAACTGTGAAAAAGGGTATAACTAAATAAATAGAACATCATTTCCTTCTAAGGATAATCTAGTAGTAATACGCAAAATAATATAAACGAGGACATGTTTTATATTTTTGTACTGAAAACTTTATTCAGTAAATGCACACAAAACCTCTCCACAAATTTGGTGAGAACAACGCGAGTCACTTACATATTAACACAACATAACGAACAAAAATTAAAAATATATTTACAAATACAAATGCATTGAGCAGAAAGAATCATCCAATGTGTAAAAAGAGACAAGCAGAAGCGTATCTTTCACACTAAACAACACCTTTAACCCAAAATGCAGCATACACGTCACGATCTCTTCGATTGGACATCGCCGAACGTCACGAAAGCGATCACGTAATATGGGAAAAGAATGTTACATAAGCAAACCGATGAGCAGAAAAGTATGTGATGGATATACCGAAAAAATGTGCAAATGTGCGTATGAGTGGGTCAAAGCTAATGAGAGCGAACAGATTAGTTGGAATTGTATGGGCAGATGATAAGTTAAGTTAGAGAAAACAAAGTAAACACAAAGTACATCTAACATAGCATAAATAACATAAAATAAATTATTTTAATAATAAGAAAACAAAAAAATTTTCAGAAGTCCGTTTTCAATTGCGCGGGTCAGTCATTACGCTACGATAGCCGGAATAAGAAAATGATGTCAAAACGCTGATAAAACCTATTCTCAGTTGTTTAGTGATGATAATAAGAAGGAGCGGCATACGCAACCTTGGCCACGGCCGGTGCCGCGTAGGCGACTTTAGCAACAGCTGGTACGGCAGCTACGGCAGCCACCGGCTTAGCAATGCCAATGACAGAAGCACCCGATTTTTCTACTACAGCATTAAAACCATTAATTTTGTCGGCTGTGTAGGTCACCTGCGAAAAAGAAAAAAAAAAAAACAAACAAACAAAATTAAAGGAAAAGTAAACCCATGCAAATATCATTTTGATATTTATGAAGACTTTGCCATTGATGCAATTAACTAACTTTACGTATCGTGCCATCAGCTTCGGTTAGAGAATAACTGCCATGCACCACACCATTCACCAAAGATTCTTGAGCCGATTTGGAATCGCCTGTTGAGTGATCGGAAACACCATAAGCGAAACTGTACTGGGGATTGGGATCGTATGGTTCCGCTATAACGGTTTTTACCACGGCTGCTGGGGCGGGAGCTGCCACTAATTTTGGCGCAGGTAAAGCAATTGCAGCCGGCGCAGCGGCAACAACTTTCGCCGGAGCTGCATATGATACGGCAGGCGCCGCTATAAAGCCACCCCCTCCGTAACCATCGTAAATACCACCTAAGGCCATTGACAAGGACACACTCAGTACAAATACGATCTAAACCGAAATTACAATACAACAACAGCTCAACTCATTTCTGCTTACTATACACATATATCTGTATGTGTTTATGTATATGGATGCATGCACTTGTTTTACATTCTAAAAGAATGTTCAGAATGTTTGCGTTTTCTGGTTGTTATCCTTCTTACCTTTGTAAACATTTTATGTTTTCGTTTTCTTTTTTTGTGCTTTTATTTATTTATTTATTTCTTTTTTTTTGCGATTTATTGATTTTTCGTTATTAAATTCTTTTTCCTTGTATTGTGACCGTTGCGACGACTGTTCTTTGTGGTTTGCTGTTGGAAGAAGCTGTACGCTTGCTTGCACGCTTGCTTGCCACCGAAGATACAATTGTGATATGAGATACCTTCACAAAGAAGTTTCCACTTTTATAAGAAAAACGATATACATGCATACAGATGTCAAGTAAGCAGCAATGCATTATGCCACACTGAGTAGACAGTAGACACTTTAAAGATAACCATGAATGGTGATGTGAATTGAATTGTTGCAACAACAATAAAAACAATAAAAACAACAATGACGACAACGACAAAATTATAAACAATTAAACAACAAGCCATCGAGAACAAAACGCAAATACATTTGTATTATATGAACTAGACGGGCCACCAGTGCCACCAACGGTGCTTTTAGCGGCCATAACATGCATCTTAGAAATGCTGACAGATCTGGTTTGTTTTTCTTTCTTCTCTTTTTAGTTTTGCCTTTTTTTGCTTAAAGGCAAAGGCTTTATTCGCCACGACGTACGTTACGTTTTCCTACAAAATGCGGATGATTTCTTAATCGCATCGTTACTATCGAATGTTTAGTTATTTTTCTTGCCTTTGTTTGTTTTCTTTTGGCGTTTTTCTTCATTCAGCTGCATTGCTTTTGGTTCGACTTTTTTGACGAGTTTGCTTTGTGGCGTTTAATAAATTTTGAGTGCCTGCCCCAGTAACTACTATGTCGGCTACTGCTACTAACAATTGCTATCAACAGATAGGCAGATAACAACCTAAAGAATGAAACACACAACTAAAAAAACCTACGCAAGCGTTTAGTAGTTCATGTGCTTCTTCTACTTTTTCATTTATTTATTTTTCGGTTTTCATTTTATATATGTATTGTTTTTGTTTTTTCTTTTTTCTTTTAAACGCACTTGAAATGAGTTTTCAATTGCATTAAAAATGTTACATTTTTCTACATGGCAGTCTTCCCAAACTACCACTGCCTTCTTGTTAACAAAATATACTTTTGGTTAGCTTTGCTATGCCACTTTTTGTTTATATGAATTTAAGCATGTGTTGTATTATTGTATATTGTATGTGTACACAGACATATATATAATAACTAATTCAAGCAAAGTAGAGAATTTGAAGAAAAAAAAAAGAAGTCAAACATTGCTATTAATTCTTCAGCATAGACCAAATAAATAACAAAAACATCAACGGCAGCAATAGCTGCAAATATACATTTTGTCGCTGACGTAAGTTATTTTTGTTGATTTTTTCTTCTTTTTCTTAAAGCCTTAAAACTGTATTTAACTAAACACACACACATATATATATATATATATATATATATACATTGTATGCACATGTGTTTTCGTGTCTGTATATTTAGCGTACATATATGTAAGTATATTAAATGATTTTCCACTATCACACACCACATGTGTGCTTAAAACATGATTTGTTAGTCTAGTTTCGTGGAGTTATTTTTTATGTGTATCCTATCTGCTCAAAAAAAAAAAACACATTTAAACTAAATTATTCACTAAAAACAAAAAAAAAAAACAAAAAAAATAAAATCAAAAAAAAAATGCAAAAAACCAAATTAAATGCATTTGTATTGTAAGTAAAAAGTGAATGCAATTTTTTTCCTTTTCAAACTCTAATATATAACAATTTAAATTGTTGATCGGTACAAAAGTCGCACAAACCTATTGTACTTACCTAAATATGCATATGCATGCATACTCGAAAGCACCGCATGCCAGTCTGGCTCTTTGTCTGCTTGTTTGGCTTATCAAAAAAACAAATAATCAACAGCACTAACAACAAATTACAATAATAAATAAAGTAAAACATTAACTGATGTAAGACTTTGCCAGTCCGACATAAGTTAAACAATCAAAATTTTACATAGACAGCCTTGATCCTCATAAATTTTGCTATGAAAACACTTTTTCCGCGTTGATGCCTTCAATAATAATATATATATATGTATATATATATATATATATATGTATGTAATACATTATGATAAGAAAATATCGTTCATTTCTAAACGACGAACACAAAAATAAATAAATAAATAAATATTGCTTTGTATTTATAAAACAAAAAAAAAACAAAAACAAAAATTTTTTAATTTACTTTCGATTAGTGTTTGCTAATATCATTAAAATAGCGCTTTAGGTACAATCATAACAGACTTTATTGGAAATGGTTGTTGGAAAAGGACACGACGTAATAAATTTTCAAAGATAAAAAATGAGGCAGAAAAAAATATATTAATGTTTGTTACCTAAAATAGGGAGAGTGAAAAAAAATATATCGAAAATATCAATCATTTAATCGATCATTCGAAGAAAAATACGAAACAAACAAAAGATATATGTATGTACACACAATATCATTTTGGTTACCGTAAGACTTTATTCGCTCCTAGCGATCGCTACACAATTAATAAGAGAAAAAAAGTTATATTCTATAGGAGCACTGAACTTTTTCCCGTTAACAAGAAGTACCTTTCACGATTTCCGATTGCTATTAAGCGTTGGAATTGAGTAGGTGGACGGACCATTGTAAATTTTTCAAAAAATCGATTTCGGTTTCTTTGCTCAACACCTTCTGGAATATGGGGTAAAAGTTTGATTGCCCGCAAAAAAATGTTTCCCTTAAAATTTCGTGGTTTTCTATAAGCGAAATATCTTCGACATTGGGCGACCGACATTGCTGTATGCAATTTTAACGACCGCTTGACTAGTATTTTAAAAATCATTAAAGTTTCGAAAACAGATATTGCATTGAAGCCGATGCGAACCGGACCAAGAAAGCTGCGCGATCTTCGACAGATGCGGCAAGGAGGGAAGAAGGCTATTTGAAATTGGAACTTGAACTAGCAACACATGTATAAAGCATTCGTCAAGATTTCAAACGCGTTTATCTCGAAACACAGTTTTTGAAATCGGCTAACAACACAAGTCAAACACTTGGCTTTTTTTTTCATTCAGAACAATATTCTCTAATGAAAGAATGTCTTTTTTTCATTGAAAATTGCGTGCCCACGTGTTTCACTAGGTACAGGAATGTAGATTAAATGATTTTTTTTTTAAATTCAAATTTGGATCAGCTATGCCGCATACCGCATAGTCCCTTGTACTAAAGATGTCTCCAGAAACAGAGACTGCGGTGTTGCCATCTTTAAACATTATTCGAGAATACATTTTTCTCTAATACTTTTTTTTTCATCCAAAAAAGAATTTTAATTGGGCTTCTGTCTAACGAAGCTCTTTAAAATCCGCCTGAGTAGCCGAGTTGGTAGAGTCTTCTTTGGTCGTAGCTATAGTGAAGGCTTACCATTTACTGATCGGGCACACACCCACTAAACTGCGGCCACCACCTTCCTATTTCTTTCTCTATCCTCTCTTCTTTCTGGCAGTCGCCCGATTACACCGACAGGGAACATCCCCAGAGCGGTTCGTCGTATAAAAAAAACAAAATGTATGAACACGTGATACATTTTGGGGGCAACCTACTCGATGGGGGAAATCCTCAAGAACAAATAGTTGCCCACAGGTTGTGTTAATGAAAACAAAAAAACGGCTCCCTTCAAGAGAATAATAGAAAAGATTGCATTCAAAGTACTGCTCAATGCTAGCATAGTTTTTCTATCTCACTCATGGAACATGGATTTCGTGCTGAACTGTTGTGGTCACTCATAAAAAGACTGTTTTCTTGGGTAAAGTTGCATTAACGAATGCGTTGGTCGGACCTTAGATCAGAAGCGCTGCTTGACGACTCGGGACGAAAATCAATTTGAACATAATTTTTTAAAAAATCACATATAAGACATAAATAACATACAAGGCATGCCTAAGCGTAATACGCTGAGTTATAGTCCTGCGGACCATTACTGCTATCGCCACTTTTTCCTAATGCAAATATGATTCTAGGAAAGTGACGAAAATCAAAACTTATTTCCCAGTACTTAGCAATTATGCACTTAAACTAGCACAACTTGCTTCCATCGAATTCTCTATACGATGTAGGAGGATCACTGTAAAACTGTTCTCCCTCTGTCTGTCTCTCCCTCTTCCTGGCGTTTACTAACAACCACCTGTGCGCTGTAGAAAACCTCATTTATTCATGTGCAGACGACAGCATCTTCTGTTTTCTTGTTTCCTTTCAATCAAGGTCTACGCAGCGTCGAGTCATAAAATATACCCAGCGTTACAAGTTCCTTCTCTTGAAGTCAATGACGAATACTCGGCTTTTCGTGATCTTCTGGCCGTGAGAATATAAAATGATGTCTGTTTGACAGACCATGTACTCGATGTGTCGAAAGAAGCAGTTGAGTGCCTCATTGTCTTGCATTTGGTAAGTGCACCATGTACACCGCCTCCATCCGGCCAAGATTTGAATACAATTTGTATATGTGAGAAAGGGCCTTGAAACCTTGTGCGAAGAATTTTGACCGCGTGCAGCGAAGGAATCAAGTACTCATGGGTTTGTCCAATATCCTCGAACTCAGAACGCAATAGTAGGCAGGTTTGAAAATTGATTGAAAGACGCCGAAGTTGAAAGATTGCATTAAATAGTTGCAAGAAATTTTGTGTAAAATTGTTACACAACTTAAACGTAACAAGTTATGAATAAAATCTAATAAGATTTCAATCAAATAATTTTGCGGAAAATCGGGATTTCGTTTGTAGGAAGGAGTTGAAACTAAAGAAAGAAACAAGTAACTGGCACTAGTATTTAAAGCAAGATTCCATGCACTTATGCATTTATAAATATAAAAAAATGTGAAAAAGAAGAGAAGAAAAGAAAACGAGATCTTTTCATTTACCCAAAAACATTATTGGGGCATTTGAGACTTTGTGCTCGATTTTCAAATGCAATCCACGCGACTCGCAGGAATAGAGAAAAAAAAATTGAAAAAATAAATAAATAAATAAAAAGAAACGATAATAACTGGACAAACCGGTATAATTAAATTAATTAATGAATTGATTAATCATCCATCATCTCACGCATGATATTTGATTAACGACAATTTTTTGTCGTTTTTTACTTTTATTTTAATTTTTTTTTTTTTTTTTTAACTTAAAGAATTATTGGAATGTAACTAATAAATACACAAATACGCTTACGTTTAAATAACGTCAGTTTGTTTGTTCATTTATTGTCGTTATGCCAAAACACGTGATAACCTTGTCATTTGTTGGCCACATTACAAAAGCCGAGTGCCTATATGTATGTACAGCAAAACAGAAACATGTACGCGAAGTAAAGAAAAACCCCGACAACAACAACAACAACAACAACAACGACAACAATAGAAACAGCAGGTCGTCGTTATAAAGATATGAAGAAATGTATATATATATATATTTATGTATGCAACGGAGAGATAAACGATAAACAAAAAGGAAAAGAAAAAAACAAAACATCACACAACCATCGCACAATCAATCCATTCATATTCGGACAAACCATCACGGTAAGCGTATGGTGTGTGTGTGTGTGTGTGCACATTTAAAGACACAACGAATACAAATTTTTTGACATAGGCACACACGCACCACAAACGCTGCACAGAAATAAAGTAGAAAAAAATGCAAAAAAAAAAACCGTTCGCGTTTTCTAATCTTTGCTTACAGATCAAAGCCGAATATAAATCACAGATTTTACATTCGATCTCATTCATGCACGCAGAAAATATAAAAATGGACACAAATACACACACACACGCACGTGTACACGCATAGAGAGAGAGAGAGAGAGAAACTTACTCTCATTAACTTGCATACAGAAAACTGAAATAAATTGCAGCCAATTAACAAAATCAAAATAAAAATATGATCTGATTTGATCGCATTAGTGCGCGCTCTACGAATAAATGGAAAACAAATAGAAAAGACTTATCTCGCCGGGCAGCACCTGAAACATCTGTTCATTTTTAATTATTTGCTAACAAAACAACAACAACAACAACAGAACAAAATCGTAAAAAATATATTGGCAATCGTAACATACTTTGTACGCGTAATCATATACAATGCAATGCACATGCACAAGCGCACTAAAAATAACACTCCCTATGAAGGAATACTTAAGATTGATATCAGGCGAACAAACAAAATCTGGTGAAAAAATGACTTAAAATCACGTAAAGTAAAAAAAAAAAAAGCAAAGAACCAAGAACAATACATTAAATAGCACATAACCAAGCAGTAAGGTGTTAAACGTAATGCTTCTGTATAGCAGAGCGGAAAACGTAAAAGCATTTACGTTTGTCTTTTAAGTTTTCAATTTCATTTAAGACTCAGTCCAATGAGAGCATAAAAGCAATTGGAGATCGTTCACTATTCTCAGGATAGTTTTGAGGTCGTTATCGTATCTACAACGGACAGACAGACAGATATGTACACACACACACACACACGGACAGCTAAATCGAATCCGCTACTTACATGAATCGAGAATGAAGATCAATGTAGCTCGTGACGTATCCGGCAAGTATTTGTACGACATGGTTAAGACGCTTAGAATAAAGTACCAAAAGTACCATTAGTAAAGAGGAGCTGTAATATATATATAATGACGTATTCGGGAAATTTTTATTCGCATGAAAATCATTAAAAGGCGTATTTTTAATTTTGATAGTTTTGTGATGAGAGAGTGGGCGGTAATATAATATATGTTTGGGCCAATATTTATCACTATTTCACTTGTTTTAAGCAAATGCTTTAAGATCGTAGTCGTGACGTTAACAAATGACAATAACATGGGAACAATGTCTGTTTCAGTTTTATATGTGGATGTCATCTCATCGATCTCGTTCATTTCTACCGAAGATCCATAAGGAAAAATGTAAAATCAAATTCATCTGTCAGATAAACTTGCAGCGTTATAGGTGCGATTTCAACAGACATAACGATGAGTATCAGCAAATCGATTTCGGTATTCATATTGATCACGAATATAAATATAAACTTACGTATATATGCCTAACATTAAAGGGCATCTCATGCTTATTTCCATATTTCACGAAATACCCTATCTAACCAATCTAACCGATCTAACATGTCCGTTGCAATGAAGAAATTCTATTCGGTATGAGCTCAATCCAGGTGTATTCATCAGTAATCTCTATACGGTATTCAATAGCAAAACAGAGAGAAAATCCATTTGCTCTATACAGAAATGCTGTAACGTATATATGATATTTTGTAAGCAATCATATAAACTAGAATTATCTGCACATACTACGGCTTATTTATATATATAGTGTTTGGTAGTTATGATTAGGTGCACATGAACCGATGTTTTGTTGACATTTTGGGGGAAAAAATATTTGAGATCACATCTGCTTTCCTAGACATGGTTTTCACTTCGTAATCATCCCATTTTAGCGGACGGAAATGCAGATATATATATGTATATATATATATATATATATATATATATATATATAAGTCGATATCACTACTATTCATATTGATCAGGAATATGTTAATACTTTAATAAAAGATTTTCTTAATTCAAAATGCGCTGTAATAACCGACTTTAAATTAAAACAGATCCGGGGCCGGGGCCAGGGCAAGAAAATGCAACCGAGCGGCTGATCAGTAAAGTCTTAATACGTTTATAAGGTCTCTATGCTTTAGAAACTTTTCGAAAATACAATAAACCCGCTGTGATAGTAAGAAGAACCGAAAAAAGCATTTATTCTATAGTTAGTTGATTGGCGTACGACCAAATACAGTAACGTTTCCATCACTATTTTTGTTGAAGTTTTTTTCTTATCTTGTTTAATGACAACGCTAACAAACAACGGCAGTATCTCTGTATATGTTTATATTGCACGCATGCGTTACTTTACAAAAAAATGTAGCGGAAACTAAATTGCCGCTCAGTCACACTGGCCATACAACAACAAACGCAATCACATTTACTACAACACATTCTATACGGATCTCTTTAATCATTTGAAATAAGTTCGAATTTTCTGTAGCACCAAACACAGCTTTTTAGACTAAAAGCCAACAAAGGCAAAGCAAAGCAGAGCAAAGCAAAGCAAAGCAAAGCAAAGCACAGCACAGCAGTGCACGGTAAAGTAATGAAACTCTAAACAGAATTCCATCCCATAACAATATCAATCGCTTATGTTGTTGGTGCTTGCCGTTCAATGTTTGTTGACAAAAATGTTAAATACATATTCTCTCCTATTCGAACGATGAATTTAATAATAAAAGCGAAAATTCACGAAACGAAGTAACGTAGAAAACCCCAAAAAGCAATTGTTGCACAATTGCAATTCATGTGCTGCTTGGTTACGTTTCATTTTTTCTTTTTTCTTTTTTTGCTCTTTCTATTTCTTTTTTTTTTCTTTTTTTGTATATTATTTGTTTGCTTTGCCTTGGCTCATAAAGGAAACGCCCGTTGTAATAATTCATAGCGTCTCATTTACTAAAATAATTCTATGATCCATGAGCCTAGCTGTGTGCGAATATAATTTTGGAACGCATTAGTCGATCTAATCGCGTACAACCCCTTCACTTTTGCAATCTTTATGCATATGCACGCGCATATATATACAAATATATATATAAATTCAAGTACACTGACCACGACAACTTACACGGAAAATGAACATACGCGTATCATACGTATCTACATGCAAGTACAATACGATAAAAAATACGCTGATGCGTGAAACAGATAAATTTTTCTAAAATCTAATGTCTCGAGAATATTATGGGGTCGAAGAGAAGAAGCATATTTATAGACTTTAAAACGAATTTTATATCACCTACCAATCATATTTGGCAAATACCATAAGATAATTGATATAAACGAATTGAATAAACACACACACACACACACACACATACACGCATAGATAACGCAATCATTGTTAACAGAATTTTATTATGATTAGTGTTTTATGCAAAATTGGATACATCAGCTACTGTACATTTCCATAAGGTAACCAATACGATGGCGAATACCGATTCGCGTAAGCGAACATGGTTTGTTTTTGAAGGGCACAATTTTTCTCGATAGACAGTCTAAGTAAACGTCACAAGTAAAAAGGATTATCTTATGGAAAGGCTGTCGTGAATTAAGAAACGTCTTTTATAACAAAACTGATGATATCGATGAAAGGGTTTTATTGTCATTCTCTTGTCACTTGTACTCGGGGAAACCCAATTTTTATATAAAATCACAAAAACTTTGCCATGGTTTTCTCTTATGCGTTGCAGCATCCAAAAAAGCCGCTACAATACGCGTCTTAACGCGTGATGTAATGTACGAAAGCGAAAGATAATAAAGACGTTAACGAAGAAGTCATGGTTTGATTTTATTTAGCCCTCTGCTGCACTACCTACACTCTCAGTGCAGTAAATGCGCCCAATAGTGTCTCCCATAAAATTCGTTTGAGAAACTCTTTCGTTCGAGACGATTCCTGTCCTTCGCAACTTTCAACAATAGAAGCTCTTGCTCTCAAACGAAGCATAGGATAACGCGAAAAAACAAGGTCCAGCAAGTAAATCTGAAAACAACTTTAGATTTCTTACGTAAAAGCTTTTAATTAATTTTCTAGCTTTTGCTGGAACTGCATTCTTTCGTTTGTCTTTTTCCGTTTCATTGAAATTTTTTATGGATCAAAGCGTGATTTATATCAAATATTTCTTACGGGTACTTTTCGTTAATAAACGATATTCCAGTTTTACAAGTTTCTCATAAAAAAAACAGACTCCTTATCCTTCCTCATCAAACCTATCGGTAATAACGTTCGTTGGTTAAATAAAATCTTCAATTTTTCCATTCTTCCATTCTTTAAAAAAAAAAGAGAAAAACGATTCTTGGATCTTGATTGAATTATGATACGAATTATGATACTGTGAAATGAAGAAACATTGAAAAAATTAATTGTAAAATGTCGATAATGTTAAAAGTATATGTAAAATACTTGTAAAAACGAACAAAGTCTTGTAAAATATTATTGTTATCATAAAAGTAAAAAAAAAAAAAAAAAAAAAAAAAAAAAAAAAAAAAAAAAAAAAAAAAAAAAAAAAAAAAAAAAAAAAATAAATACAAAATTATTTCTTTTAATTGCTACTCAGTGCATCTGTATAACTAAAAAAAAAAGTTCGACATATGAAAATTTCATTTTTTTTTTCATTTTAAATTTTTAATAATTAATTTAATTTCTTACGTGTATGGGACATCGGGAAATCGGGTGTTTATCTTTTTGCAATGCACTTTATCTGCTGCAATTTGGCTCTTCATCTATCTACCTCAAGCTACCTTAGAAATATTAACAAAAAAAAACAAATCCTTTGTGATCTCGCAAATAAAAGGGTTTCCCAAAAATGTACCAATTTAATTTGTAATTAAACAGAATTAAGTTAAATTAAATAGTTATTGTTTTCAATTGTTCTTTTGTTCTTGTGTTCAATTGTTGTATTGTTCTTTTTATTGAACAATAATGTACACGGGATAGGGTCGTGTGTGGAATAACACATCGGGCAAATGGCCTCCACGGCTTTGCTCCCTCTTTCATTCACAAATTCTGATGGCCGAAGCGAAAGACTACACGGCCCGGGAATGCCTTGTGCAGTAATTGGGTTTTTTCACGGAATCTATAGCATGTGGGATAGTCTTCCCATCAACGCCATCCGAATTAGGCAGAAAGAACTGGGGTTATCATAGCGCGATATCGAGCACATCTAGCAGTCATTTATTGGCCAGCCTCCTTTTCGCCAAGGTATAACCAAACTTTCATTACTTTTGAGATATTGTTCAGCAAAGAAATCGCGTTACTCTCTCGTATATTGCTTCACTTTCACTAACCCTAAAGTGTTTCTTTTCTTCCTTTTTGGGTTGATAACACTTTACTATATAAACGGCGGCAAATTCAAATCTCGAGTAAATTTTGACACACTTAGCAAAGACACGAGCTAGGATGCAAATCGATCACACATTACTTTAGCAAAGACGAAGATAGGCTACGCGCGGTGGATATAAACTTCTTGCCAGGGAGCGCATGAGTTTAGAAATTTTAAATGCACTCTATTTTTTAGTTAATTTACCTCTTACCTCTTAATCCCTGGTAATATTTTAATAGCTATGTAACATTATGAATCCATTTGTCAGTAAACAAACGCAATTCGTTGGACTCCAATAACATTTTCTTGAAAAACGAAAAAAAAAACTCTGTTTAAGAGCAGAATACTTTAGACTTAGGAATGTATATGCAATAGTGTATCACATATGTATATATCTAACACACATATATGCATATGTATAACATATATATATATATATATATATATATATAAGTAGATATGTATGCGTATGTAGGTGTATGTATATGGTGTGTATGCGCGCGCGCGCGTGTATGCGAGTTAAGGCGTGTGCGTGTGTGTTTGCATGTTTACGTATTAATATATTTTTTTGCTCGTATTCCCACATGTTACATACCCAGTAAGAAAGTAAACATATCTTTGTGCTTAGATGACGTCTATGAAGGAACATAGCGGGCGCATGCAAACATTTTTAAAAATTACGTTAAAAATTTTACTTCAAAAAGTTAATTCATCTTTAATAAACATCTCAAATAGGGTGCTTTTTTCTTTGCCGCAGTCCACTAACTTTTTGTACAAGCGTTGTTGATTAGCCGAGTGGCTGTGGCCGAGTGGGCAGGAGTCTCGACTAACAATTCAATGGTCGTGGGTTCAAATCTAAGTGCGGCAGAGTTTTTAATTATAATAATAATAATATTAATAAAAATAAAAGCCGAAGGCCTTAGATGTTAGTGCTTTAAGACTGTAGTCTTAGAATTTATTCTCTGGCTAAATTTATAATAACAATAATAATAATAATAATAATAATAATAATAATAATAATAATAATAATAATAATAGAGTGAAACTATTTAAAAGTCTTTCAAACTTTTTTCGTGCCCGCTACTAAGGTTGGGAGTGTACTAGATTTGTTTCTCATACCTGAAAATGCCCATAGCATCCGTATTCTAGTCGTAGGTAAAAATCGCGATCAAGTGTTAAGGTGCAATTTGATTTCGTCGCAGCTACAGTGAATGCTCAATCGGTAAAGACATTGCCCACTTCTTTCTGACCGTCGTCGTGTTACACGATCCATTACAATACGCCCGCCTTCTTACCTCTTGGTCTTTCCTCATTTCTCTGTGAGTGGGACCTGGAGTCTGGAGCCTGTCCGTCCGCTGTCCTTTCCTATATGTCCGACCGTCGTCCTTTGTTCGCAAGTTCACTATTGACTATTGGAACCGAACATCTATGCGCCTCACCTACGGGAATTGACATAGCCTGTCCGCACATAACCGCGACCGCGACAGCTTAAAAGTTATAACTTACTCCCTGCCATAACTTTCTGCTTGAATCCTTTAAATGACTGCGATAGTCCTGCGTCTCAATGGTAGATCTAAGAAGCTCTCTTTTTTTCTCTCTTTCTCTCTCTCTCTCTCTCTCTCTGTCAACTGTATATTCAACGGCATACAAACCAGCCAAGCTATAGGCACAAGTTAAGCATTTGCCATTCATTCGCATTATGTTCGCTCGTAACCAACAACATTGTTAAAAGGAAATATTGTATATGTATATCTATATATATATATATCAAAGTTATTCATAACAGTGTACTGTAACAATCGATTGCATCTCACCGACAGCGGCAGCATTGTTACTTACTTTGACAGATAGTTGCTTAATTACAGCGTATGTCTGTATTATTATACATATTTCTATGTGTGTGTGCGCATATATGAATGCTTTTAATAAATCAATTATTTATATGTTTGAATGGTAGTTCAAGTCTGCACAGAGCAACATTTTGCTTTTAAATAATGAATCTTAGGCATAAAATATAACCAATACGTGCTATAACATCGGCCACATTTATTTAGTTATTTGATTATTTAATTTTCAGTTAAATTTTATGATTATTTCACAAAATTGCCCCCTTAGCTTAGTTTCGCTCTCTTTTTCTATAACATAATTGCATCTTTCTTCACGAAATTTTCAATTTAGGATCGAGGATATCTCGCAAGGCACACTCCGCCACTTATGCCCCCTTTCCTAGCTGAGTGTTAGTTTTTTATTATATTCACCAACGTGGGGTTTATAAGATTTGCCAAATGAAATTACGCATCGGAGATCCCGTAACCTACGAACTTGAATGGAAATAGATTTTAATAAATCTGCCCATTTAATCATCCATCACGATTACAACCTCACAGTCTTGTTCAGAAAGCTCACCTTGATCTCAAATCTTTTGTTTTACCAATTTAGACATGTCTGTCCTTCCATCCGTCATGATCGTAGCCTTAAAGTGTTGTTTCGAAAAACCAATTGATCTCACTTTTTTTTTGTTTATCAAGCCTACCAGACTTTACTAATCCTATAGATTTAGACATATCTGTCTGTCTATCCATCATGACCGCAACCTTAAAATCTTGGGTTTAGAAAACCCAATTGACCTCAAAACTTTTCTTTTATCAAGCCTATCTGATTAAAATCGAGAATCAGCCAAGACTGACAATTCCCTTCGTCATCTAAAGTTCTACATTTAAAATGGGCGCTTCAAATTTTCATTAGGAATATCGATTTAATAAATTCAGAGATCAGTTAGATGGAAAACTACCCAAAAAATCATGCATAAATAAAAAATGCGTTGTTTGAATCAGCCTTCACTGTAGGGATATAGGGATATTCATGCAAAAAGTGCGTTAATGTTTTTTTCCAAAATGATGGACATCTTCTATTGCATGTTTTGTATTAGTTAAAACGATGTGGCGAAAAGTCAGTAAAAGAATTCAATTTAGTTGAATTCAATTGCCGCTTGTTACGGATTGTAGCCAGCTTTTGCTCTAAATATTCCGGTATATACCCTTTGTTGGGTTGATAAATTTTGACAATCAGTGATTGCAACTCCATATCTAGACCAAAGCTAACGTTAACGGCCGAACAGCTACGCCTCTCCTTGCCTGAGCCAACTTCAATATTGCTGGCTTGTATACATAACACTTGTCAGTTAGCTACCGCGTCACGGTAACTCACTCTATTCAACGATTTTATAATGGAGAACGGTAACGGTAAACGGCCATGGATTTTCTCCTCTTTTGAAGTTTTCATTCTTCGTCACGAAGGTGATAAATAACTGTTTGTCAGTATTTTTCGCGCTTTCTACCTCGTTTACTAAAACGGGATTTATTTTGCAACATGTTTTTCAAAACTGTTCCACGTTGACTTCTGAGTCTCTCGACGCTTCGAAGACGCTTCGACGCTTCGTCGCAAACAATGTCGATTGCACAGTTGCATTTGATACACACGATTGAATTTGAGGCTTATTCAATAAGCGCCCTCTTTACCTCCTTTTACCCTTTACTTGATGTGCTCGGGCTTGTTGGCTCTGAAACGAATCTCTCTAAAATTGTTAGGTTTTCTGAATTCCAAGTCAACAGCTTTGTGGACATCTTTTATTTGACCCATTAAATTAATAGTATTTTTATTATTTCGTATATTTATTTGCCAAAGTTCATGTCTGGCAGTTTTCATTAGGCGTGATAATAGAGAAGTAATTGCAAAATGTATTCAAGTGTGTGCGATAGTTTAGAGTAATATCGATTTAAGTCCTTTCATTTTATGCCACACAAGTTCCATTCTTAGTTAAATTTGTAATCCACATTCATGTAGGCAAAGCGACGGCGCTGGCACACATGCGCTCAGGACCAAAGAACAAACGAGTGAGAGATAAAGCAAGAGTTAATTGTTTCAACGCAGCCATCACCTTCGTCCTCAATGAGCTACTATCTTACAATACATTCATTACACCGCGTTTATATGAATAATTTGAACAAAGTGAAAACATAGATATCGTGGCTTATTAAACAGACATGGGGACAAGCTGCTCGCATCGCCATCAATGAATAGATATCACAATGTAAAATTTACACAAATATCTTGAAGAAGAGGTCGCGGTTTAAATAAAGTGCAGTAAGAGTGCTTGTAGTCTGCTTTGTTTCGCGTTGTTTCGCTCGTTTGCTTGCCCTTAAATTCGTTACATCAAAGGAGACAAAATCGTCAAAGGTCAGAAGTAACCGTAAAGTAAGTTTTACGGTGACATTTCACAACGAATCGAACAGTAAGCATTAATATTTTTCAATACCGCGATATATTTACGGAACACTTTTACTTCACTGTATTCTGAAGCCAACACATAACGCAAATAAACGAAAGACTTTGATCTTTTTTTTCGCATTATGGGCAGATTTATGGGCCGACACGTGAACCCATAAAATTCTTACTCGACTAAATTATATCGAATCGCATGTTTGTTTGCTTGTTATTCGCTTTCTCAAGACGAATCTACAAGAAAAAGAGCTTCTTAACATAAGGCTTTCGTAATGAAATTTTTGAGATATTTTGATAAAGTTTGGTACACCGACGTGTCTTCGCCTAAAGACGCGTAATGTTAAAAATGCTTCGAATCGGACTACTGTTTCAATCATTTTTTATTTTGAAAAGCCGTTGTATAAAAAATGTAAGCAATTTTGAATAACTGCATTAAGCGAAGTAGTGTTGGGTATTTAGGGGTCGGCCATAGTCGACTAAAATGTTCTTACTTGTCTAGGAACTAGGAAATTTTTCATTATTGATTCGCTTATCGCATCTCGCTTTCAATAAGACAATCGTGAACTACTAGTCATATACTACCTACCTGCTCCTTACCTGCTACACTTTGAGAAATTGACATCTAACAGATGAGAAATGAACGAGTACAGATTCCCTTTGGATTGGAGTCTTTATAGAAGGAATGAGAAAATTAATGTAACTCTGGATATGTTTTATGAATGATGAAATGATTAAAACTTATTCGAATGTAAGAGAGAGAGAGAGAGAGAGAGAGAGAGAGAGAGAGAAAAACGAAGAGACTTTTAGAAAAGTATTTCCTAGAGTGTTCCATATATTGAATGACAAAACTAAACGACATTTCCTAACATGTATTTTAGATGCTATTAAGCAAAACTTGTGATAATTATTTGCATTTTTTAACTATTTTGACAATTTTTGATAGGAAGCTTTTTATTCATTACTCTGGTTGTTTTATTTTATTTTTTTTTTTCTCATTCATTTTCCATTTGAAATATTTTCATCACGTTCATCTATTAAGATATTTTAATGTTTTCAAATAAATCGACAACAAGTTAGGAATGTATAACAGCTTTCAAGCTATCGGATCTTAGATACCCACCACCATCAAGTTCATTGTCTATAAAGGCCTTTCAAGCCCGTGCGAAATACCAAATCAGATACTTATTCATTTCATTCGTTCGATGCATACTTATATACGTTTGTGACCAACTGAGAGCATATTCCAGGCCCTTCAATATACATAAAAATCAATGGTAAGCCGATTAAAACTGTATTGAGACCAGTCAACTGAACGCTGCATTAATGGGGATCATTTTCTTAAAACTTTGGCGAACCAAAAAAACGTGAGTGGGAAATTCGCACCCAAAATCGACCTTACATAAGCGTAAGTAATCGACAGACCGAATTGGTAATCAGACGGACGTGATTTGACCGATACATATCGTACATATATTATTATATATGGCGGGTAAATGTATGTACATGCTACAGTGTCTCTTGTCCGGGTTTCAAATAGGAAGTCCGGGGAGGCTTGCATGGGTCTAACTTTTGACAGAGGCTATGATAAGTGAAATCTATTAACGACTTTATCGTTTAAAGTGCATTTAATAAGCAATTAAAATATAATCAATAATTTGTTTATTTGAAAAAAAAGTTTCAAAAATTCCGACTCGAATAAAATGTGTAGACTTTTGTAATAAAATGGCGATAAATTGTAGGCATAAGGGTATGAAGAAATCCATGCCATGCAATGATAACGCAAATAAAAAATAATAAATTGAATTAAAATGAAGCATTTAGCGAAAGAAGAAGAACGATGAGTTGTGAATTAAAATTTTTTGGCATTTTAACAGCAATACGCATTGTGGTCTTCACTTTCATTGTAGTCAAGTCACCGTCTGCACATATATGCGTACGCGCAAGTACAAGACCTACGTATCTTAGCGATTAATGTAGGTATGTTATGTATGCATATAAGCGTTAACTTAAACGCTAATGTGCGAACGCTAATACAAGCCGTGGTCGTTTTACCCGATTTACGTGACAGAAATTCTCAATTTCATTATTATAAGAAAACGCGTGTTATTTAGCGACTTCTTACGTTGTCGTCGAGTCACCTTCGAAATTGTGTTGTTGTTGTTTTCTTTTTTCATTTTTGTGAATATTTGTATATATAGTTTTTCATTTAAATGTAGTGCATCAGAAGAGTGATTTTTTCTGTTTATTTTTTTTGTGAGGGTCACAAACCACGCAGAAGAAGTTCAATTGAATTGAATATAAAGATACCTATGTTAGTTATAAATATTTCATTTAAAAGTTTTGTAAATCTTTTTTTTTTGCTTTTATTTTTATTATTTTTAATACCCTTTCTGTTTCGATGACTTTAATATAAATAGCCAAACAATTATGGTAACATTATGTCAGTACAATTTTAAACAATCACGAGTGATAACATAGAAATCTCCAGCTTAAGCAAACAATGAGCCCGTTTACGGTATGTATTTTCTTGTAAATGAACAAAAAGCCCAAGTCCAAGGCGGACCGTTTTCTCGATTCACCCTAAGAAATGTGAATTAGCTTTCACGTCAAGATTAAATCGGATTAATAATAACATGTTACGTTGCAGATTGCTGTAATTCTTTCCACTTTGGCTTTGTCTGCCAATGCCGGTTTGGCTCCAGTTTCCCCCGTTGCTGCACCATTAACGTATGCTACTGCTCCTTACGCTGCTCCGTATTTTGCGGCTCCCGCCGCCTATACAACTCCCTTTATTGCCAAAACTTTTGCTGCTGCCCCTGCTTTCGCTGCACCGGCGCCTTATGTAACTGCACCGGTTGCTAGAACTTTTACTGCCGCCCCAGCATCCGTGATCGCCGCTAATCCTGCTTCAGTTGTCGTTAAAGCCGCGCCCGTTTTACCTGCCGCTTCAGCTCCTTTAGTTGCGGCTGCTCCAGCTCCAGTTGTTGCAGCCCCCATTGCCGCTGCTCCACTTATTACAAAAGCCGCTCTTGCTGAACCTGAAGTTGTAGATGCTCATCCGCAATACAAATTCGCCTACGATGTTCAGGATACTTTAACCGGCGACTCTAAAACTCAAGAAGAAAGCCGTGATGGTGACATAGTGCGCGGATCTTATTCTCTTATTGAACCTGACGGCTCGCGACGCATTGTCAACTACTACGCTGACCCCGTCAATGGTTTTAACGCCGTCGTTCAAAAGGATGTGCCTGTAGCCGCCGTAGCCCCCGTTGTTGCTGCCAAAACTATAGCTGCACCTATCGCAGCTGCACCAGCTCCTTTAGTTGCTGCTGCTCCAGCTCCGGTTGTTGCCAAAACATTCAACGCTCCCATTGTTGCCTAAATTTAACTCGTACTCATTCTATTAATTATTAGTGATGAGAAATCGTAGCTAACACCAGCATCCTATCCATTTACACTTTCGTGCTGTCTTATCTGATTCCAAATTACTCACACTATAAATCTTCTTATGCTCCGCCTCTCTGCTCCTTGCCATCGAAAATAACAATCGCTTTAAGTAGGAGAAACTAGTCATTTTTATGGATCAAATTAACCCTTCGACCGATGCTGGTAAATAAAAGCAACTGCTAAGCGAAGTCTCGTTGTATATAATTACACTTATTGCTGTTCTTGTAGAAATTTACTTTCATCAATATAACAAAAAAAAAAAATAAATAAAAAAGCAAAAAATTGAAAAAAATACGATTTGTTAAATAAAAAAAAAACATTATTTTTGAAAGAAGGAAAATTTTGCATAAATAAGTTTTGGATTTAAAAGTAAATCTTTATAAGACGATAAAAAAGAAAACGAAAAGAATTATCGAACGGTTTCTTGTTTGTTGTTTGTTGTCACCCATATTTTACATCGGCTCCCTCATGTTTTACATTGGCTCGTTGCACGCATTTGTGGCGAGTGGGTGTATATAGAGAAAAATTTCGAAAAGAACATTTTCTTTGTTTGCTATATGCGTACAGTATGAGATCACCCAAAGTTGTATAGCTTGGTGTAAGTTCTTGCTTGAACGATAAGCCAAGAAGTTAAAGGGTGTCCACGGGGGTCAGGTTGCCCAAAGTAGTATTGCTCCGGCAGGAAGATGCACACTACCCATCGGAATGCCGGACGAATGCCTTCTTGCCTAACTGCTGGGCACGGCCCTTCGCGGATTATTCGTGGTGGCTGTGGTTGCCCCAAAGTTTCGCGGGGAGCTATCTAAGAAGTGCTTAAATAGGCCTCGACGTAAACCACTAAACGGGAATTTGGTCCACACTCATTTTCTATTGCGGGAGCTCAGAGCTCAGGGGCGACGCCCCCTTCAATGTGGACTGTCTCTCTCCCTGAGGGGTCCTCAATCAACTAAATTGATTGCCAATGGTTGTAGACAACCCTTCTGATTAAGGCGCATGACAGGTGCAGACGTAAACACACAGATATAGATCTGTTCACTAATCACTCACACTTTCAATATGTTCACCTTAACAATTAATTGCTCAAAAGACGGGAAAGATTTTATGTCCTTATAATTTGAATGCTTCAAAATTCACTCTACACATCTGTGTTTTCGAGTGAAAACGTTTAGTGAAAACGCTGAAAACACCGATAATACAAAAAAGTTAATGTCCTTTTTTCTATACCTTTAGTTGGCAGTTCCATGGAAAATATGAAGACTCATTTCGAAGTACAATTTCATATTTCTCGTGCTGGAGAGTCGTGAAAGTTTCCAAAATCTAGAAAATCGGACGATTTCAAAATCGGAAGTTTTGCGATTTTCGCTTCGTATGTTATCCATATTCGTATAGAATTTCGTAGAGAATTTCATTTCAAGCACCCTATGTGAGAAGAAAAGCCTTGGGAAAAGCGAAAATCGGATTGAGAGTCGAAGAAATATTTCAATATCAATTCATTGGTTTCGAGGATCGTTCAAATCATTTATTTCATTATTAAAATTACTTTCAAAATCCAAAACATGGGCCAAATAGAAACGTTTCAACTTTAGAAAGTTCGTTATAACGAAGATGAAAGAAGAAGAGAAATTCCTGCTAATATGGTGAAGGCTCTAAAAAGGTCTTGCGTACAATTAAATTAAATTCCATTAAATCCAAATATTAATTAATTTCTTATTTAATTGATGTGCAAATAGTCAATTGATTGACAATTAATTGACAAGCAAGCATTTCACATTTTTAAAAAAAATTAACATAAAATACATTTTTTGCAGTTTTGCAGTTACATCTGATTGGCTAAAGTCGATGCTGAAGACGCTTTGCTGCCGACGTTCCTCTGAAAATTTATTTTATTCTAAAGTTCCCCGCGAGACAGTTGTTGATCAAAATTAGGAAATGCAACATTGGAATGGACTTTTCAATCCTATAATATTTCCAAATATTTAGTTTCAGATCTCCATACGCTGCGCTCACTTAATGATTTAATTCAAACCTTATTCATAATCCTATCAAGGATTTCTATCCGTTAGTCATGTATTCGTTTGTTGCCCGTGTTGCACGTTCAGCAACGCCAAAGAATAAATTCTAGGACTAAGACCAGGGTGGGCATTGGCAACTAAGACTATCAGCTCTTCTTCGTCTTCTTCTTCTTCTTTTTCGTTAGATAGGTTAAATGATCAGTTTAGCTGCTTTAATTTGTTTTGATATTTAGTTCTGAAGGTTTTACGAGGTTTCAAAAATTTTGGCCAGCGACTTTTACAGGTAAAAATGATAGATAAATTTGACATACCCGCGTACCGTTTAATGTTATTGATTTATTTAGCGTACGCCGACGCTAATCATGGGACTTTCAAAATTGCATTTTCGACGTCGAATTTTGTTGTCGTTTAATTTGAAGAAATCAGCTGCTGAAGCCTACCAAGACGTTCAGAAGCTTACGGTGACGCCCCCCCATTGTCAATTTTGGATTCAGCGATTTTGAAATGATGACAAGAAACGGCCTGCAGGACCAAAAAAGCTCGAAAACAATACATTGGGCGACTTATGGGGTGAAAACGCTCTTCAAACTCCCAAAGAACATTCGAACAGTGTATCAGTTGATGAATCAACTTGTTTTTAGACGTTCGCATCCGGGGGGAAAGGGACCAAAACGAGGAAAAACAGTTATCTTGCAAATTGAATAAAAAATTCCCTTTTAGCCGGTTGTTGCAAGAGTTGCGCAGGGATTCACGGTTGCAGCTCGAATGGCTCGAAGTTCTTCCACCCTCAGCGCACTCAGTCTGTGACGATAACCGTTTTAAGTTTAGCTTTGCGGCCAAGATTTGTACCCCCAAAGATTAGCCGTAAATATTGGCACATTTTCGTATAGGATGTGATCAATTTCGATTTGCCCTGCGTAGCCTGGGGATAGATCATCTCTCTTAGAAGCGTCTGTAAAAAGAGGATGTCAACCATTATTTTCCAAAAGATTCGTTTTCTCTGCTTTCAGTCCACTGAAGACGAGTTTTGGCGTACATTCTTTTTTGCATGGCGAAAATGAAATATCGCAACAGTTAACGATTAATGCCCACGGCGGTTTAATCCCATGTTTTTGGCAAACAGGCAGTTAGGAGAATACATTTATATAGCAGTTAAATGATTCTGATTCTTTTGGTAATAAGACCCTTTTGGACATCTTCGCCAGAATTGGGCAGTTTCGGGATAATTTTGGTTTTTAACTCGTACATACTATTTTCTAATGCTGAAAAAGCGGTCTCGAGAATGATATTGTTTTAGATTATTGTTGAATAGATTCCAATTTTTCCACCGATTTCTTTTCCAAATTTTATATTTGGCTTATTTATGTATTTACTTTTCTTCCTCGTCTTAGCATTACTTTTTACACACACACACACACAGACCGATGAAATCACAAATATTCCAAAAAGCCAAACTTCATACGAAAACAATCGAGCACTATTAACCCTAAACTCGATCTTATCGTACATTAGGTCGATAACGAGAGCCGTAAACAGGCCCCTGGCTTCTTACGATGACGCTGAAGTCTATTTTTCATCTATTCGTTTATAAGCTAATGTTCTTAAGAATGTTCTCAGTTTTCTCTAATAGATTTAAACTATCACTCTCTCTATCTCTTCACCTTTTATTAAGCAAGATTTTCGATTTTGAGAAATGCGAATGAAAGAAAGAAATGTTTTATAAATGTGACTTTTCGCAACGCCTATGTCAACTAATCCGTTACGGGATGCTTTTTACTGGCTTTATTTAATCTACTTTTTCGCGCATCTATCTTTGCTTTAAAATCATGAGTTATAACAGGTCCCTATAACCGTTGAAAGGAGCGTTTTGGGGAATGTGAAACCTCGTATATATTCTCGTATGGGGATAAATCTGAAGATCGAAATGATTAATTTGATTGATTTGAAATCGTTTTTAATTTAATTTTTTGAAATTCTTATGCTTTTAGAAAAACCATCGAAGAATATTGGACTTTATCAAATCATGAGAATACCGCTAGAATGCGACTTAAACTGGAACCGCAACTGTATCCGAATACCCATGAAAACGCTTCGAAATTAAGAGACAATGCTACAAATCATTACGATGCCAAGTAAGTGAAAGTATTTTCACATATCTAAGCAGTCGTTGTAGCGTAGCGTTTCTTATCGTAGAGAAATAGCCGAGTTTGATTCGACCATTAAGAATGTAGTTGTTAGAGATTTTCTCGCCAACGATGAAAATTCACAATTGGAAGAAGACTTACGGCTAACGATAGAGGCGCAGTCGCAGCAAGACGTGACCTTAGAAAAGCTGCTAATATCACAAGAATGCGAACTGATAACGCTAATGACCAAAGTTAAGGGCAGAATTGAAGTTAATCAAACCCTCTTTACGTTCATCGACTTAAGTCCACCCGGTGAAGATGGCTCGAAACATGATTTTAGGTAAAAATCATTTAGATAACGAATCAATTTCTTTAATTAATACGCAAATTATTTGTTTATTTGTATTGATTGTTTCTTTTTCTTCTTCTTATTTTCAGGTTTTCTATAAATAAAATACGTGAAGTCCATTTACGCAAATACAATTTAAGACGCAGCGCATTGGAAATTTTCCTTATAGACCAGACAAGCTATTTTTTGAATTTCACTACAAAAGTGAGACAATTTGCAAAATTCAGTTTGCGTTTACAAATATATATATATATGTGTATGTATGTATGTTCTTATTTGAAATTTTTTTCAAATTACTTTAGACTCGCAATAAAATATTTTCAAAAATTTTGAGCCTACAACCTCCGAATATACTATATGGCTCTGGTAGATCACCAGCTGAATTATTAAAAACCTCTGGATTAACACAGAAATGGATGAACAGAGAAATATCAAATTTTGAATATTTAATGTATTTGAATACCATAGCAGGTAAATGAATAAAAAGTTTTACCATCATTTTGATTCTGTAAAATCTTCCTTCGCTTTTTTTTTTTTTTGCTTTGGGCTAAGGACGTTCATATAACGATCTCAGTCAATACCCAGTCTTCCCTTGGATTTTAGCCGACTATACAAGTGACATATTAGATTTAACCGATCCAAAGTCGTTTCGTGATTTATCTAAACCGATTGGTGTGGTAAGTAATTCGCGTTTCGTTTCGCCTTTTACGATTTATTTCTTTAATTCTCCTTTTTCCTTTATAGGTTAATCCAAAAAACGAAGCAGAAGTACGTTCCAAATATGATTCTTTTGAGGATCCTTCTGGCGCCATACCGAAATTTCATTATGGTACCCATTATTCAAATTCAGCTGGTGTACTGCATTATTTGTTACGTGTTGAACCGTTTACCTCGCTGCACATTGAATTGCAAAGCGGTCGTTTCGATGTTGCTGATCGTCAATTTCATTCAATACCTCAGACATGGAAATTGCTAATGGATAATCCAAATGATGTTAAGGAACTAATACCGGAATTTTTTTATTTTCCCGAATTCCTGAAAAACATGAACAAGTAAGTTGTTAGTATTGGTTTTCGCGATGTCACTTCCACATTTATTTATAACGTTACTTACGGGATACCTCTACCAGATTTGATTTGGGTCATTTACAAATTACCAAGGAAAAGGTTGACGATGTTATTTTGCCTTCTTGGGCCACCACACCGGAAGAATTTATAGCCATACATCGCCGAGCATTAGAATCGGAATATGTTAGTCAAAATTTGCATCACTGGATTGATTTAATATTTGGGTAAGTGGAAACGTTTTAGTCAAGAGCTTTTGCTAAAATTAATCTTTACTCCAATGTCTTCATTCGCAGCTACAAGCAAAAAGGTCCTAAAGCTGTAGAAGCTTTAAATGTATTCTATTACTGCTCTTATGAGGGTGCAGTAGATTTAGACAAAATCACTAAACCAGTCGAGAGAGAAGCCGTCGAAGGTAAATGAATTTGCACTTGTAATAGAATATATTAAGAGATACAGGAATAAAGTTTATGTCGCTAAGTTATACTTACACTCAACGTGATTCTCCTGAATTTCACTAAATGAACGTTTATTGTTTAGACGTTCAGGCACAATTGTGGGAGGCTTAATCCTCAGCACAGCTTCATCTTTAAAATTCTGTCAATTAGAATTTAATTCCTTTTCAATGCCTCTTTACCGAGTTGGCTGCAAAGGCGTCTCATCATTTTATAATCGTACTCTTAGTTCCAAAAACTTCTATTGTGAAGTAGAAAGTTGCGCCTCCAGGGCGGACCAGGGACCGGAGGGTTATAGTCAGACAGATTACGAGGGTTGAAGTCGGTTCTTGTTGTCTTGCTCGAAAACTTAATACCGGACTTGTTAGATCGAAGTTTAGTGGCTTAAATGGCATTTAGGAACATTGAGCTTAAACTCAAGCCTAAAGCTCGACAAGTGCATCTTGTCCTCTTAGGAAAAATTAACAAGCATGTGCGAGATATATTGATCGAATCAATTAGAATTGTCTCCAGTTTTTTGGAAGATCCGAAGAGTAAATATTAGAATTTTCAACTTTTGTTGTAAAAGATGAAAGTAATTCTCAAAAATATTGACATCTTTAGCAACCTTTGGTTCTACATGAAGGCAATCCAAACTTAGTCAAGCTCCTATAATTAGAGCCGTAAACGTCAGCTAAAGCCGAAAACCGTGGTAGTCCTTCGTCGCACACTAATGCATTGGAAAATAGAGAAAGTAAAGATTCGCACCTTTTGATAGTGGGTGTAACAAAACGATATTTTAAAGTTATATTAAGACAATTTTGTGCCTAATCATGCATTTTAAAGCTTGACGGGCTTTCAAAGCATTCGCGATCTGTAAAAGAACTACCAACACAATTAATTATCCTGCTTTCTTTTTTGGAGAGGTTGACGCAAATAGGATTTTGACCTCAAATGACCAAAAATAACATAAAATCTTGTATTGTTACACTTTTGTAAAGATAAGTCATGATAAGTCAGAGTTAGGAAATAATTCACATTCAAATATCACGATATAAAATATAGTATCAAAAACATAGAGTATTGAAGTAAAGGCAGCATTTTCTCTTCATTTCTGCTTTATATTTGTTCTCTGCTATTCTAAGGTATGATTAATAACTTTGGCCAAGTACCATCACAACTCATGAGAGAACCTCACCCGCGTCGTCTTACTCAAGAAGAAACTGCGGTAAAGCTGCTAAGAGGCGAACTAAAACGACCTGACTTAACGCAATTTCTTGACAAGGTTGTACAATATTACTGCGAGATTTCAACACCCAAAGATCCGATTGTGTATTTAAGTCCACCACGTAGCCCGCCAAGATCGTTTTTGCAATTAAGTCCAGACATGTTAGTTAGTATTTCAAAATCGTGTATTTTGGGTTGCCATTCGTGGATGTCTTATGATAAGGAAAGAGGTTTCTTGCTGGAAATAGATGCTACTACAACAAATTTAAAGTAAGTTTAAAAATATTGTATCCATATATATAAATATAATTATAAAATAAATCCAAAATATCTTTACGACGATTCAAAAGAAATCGTAAACGTATATTTGGTCCTTTACATCCCTCACAAGCACCTCACTCGCAGATGTTTGCTATCAGTACAGATGGCAAGCTGTTGTATGCTGGCGGCATATGGGACAATTCGTTACGAGTTTATAATCTACACAAAGGCAAGTCGATAGCTTCGGTTACCAGACATTTAGGTATAATTGAAAAAGATAGCAAAAACGACATACGCGTGTAACGGTTTTGTTTTTTTTTTTTTTTTTTCTTTCCTCTACTACTACAGATATTATAACTTGTCTGGCTTTGGATAATTGTGGTTCTTATTTGGTTACCGGTTCTCGCGATTGCACCTGCATTATATGGAGCATTCAAGCTTCACATGTCTATGGTGGTAGTGGTATTGCTGGTAGCAGCAGTGCTAATGTCACATCAAATATACCCGTACATGCCTTAACTAGCCAGACTAACTTACAATCAGTTATGCAATTGAATTCACAAAACAGTTTCTCACCTAAACCATTGACAACATTGTACGGTCATGATGGTGCTATTTCAAGTGTAGCCATCTATACTGAACTAGATATGGTAGTTTCGGGATCTTTGGTAAGTTACTTTAATATAGTAATTTTTCATAAAAATTATCGGGAATTTACCGTACAGGATGGGACCGTCAATGTTTACACCATACAAGACGGTCAGTTCGTACGCACACTTAAGCCAATTGGTTGTACAGAATTTTGTGTGCAAATTTCTTATGTCACGGTTTCGTATCATGGTAAGTTTTTAAAGATATGAAAATTTAAGCCTAAAAGTAGACAATCTTTTGGAGCAAATTAAGTTTATTAGCAAAAAAGTTCTTCTAGATTTTTTTAACATTAAAAAGTAGATGTCATTAAATGAAAACTTGATATTATGTATGCATGGAGTGTTTTGTTACAGTCTTTAAAAGATTATCTGCATATTATGTATTCCTTGAGTTGCAAAACTGCCGATTTTATATAGCTTTGAAGCCGTTCTATTTCCCTATATGCTCATGTTTGGTGTGAGATTGTTAGCCGGTTTAGTCATTTCCATCTATTCACCAGTTGTTGAGATTATTAAGTTTACTAGGAAACTGGAAAGGAAAGCCGAAACTCTCTTTATACCTCCGCGATACATGTTCATAGCAGAGGCACATAAATCGATTCATCTGAACACAAACATAGCGGTAACACCTAAACACTAAAAAAAAAAAACCAATTATTGTGCTTCCCATAAATATATTTTTAAGTTAAATAGACTTTTTCAATAGCCAATACGCCTCCTGTCCTGGCCTTGTGGCCACGGTGGTAGTTAGAAACGATTAGAAATATTAATAAGTGAGAAGGAAGAAAGGTGTAGCATTATTTGTACGTTCGACTTGAAAGTGAGAGCATCTGAAACGTTGCTGCAGATTCCCGAAGACGAAAGAACGATGAACTGCACTAGTGTGTTCTTTGGTTTGTGGACAGGAGGATCGGGTGAGAATGCTGAAAAGTACTTTAAGGACTTTGTTGGCGGTTAAATCTGACGCTTCAGATACGTGCACATAAGCACAACACATCCCAGATTACACAGTCAAATATTAGTGGAGAAAACGGTGCCGATGTCAGCTGTAGTAAACCATTTATTGCACCGGTTCAAAAAACGTGCCCTTATTGCTTCTTGCAACACTTCGAACATATGTTCTGATCAACCAACATCAGTTTGTACTTAGAACATCAAGCAGTGCCGGCTGTTCTACATTGTGACCCCAACACAGGAAGGAGGGTGTTCATCACTTCTCTTGCGTCACAAGACACATCACTGCGCCTGTTCCCCATTCTTTCGCTTGACTCCATTCAGATATTTTGCTAAGGTCTCGACTATGTATGTCGCTTGTAATGTAGCGCTTATGAAGCAATTCGGCGCTACATAGTCTATTGTTGAAAGAAAACGAATGATAAAAGACGATGCCGTCATTAAGCTAGAATAGAGTTTACTTTGGTTATAGCTATAGTGAGTGCTTAGTTCGCAAAGTCATAATACTCACCTATTGGGCATACACCCGCTAGGCTGCAGCCACCGTCTCCCTATCTCTTTCTCTTTGCTCACTCCTTTCTGACCGCCACCGTGTCATATGAATAGAAATCATTTTCTAAGCGATTGGTCAGAATATAAATAAAAGATAAATAAGGTTGAAAATTAGCATAAATATTGAACACAAAAATAAGTTGTATTTGCATATGTCAGTTGGGCGCTGGGTGTCGGGCGTCTGCAAACATGAATGAGAAAAAATAATTAAAGTCGTTGTTTAATAATTAAAGTGGAGATTTCAACGTTGCCGGTCCTCTCTCGAGAAAAAAATGTTAGAATGGTGATATGGGTTATTATGAGATTTATTCGTAAAGCGAAATATGAAAAATCAATGTGACCCTGAATAACATCGTGATGTTTTAGCACTCCGCCTCAATCCTCTAACGCACGACTTTGTATATTGTATGAAAATAGGACATTCTCTCAAACACTAGAGGATCTCTAAAGTAAAGACCCCTTTTAGCTCCTTTACGAATCGCCATAGACGATATAGTCTTTTTCACATCAAATCCTCCTTACTGTCCTACATAACAAGGGCTTCGCTACTTACGAACGGTATAAAAGCGGATAAATCTTCAGCCTGATAGCGATACTGAACTAAACCTATCCACCTTCTGTTTTCGATTTTTTTTTACCGAGACAGTAATATGTTGCTGGGTTAAAGTCGATGTTTTTCTCTCAAAGTTTCTGATGCTTTGGATGAGTTGGAAATAAATACTTGCAGTAAGATTTGAAGATTACATCTGCCACTTCACCCATTGCAAATGATTAGCCGTAGTGTTATTGTTGGGGATCGCACGCAAATGTCGAATAATTATTAATTTTTAAGGTTAATTGGTTTTTTATAAATCTTTGCTCTCTTAACCTTTAAATTTGTTGTAATAATATAAAGCACAAATTAAATTTTTTTAAGTTCTCATTAATAAAAATTCTCTCGTTATCAATTTGACATTTCGATGAGTCTTTTATGATGAATCAAAATGTAATCTGAGCAAAAAAAGCAAAAAAAAAAAAAAAATACTAAACTTTATTTTGTTTTGCTAAATCACAATGATAGACAGGAAGATAGATAGATAGTCGTCTTATTAGAGTGACACACCCCAAGTCTTCATTATCAAAAATTGTATTTTAATTCAAAACAAAATTTATACATATTGACGTCAAATTTTTTGAATTTTATATTCTGTTGTTGTTGTATTCTGTACATAAATTTTATGAAATATTTTTCACTACTTCACTTTTATAACTCGTTATAAATAATGAGTGAAAAAAAAAATCTCGTTTTAATAATCACGTGACTTTTCACCAACAATTTCTTTATATATTGTAGATATGTATAAATACATAGCTTGTAAATAACGAAAATGTGTGATCTGTTTAATGACATATACATGCTTACGACGTTATCATTATATGTATATCGCGTAAAAGTATATTGTTTGTCTGCTTATATGAAAGTGTGCATTTAACCATAAAAATGCCGACAGCAATAACAAGCGTAGCTATAATTTCAAAAAGAAAAGTCGCGTGATTATCACGTTACATACAAGTTCTCGTGTCGTTTTATAAACGTGTAAATAAAATTATCGCCACCTCCTTTATTGCACTCTATAAAACTAATCGTAATCATGTGTTCTCTCAAGTATTCAAAGTACTGAAGATTTTCTTACAAAGTAATGCCACAAAAACAGCCAAACCAAAGAATGCTGCTAACAAAATCCATTTATTACACCTACTACACGTACACTAAGTCTAAAACTCTCGATCAATGCTTCAACTCTAAGTTGATTTGCCTCGTTGTGTCTTCCCGTTCTTTTCTGTGCCATCGTGAAAGTTTTACAAATTTTTAACATGAAATTTCTAGTATCAGCAATTAAACACTTGCAACTTGACTTTGCAGTAAGTTCACATATTAGACTTGAAAATGCAGGTAATCCTTTCGCAATCACCCTACGATAGGAAAAAGACTTTGAATTTTTACTAATTATTGATCTAAAGCTCGATATAAAAGCTTTATATTACCATCAGTAAGTTTGCTAAAACAAAGGATGTTATCATGTATACCACAGCAGCAGACAGTAGATATCGGCCAGTTTGTTATGAACGAAGAAAACTATTCATTTAGGTTAGGCAATTTTGAGATTCACATTTCGCCTAACTGCTCACGAGGAGGCAATTTCCTTGCACTAAGAAATGGACCTGAGATAAGTGCTGCGTTTTTGTATGCAAGGAAGATAAAGATTAAAATTGATTTCAGAAAAATCTAGGTTTTTAAGACCAAAAGTCTATATAAGTTTTTCATTTGAACATAAAGTCTGACTTCACTTTCGTTGTCATTTACTTACTTTAAATCTTAATAAATTACGATTTCATAGTCATTATCGCTCATATCGCGTATGCAAATGCGATATTCGACTGCAAGCTAAAGGCAAAATCATTCTTACACGTGTAAGAATTGATTTAAGATATTAATGTATATAAAAGGAGTCCTTGCTTTTTTTCCGCTCTAGTCAAAGACGAAGTGCAACTTACATCACATGCAAACGGACAGTAGCACATATACAGTATATTCGTGAATAGCGCGAAGTTCAAAATCGATGTTCGTCTGTTCGTGTAATCATTCTTTTGATGCCTCGAAAGGCTTATGGATTCAGAAACTATTGGATGACTAAAAGTCATGTTTTATAATGCATTCGTCTCCCTATGGCAGACACATACATTTGAAACTTGATACAGAGATATCCCAGAGTCATTCAAAAGTTCGGTAGGAGGAAAATTGTCTTAATTCGTTAACTGAGATGTTCGCTATTAGCTATATTTACTACTATTACTACGACTACTACTACTACTGCTACTACCACTGCTACTACTCCTACTACTACTAAATGGAATATAAAACATTTGTCCAGGATTTTGAAGTACTCACCAAAATATTAATCGAGAACAAGTAGTCTTGATGAGAATAATAAGAAAGATTGGCTCAATCATATATTATCTTGTTACTGAATCTTGAAATCGAGGTTACAATCGCAAAAATTTGTCTGAACAGACTTAGCCTTATGATATTATTGAAAGCGTTGCATCGGCCCACGGTCTCGTCCATATTTTATTATTAAAAATACTTGATAAAACTTGATAACTTGATAACTTGTTAACAAAATTTTCGTGTGAAACTTGAAAACTGGATAGTTGCGAAGTTGAAATGTTATTACATAAGGAACGTTTCTATGCAGTTAATTTATTGCTCCCCAAGGGGATTTGGATTGGAAATTGGAATTTTTTCAACATTTTTACCTTGCGCCGTACTTATCGGAGATTCATCTTCCTCTTACTTGCGGTTTCGTCGAGCTTTAATCGCAAATGAATTGTTTTTGCACATATGTATATGTAATTTGTTTAATTTATATTTAAATTACACTTCGATCAGAGTTCTTACCACAAACAATTAGATAAGCGCTCTGTGTTCTCTATTATGCTAAAGATTCTTAATATGAAACAATTATCACATACAGTTAGTTCATCTTTATAATTCCTATAATATATATTCACAAACTTATCATAATTTTATATATTTATTTATAAATTTATAATCTTTGTTGTTATTTTCCTTTTTTTTTTTTTTTCTTTTTTGTTTCTTTTGCGTATCAGAGTAAAAATTCATTCCTTTAGCTTTGAAACGAAAGTGAATTATCGCTTTTGCACACATTTGTTGGCTAAAAAAAATGCGGTGCGATTTTATGTGATTCGAACAAATGCACAAATGTGCAAACCGGGCATACATGTCGGCGTGCGTACAAGTATTGGTTATAGAGAATCATAATTATATGAAAAGTCACTCGTCCATAAGTGAAGTCATCTATGGTTCATTAAAATGACGCATTATCAATAATTCTTTTCAGTTCATCATTTCTTTCGAATTTTTCATCTCGTTTCACTTGCGGAATGATCGTCGAAAAGTCATTATATATACTGTAGCCGTTAAGGTATAAAAAGAAGTCAAAAAACTATATATTTGTCTTACGATGTGACTTCAATATCAGTTTCTTTTTTACATATATATTTCTCAGCTAAGAGTAAATTTTATGTTTTCTGTTTGTTTCCAAAAAAGTCGCTCTAAGCATTTTCTCACGATTCTTTTTAACATATAAAAATTCGATACCTCTCTCTCTCTCTCTCTCTCTCTCTCTCTCTCTCTCTCTCTCTCTCTCTCTCCCTCTCTGTCTCTTCCTTTCTTTCTTCCTTCCTTCCTCCTAGAAACCCCAATAGATATTTTATAGAGGATAAGACAGACAGACAGAGAGAGATTTCCTCCTGATTTCTTTCTTGTACCTAATGTCACCACGGTTGACTGTGCAGGACAGGGAAAGACGTAAATTTCATGAATCATATCACAAACATCGTATATCGTATATATTTGAGGTCGAACTATATTTATATATTCTGACTTATCTGACACTACGCTTTTTACTAACGTTCAGACTTGGCAAAAGGGATGCATAAAGAAAGAATGTGGCTTTCGATATATGGCTCTAAACCGAAACCTTTTCAATCGTAATTTACTAGCAGTTTTTTTCGCAATTTTAAATATGCCTACGCAGGCATTACGTTTATTTTAGAAGTTTAATCTAGCGGGCACTATGATCGGCCACTGGTCATAAGGGCTCGTGGGTTTTGCGTCGACATTGTTATTCTTCTATTTCTATTTTGTTGCTCTTCTTTGGTTGGTGAGCAGGTAAGCTTTTATTTTTATTATTAATAAATGACATTAAAATTAATATACCGACTAACGTCAACCCCTCAACTCCACCAACACATCGTGTTCTCGTTTTGTAGACTCATTTATTAATTTCTCGTATATTCATTCAAATTATCTTCTGCGCCAAACACTAAATCTTAATTAATTTAAAATACGCGTAATTTTATTAATAATAAACGACTACAGTTTCAAAGACCGAAGATTTATGTTCCATAAATTTTTTAACATAATAACTTACACATTATCATATGATCGTCTCCATTGCCGTTGAATGAAACGCGTAAAAGCAAAAATTTCTAATAAAATTTTAATGATCGACACGAAATCTACGCATAAAAGATTTAATGGCACACGCGCTCAAGAATACCCTGTAAATTGTCTCAGTATAAATGATGGAAATGTCGCGTTTCAGTTATGCTGATATAATCAATGCGTTAGCGAAAAGTTTCTCTCGTGTTTTACCGGCTTGAGGTAGATTTACTTGTCAGATAAAGGTAACTATGTCATCATGAGATGCTTTGCGTCATGTGATGTTTTATTACTTAGCGTATGTTGCGTGGAATGCACGGGGATTGCGTTCAATACCCTTACACTTAGTCAGTTGCGAATTGCAGAATGGAGAATAGAATACGACAGCAGTGGATAAAGTACGTTCAGGACAATGCGAGTTTGAGGAAACAGAAAGCAACACAACGGTTGTTTATAAAAACTTATGTGACATTTTGGCAAATGAACTTGGACCTGGGTCTGCGCGAAAATGACATTTTGTGGTCTACACCGAGAGTAAACTTCGCACATGCAAAGCAAGTCGAAATTCACCATTCGTTCGCTAAGGAACACATCAAACCCGCTAATCTATTACATCGGTTCAAATTTTGCGATGTTGTAACTCGAAGCTCATGTATGTCAAGCTCCAATTTTCTTTTGCGACGTTTGCAAATTTCGCTATTCCCAAATAGTGTAATGTACGATGAATGGAATATGGATGCTTTCCTTGCTTGTGTGGATGTATGCGTAGTTTTTGATGAAATTTAAGGCATCGACATGTTTATTGAAAATGGTTCGGGTCGGACCACATTTTCGACCACTTCCCATATAAAGCTTTATCACGAAAAGTCCTGATGCAGGGTATTTGATGGTAGGTCGCGTCTCACTATAGGCTTTTCACTTGTTCAAAATATAATAAAGTTTTTGTGTTAGGGAGCGAGGTGTTAAATATTATTATTAGTTAAAGCACCATCAATCAGGCAATAATTCCCGGGACGAGTCTAAAAAAAATTCATATCGTTTTTAAAAAGCTATGAATTCCCAAACGGCACATTTCAGAACTTCATGTCATTTCCATCATCAGCTTATGCGTCATAGTGATTTTAGCGTGACGTTCCTTTCGTTTTTTTTGTTCGTGTATTGATTCAACTTTGCTTTTTGATGGGAAAAATATTCTTCTCCGCGGAAAACAAGAATCAGTGGTCGTACGCACGCCGATGATGCTGAATGCAATCGAAAAGGGTTGACCGCAAAGGAAAACATGAAAAACTCCTTTGCACTCTGCAGAATCAATTCATTTATTTATTTTTGCTTTTTTAATGATGAGCAAACAAATGTAAACAAGCATACAGCAACGCTGCAGTAACGCTGATGACTCCGCGTACCAAATCCTCTTAATACAAATCTTCATTCATTTTCATGCTTGAATAATGAAAATTCTATTTTGTCTTCATGTAAAGATATGCCTTTTATCTGATACGTACAACGCTGGCCTGGTTCAAATTTACCACAATTAATTCGCATCATTCTTCACCTATAAATTAGACTTTGCTGTTATATAAAAAAAAAACGCTACCTTTCACGGACACTCTTATGCGGGGTATTGTCTTTATATTCTAAATTTATTACACTTGATTTTTAAGTCATTTTATTATATACCGTTTTCCGTTCTATACCGATTTCGATCATGAAACATTAGAAAATTAAACCCCTTTGCCAAAGGGCTTTCGCATTCATCGGAGCTCTTGTTGAAATAGAGAAAATGATAAAAATTCGATCTCCTTGGTATGTAAGGATTGTATTTTTATATGAAATATTGAAAATTAGACCTTTTCACCATATGAAGACTCAGTTTGCGCAGGAACGGTTAAACGAAAAGAAATACAAAATTCTCATCCTCATCCGATCCAAATTTTTCATATAAATTTAAAATACCAAAATGGAGTTTCTATCCTGTGTATAATACTTAATACATCCTGTACTCATACCGCATATGACATGGAGTGTAAGTACGAAAAGCGACTCAAACAGTTCGAAATTTTTATATGTTACCTCAAAAACTGTACTTAGAAAACTGTAGAGTATACCACAAACGCCAATTAAAAATTAACGAGTAAGAAAATTATATCTAGCTGTGGCCGAAACTTCTTTACTTATCACTTTTACATTAAAATGGCATATGCAGATATAGATTATTGTCGTTTATGAATAACGACTAAAATATTTAAATAAGCATGTTCTCATTATATGGCGGACGTTGGCGCCTGAGCGATTTGGCCAATATTTGGCACCAACCTGCGTGCAGGAGCCTTCAATGCTTTGGTAGCTTTTGAAACAGATTTCATTATTTCTACTATCGCACAGGCAAGTGGACACACTAATAGACGGATAGACAGAAACGAGTTTTCAACCTTTTGATAAAATAATCAAACTTCGATACTGTAAAATATTTGGTGGGCATAATCAATTTCTTATATTTTCATGCAGGCGCTGAAGCCTCGGTTACAGCACATGCGTGCAAATTTTTGTCGTTGCAGCTGTTGTAGTTTACAAGTAACGGGTAGCAATGTCCTTTTCTTTTTCTTTTTTTTTTTGCTTTCGAAAAACGAGATGTTCGCATTCTACGTTGCACGTGGATGCGTCCCCCAAAGAGTTTTGTCCATTTTCAATATGGAACTGCGCGCAAGAACTTCTAATGTTTCTAATAAATTTGAGACCGATAGCTTCAGTTTTGCGATCAAAAGAATGTTTAGCACAAAAATTAAATAAACAGACAGGCAGATTGACGGACAGACATACTTAAATCCGTTCAAAATTTGATCCTGGTCAAGAATGTATATATACTAATGACCCCTGTCTCTCGGAAGCTTCGTTCTGGGCGTTGCAAACGTTTTGGCTTCTAATGAATACAGCCACTCCTTCGGTCGTGGATATATTATTATTATTATTATTATTATTGTTGTTGTACTGTTTTAGACTAATGAAATAAATTCTTAGACTAAAAAGGGAACACTGAGGTTATCGGCTGCAATGTAGAGAAGAAAATTATATATCAAGACTAGTAGTTTTAATAAAGCAATATAATGTAGTGATAGTGCGTTCCATTGCGTTCTAAGTTGTTCCAAATGCAATCAATGCTTCTAAAAAAGGAAAACTTAAGGCAGCCACAAAGAACGTGCTGTATTGTGAGGATGTATCCACAAACGCAGATTGAAGAAGAAGACTTCTTTAAGATCCATTGGTGAGTGGCCGGGACGAATTCTTGAAAATGTTTAGAGCTTGATTTTGCCAATATTTGATTTTATTGTAGATTTCCATGCACAATTTTCTCTTTAACTTCTCTCTTAAAGTATCTTTGAAGGTCCAACTTTTCCATGACATCATCCAAAATTAGCGATGCTTAAGCAGCAGACTTCGCCTATATGACTTGGTACTCAATTGGTACGCATTCTAATTTTCTCGTCGCATGGTGTGATCTCGAAGTCAAAGGATTTCGAATAGCTTTTAACACAGACTATCAGCTATCAGTGACAATGAGAGTTTTGAGTTTGTCTTTATGAGAAAGCTTCGTAGCTCTGGCTTCGGTTGTGAAAGTTGAAGCACTTTCGTGAAGTATGTGGTTAAGAAGCATCTACCACGGCACAAGCAGATGACACACCGTAGGATTTAGAGCCATCTTAACATAAAATATTCCGGCCGTCACTGTCCAATAGATTCTTGAAGAAGTAATTTGGAGCGGCTTTTTCTAGTACAGAGAGAACGAAATGTCACAAGAGTGGAGGGTTAAAACCAAAATTGCGGGAAATTCTTAGAGGAATGTTGAATTTCTTTGCGACATACAAGTGACTTTCCAATTTTCTTGACAATAATAGTCTTTGTCATATCTTCAGTACTCAACGAGAATAGATTTGTTTGAGTTAAGAAGTTTCGAAGAAGGGACGATTTTAGCTTTTAATTCATAAGATCTATTTTCCAAAGCTGGGAGACCAGTTTCAGTTGTAATATTGTTGATGGGTGTCGTCCGAAAAGCGTAGCAATTTGTTCTAAGAGCTTGGTGGTAGGCGGGTTTAAGCATGTTGATCTTATTAGATTTGCAGCTATTGCCATAAATTATCAAAGCATCGTCAATCTTGTTTAAAACCAGCATTTTGGTAAGATAAGCGATAGTGTTAATGTGCGCATGGCTTTTTCAAGCAAGTATTGCATGAAATTCACCCCTTATTAAAATGGAATTTCTTTAGCTGAAGATAGTGTGTTGTAGTATTGTTTCCAACAATATGTGTTGGAGAACGTGAGACCGAGGACATTGAGCGTCTGCTCACTTCTAAGTCATTAATATGCATCAGTCTATTTTCTGCATCACTTATCTGCTTTCTACAAATGTGCATTTTTTGATTTTCGTATTGAAATTTTACCGCCTGGTTAGATCTCTCTTTGCCCTTTCGTCGAACAACAGATTCGAGGATCTTGATTACCTTTGTGTTTTTTTTTTTCATGCATGTCGCATCGGCAGTTTAAAGTTAGAGTTAGTTAACAAACATCTCTCGGTGGTGAATGTAAAATTAATTATAACCACAGATTTACACAGAAAATACTTCTTAAGTAGTTTGTTCCTTTCCAACGCAGTTGAAATGACTAATGTACCCCTTTTTTTTTTTGTATTTTTGACTTTTTAAACTACAACTAGTGAACTATAAAGCACTATCAGGATAGTAGGAACTTTTTCCCGAATATTACCAGCAACAAGGATGCTATTTCCGTAAACGTTCATTTTTCTATCATTCATAGCAGAAGTCTAGAAGCTCTAAAGTATACTAAGTTTATAATTAACTGTACCAAATTAGGATCATCTTGGCCTATTTGTTGGATTCTACTCTATTTATAGATTTTCAGAGAAATTGATCCTTTATAGGACAAAAAGGCTTAATTTTAGTATGTTATGATGAAACTTAACCCATAATAGTAAAGTAAGATAAAAAAAGAATTCGCTGTATCAAATTTGAACCGTCCACGCCCAAATTTGCTTCCTACCCTATATAAGGGTGTGCACAAAAATTTTTATAGCTTAGGGCAGGATGAAAGTCTGAGCTTTAATATTTTTTAATGAGAATTGATCCATAATAGTAGTTTGATGCAGGAAATCAACTGTGCTAGATTTTAATCATGTACCACAATTTTTGAATCCTTTGGGCACAACCACTCTTACAAAAAAATGAGCCTTTTTTTGCAAACTCATCTCATTACAGTTCCATAACAGTAAGTTCATATAAAAACAGTTTGTCAATTGTGTGTTCTATGGCAATAATAAAGGCAATGGTGGTGAAGGGTATTTAGTAGTAGTAGGGTATTTAGTGGTGTAGGGTAGTCGGCCTAATCCGATCATAACTGTTTCCACTTGTTTATTATGACATACTCTCTCTTTCTCTCCCTCCCTCCCTCCCTCTTTACCATCTTTAGAGAGCTCCACACCACACGTTTCATTCGCTTAAATCAATAATAATTTTTGGACAGATATATTTTCTTGAACGTATGGAAAGGAAAGGCGTGAAAAGGTATTTTTGTCAAAAATGTCAGAGAAATTCTTTAATGCGTACGGCGCAATCACTTAAACATTTATGATCAACAAAAAAAAGAAGAAAATTTTAATTTGCCAAAGATAAATAATCTCCGCCATGTGCTTCATACATTGAATCAATAGACTCTTTTAACACTTTAGTGTTTAAATAAAATCTTTCCTTTATATTTATTCAATGATCAAGTCTTATATCATTCAAATTTATGATCACTTGTGCATTACGTGCACTTTAATTTTTATTCAAAATGATTATTATGAACGTGTTATCACACTGCGTATATATGTTTGTCTCTTTAGATATTTAAGATTTTATATAATTTTTTTTTTTTTTTTTATGGCAAGCACATGCATATACAAGTATATACATATATATCTTGCTTAAATAATGTACTCAAAATCAAGTACATATCTAATTAATAATAAAGATAATGAGTGATAAACGGGAACGAGAACGAGAAAAGAGGGAGATTGTCTCTCCAGGTAGCTTTGGGTAGACAACGAAACAAATAAACTCATGATAAGAACAATACCTACTTACATTTTCGTGTGTTATTGTAAAAGACAGAAAATTATCAAAATAAAATCGGCAGCGATTAACTTGAACGAAACAAAATGCCATTTTGACAACTTTTGTACTTAGCAGCCGAGCCAAGCGTTTACGTCCCTTCAATATTTGCCCAATTTTTGTAAAACAAAGCATTTCATATATCATCAAAAAGCTTTCACAATCAAATCGTAAGACTTATATAATGCTTGTAACGCCTAGAAATATGCCTCAGAAAAGCCACATGGATCTAGTTGAAAATTTCTTCTTAACACGCTCTTCAAGTTAACCTCAAGAATCATTGAATCGGCTCATGAGTCTGCCTTTAAGTATCAGCAACATTAACAATAATGCTTTCATTGGTCGGTCATTTAGTTTAGTTTCAAAATTTAGTCTCAAGCTTTACATCAATATTCTTGCTTTATGACTTCACACCAGTCACAAACTAATACAATGTTTTTTTTTTTTGTATATCAAATTAAGTATTCTCGGGGAAAATCGTTGCAACAAACATGTCCGATATTTATTTTGTTATAAAAGAAGGTTGCCAGGTCCAAAGCTAAACCGAATGCCTCATGACTTGTGACATCTCTCTGATGTTGCCCAGAGTTCGGCTGTTAAATCAGCAATCTGGCCGACTAGCGTTTTGCTTTATTCGAGCATATCAAGATATGCTTCGATATTAGTTCGGGATATTCCCTCAAAAGATCGATGAATTGTCGTTTCGTCGAGTCATCGATTAATTTAAAACGAGGCTGACGAGGGGCAATATATACACATATATACAAATCTCCTTCGTATTTGTCATTCCTTTTTCCATGTCAAGAAGCACAAAGAACTTTCCGAGGGAACTTTCAGAAATGCTTGTGCAATTTTCGTTTATGATCCAAGCAAATTTTTTTTTCTTTTTTTTTTCATAACATTTCTTTATTTATGATCGAAAATTATGTTTTTATAAAATAACACCTTACTATCTATACTAACAGAATCGCAAATTATGAGCACTGTTAGGGGGTCTTCCTAAACAAAAAAATTTAAAAAAAACCAAAACCTTAAATAAAAAAGAACAAAACACAAACAATGTGTTTATTAAACAATAACAAGTGAGAAAATTATATTGGACGGGGGAGGAATCTCGCATACCCACCACTATGCTTTTCGCATTCTACTCGCCAAGTTCTTTTATATGATACCCATATCGCTGGTATTATTAATAAAAAAAAGCGTAAGCACGGTGTCTACCAGATTCGTGTTAGAGTTAACTCATTAACTCGCCAGATAATATATCTTCATCGTAAACGTTGAAAATGTCAACCTTCTAACTTTTATAATTTCTTAGCAACAACGAGCGAAACCCCATAAATTTTTGTTAAGAAAAAGGGGGTTGCGTTCCGTTTATGCTCCACTGCGGGCTTCTGCTCCAACCAGTTTGGATAATTTTCAATGCCAACTTTCTATGTTTCTGCCGAATTTCAAGTCGATATCTTCATTTGTGCGACCAAGAGAGTGCCAACAAAAAACACCACACGGACATATAGACGGACAGATATTGTTAAAACAACTCAGAATTTCGCACTGATCAAGAATATATACATTTTATAGGGTCGCTGACCCATCTTACAGTGGTGGGTATAAAAAGAGGAATAGTGTGAAGAAATTCAAAGGGAAAAAGGGAATCAACTATTGCAGGTCACAGTGCACGAATATATTTGAGTTAGCCACATAAGGGTTAAGTGGCATAAATGAATGGCTTCAACATTTTTTCCTTCATGTATGGTTTGGACAGCACTATGTATATGAAGTCTGATAGTTGAAAAGCTTCAAGGTAGTAATTAGTTGTTTTCTACTCGTTGCAGTGTTTTAATGTAGCACTGAAAACATGAGCTGCAAAATGGCTTGAAAAATATTCTCCCAACACTCGTTAAAGAATTTTAATATACGTCATAGAGTCATTTTTCGAACAATATTCGTTAAGTACTCGTTGAAAATAAATTTCTCATCTAAAATAACGTCCAAGTATCTACAGTCTGTGAGTATGTGACTATTCAATTTTATGACTGTCTACCCGATGGTTATTCTTATAGAAGAAAACAACGACTTTGTTTTGTTCTGGAAAAGATGTCCAAAGATTTATTACCATTAAAGTTTAATCCTCGGTTAAAGGCAAATTGCAAGGTCCTCCAGATTTCTTGAGGAAAAGCTCCGGGTCAAAAGAGTGCAGCGTCTTTCGTAAAAAACGCATAAGTATTTGACAGACAGAGTAATGTAAGAAATGCCATAGCGATCTCTGGGAAACATCAGCAATCAACGAATCACACGATTTGTTAAAAACCCCTAACAGTTTTTACTAAATATTTTGCTAGATCGACATCCATTATTTTCTTCGCGAGTGACATTTTATCCAATTATTCTATAATTTTTAATATATAATTGATGAAATCTGAAGTTGGATCAGATAATACCGGAAGTTGGTTGGACCCGGAATCTACCGCTGTCTTTGAATGGTTAATACAATTTTGGATAGTAGAGCAAAGCACGAATATATATAATACTTTTACAGCTTTCCCCGTAGATTAGCTCTCGATTAATCCCAATTTTGATGTCGACTATTTGGGTCATGACACCTGAACGTGTCCCAGGAAAAGAGAGTAGACATGTACCTATACATGTATCTAATGACTACGTCCTTAAAAACCAATACATTACTTATCTTACAAAAATGTTGGCCTCTTTTTCACTTGAAAAAAACATTTATTGAGAAATTGAATATTGATGTATATTAACAAAAATATTTTTCATCATTTTCTACAACATGGCGATACCGTGTCGAAAGAACGATCTTCGTTGGGTAGCGATCCATTTATTGACGCATTTTCGCACTTCTTCAGCATTTCGAATCCGCGTGTAAGCCAAGCCATGCTGCATCGATCGGAACTAATGGTAATCAGAAGGCGCTATGTCTGGTGAGTACGCTGGGTGCGGCAGTACTTCGCATTCGAGGTGCAACAGAGTATCCCAAACCACTTTTGAAACATGTGGGCGATCGTTGTGGTGCAAGCGGATGCCTGTACGTATGTTAACCGCCATTGCTGATCGTTTTTGCAACAATACATCGGTCAATTTGTTCAATTAACATCGATAGACATCTGCAGTAACCGTTTCAATCGGATCAGCAAAGCCACTATAGGCACAACGAAACTTAATGGCCATGAATATTCCGCTTCGATGTCGATGTGCACTAACGCATGACTTTTGCAGGTTAAGTTTGTCGCCATAGAAATCTCTCTTTTTTTTGGCTTGACATCTCTCTTTTTTTGTGAGGGAGCAGCATCAACATAACTTTCTAAAAGTGTTTGACGGGTGTCGGCGGCAGATTACTTCAAATCAACTAGCAAAAGTAATGAATGACGAAAATATAATTTTGAGCGTTGCATGATTGGCGACTGTACACACTGAATAGCACAATAATACTAAAGGGAAAACTGTTATTTTATGTAGAGTAAGGTAAAAATCAACGAATTTAATCGTTACGTACACTGGCATTTCCCATTACTTTATCGTTTTTACTTGTAGAAGTCGCTGAGGAAAACTCTTGCAAGTACCTAATACAATATCTAAAGATATCGACCTCCTTATGCAGAATTTTTCAAATTAAACCCTAGTGTTAAGTAATTCAACCCAATCCATGTGCGGATAGATATCTCTTGTTGACTTTATTGTCAAATCAGTCTATAGTTATTAACAAATATTAAGAAGTTTCTCAGTCTCGACAATTATTCCCGTATCTTAAAATCTTAGTAAGCTTTTGGTTTCATGATTCTATGGGTGATCTTTCATTTCCACGTCTATTGAATTTAAATATGCAATAATATGCTTATGCTTGTTTAGCGACGCTCTTCAGTTATGAAATCCCATTTTATAAGAATTTAATAAGAACTGCAATGTAACCGTAGACTGACTGGTCTTCTGAAGTCAAATATCGAGAAATTATGTTAAATGCAAAAATTAATTTTGAAAATGACTTATATTGCTCACAAAGCACTTAATATGGCAGAGCCTTTGTACGGTTCAACTAATCAAAAATCCCAATGGAGTATAAAGCTGATAAATTACTAATATTTAAATCTGTTCTTCTTCAATCCATAATTTTCTATAAAAGTCCCGTGCGGCCTATAGGTTGAACGTAAGAGAATAAGACAGACAGACAGACAGGCTTAGATCGATTCAGAGAATGATTCTCAAAGATGGTTCTATCTCAATTCCTTCTGGATGTTACATACATCGGCACAAACTTAATATACCCTTACATCCTTTTTATTTATTTTTTTTTTTTATTTGCTTACTTTTCGTAATTTCTTCAACTAAAGGCTAATGGTTATATTAAATGTGACGTATTCAACCTTGGTGCTATATATCTTTTGTTGATTAGCGTGGATTTTAGTCAAACAAATTTTTTGGCACTCGATCTCTTATTAGATATTCACCATATATATTGGATATTTTTTGAGCTGCAGACTTAACATTCTTGCGTTGTTCAAATTTCCAATATGCCCTTTTTCACTCACTTTTAAGGGTTTTTATAAAACGTGCACCAGACGAATGTCGTTAATTTTGTTAACTTACTATCACCTGCATTCTCCTATGCCGGTTCTCTGCAAACACCTTAATGAAAACGATCACCTATCTTCCATTCTAGATAGAAGTGAATATGTGAAACGTTACTTAATCGATTAAATGTAAGGAATAAAAATCGATTTCATAACTTTTCATTGTTATTCGATAACAAGCTTGACCGTTTATTGGGCGGTTGGACCAAAGATGCTATCACCGGTAGATATGGCAGATATGTCCCGCACAAGTGTCGGATTTGACTCAAATGAAGCGTTTAGTTATTAACGGCATCTTTTGTATTTGGCTTTTTCGGTTTCTCAATTTACTTATATAATTGTTGACATCGGTTCCGGGTTTCGGTGAGACATTGTCAAATAATTAGAATTTAAAAGAACTTTTTTTGGGTTTCATGCTACAACAAAAAATCCGTGTTCAAAAAATGTATTTGCTCTTATTGGCGAATCGTATTATTTGAAAGATCTTACGAAGAAAGGGTAGGGTATATATGGTATGGAATTAGCAGTATATGTTATGAGTCCGCATGAGCAGTCGAGGCGGTGACAATCATGACTAGCAACAGCTTAGTGTTCGTAAGAGTTTATCGTTTTCGTTGTATCTATAACGAGTGCTCACTCGGTAAGGGCATAACACTTACCACCTCCCTGTGCCTTGGCCCACTCCTTTTACGGCATCCATCATGCCATGCTACACGAGCGCATCCCCTGACTGATGGGTCATATTTAGAAAAGCAAAAAAAAAGAAAATAAAGTTAAAGCTCAGACCCCTCTAGAACTAAATAAAATTTTTATATTTTAACTTTTCATATTAATTCATATAAATTAGATTTAATTTAATTGAATTTTCTTAAATGTGTTTATTTACCATTCAGGTCACATTGCCTTCAGTGCATTGGATGATGCATCTCATTCGGTTCATGTTTACAGTATTAATGGCACTAATTTAGGTTCAAAATATGTCTCCGGCCGTGTAACTGGTTTAACAACTGCTTCTGATTATCTCGTTGTAGCTGACGATGCCGGTGATATAACTATGAGTCGTTTACACGGGTAAGTAGTTAAGTTATTATATTAATTAGGTTTACTGCTTAATTAATTTAATGCTTATTAAAAAAAAAAAAAAAAAAAAAAAAAATTTAATGCATTTGAATATTAATTAAGTTCGATTTGTAGAAGTGATTCATTTAATTTATTACTTTTCCTATCAAAGATAGATTTCTGATTAGTACAAACGTTTGAATTATTATTATTATTTGTTGTTGTTGTTGTTGTTGTTGTTGTGTTTTTTTGCTGATTATTAAGCTGCTTACCATTAAACAACTTGTCCTTGTCTTTTGTTAAGCACTTAAGTTCATTGACTGTTATGTATAATTGTTATTATCAATATTTTATTTAAAGTGCTTTGTAGATAGCAATCAATTTTACCAAATTTTCAAAAATTCAACAACTTTTTTAATACCCATCTATCTTGTGAGCATTCACCAATAGGCACTTAAGCAATAAAAGTATCTCATGATATGAAAGAAAAATATATGTAATTACTTTCTTTCTTTAAAGATTCAAAAGTCTACGTAGAGAACTGTGAAAAAATGACTCGAAACAATTGTAAACTGTTTTGATCTGTTCATATATTCTGATAAGTCGTGATACCTTTTCTCTTAAATTTTCTGTGCCATATAATCGATTAACGAAATAAGTGCAACGTCCTTCATATAAGTAATACAATCGAAGATTTTGAAAAGTATTTTTTTTTTTAGTGAATCGCGCTTATCATCGATATTTCATTTATGAAACTCACGACTAATTCTCTCTTAATGACCCAAAAGCCTATGCTCATGATAAATAAGAGCCCACAGTAACTATTAAAACGGGAGGTTCTTTTTTTTGTACTATTTTACTGAATTAAGTTTTTTGTTGTTGTTGTAAAAAAAAATAATTTTTGTTTATATTCACAATAGAAAGGAAATATATGCCACTTAGAGCGGAAAAAATCCCCTCATGCAGTGTTCATTATTCAGTGTCACTATATTCACCATTTCACTTAGCGGAACAAGTCGTCCGACATCTTTCGGCTTTAATCCATATTCATCTCTTGCCTTTTTTTGGATCTTTCTCTCCTTAAACGCGCAAAAAGTGCTAAGTAAGCAGGTCTTCTCCCTGTAAGCCTTGTAGCCTTCCACGAAACCCCTATTCATTACGTTCTCAAAGTTGATTTTTATTATTTGACATGTGTTTCCTTAATGTTCGTTCGATTCAACCTTTTTGAAGCCACAAAACAACATCTTTCTACCTTTCAGTCCAAGCGATGGGTATCTTTTTAGGAACCAAACAATAAAGTTCAATAGCAACCTTGCTACCCTTTATCTATATTTGTTCTTTAACCAGTTAACCACGTACTCGGCGTATACGCGTCATAAGATATAAAAAAGTACGAGTCGATATAGAGACAATGAACTTTGGTAAAATCTCATACAAATTTCATTTAGTGGGGCGTTTTCTTTGTGATACCAGTAAGCTTGCCATGAACTTAAAAATGAAGAAAAGATTGATTAAATTCTTTGGTATATGGAAGCCATTTCCCGTGCAATATTCACTAAGGAAACCGAAGGTGGTCCTTCATTATCTTTAGCATCGTATGAACAGTGTGGGTAAAAGTATTGTAATAAGTGCACGGATACGGATCAAGATGTACTATAAGACTACTTATTACAAAGCTTAACAAACTGTCTGTAGTACTTTGCCACGGTAGAAGATTTGTGCATCGATCTTAACAAATGATTGCCAGGAAAAGCCAGATGTGGAAAATAAACCACAAGCGAGAGAAGCTCTCCACACATGTTCAAGATCACTTGCTTGATTGCTTTTGCTGTCATGACAACAGGCTTTGTCATGAAAAAGAAAACGATTTTCGAGTTCGCTGGGCCTTCATGAACGGTTAATGTTCCTCAAGCGGATCAGTTAGTTGGACTAGTTCGAATTAATCCGTTCAGATGTAACAGTTTCACCAAGCTTTACTAACTCGTGGTAAAAGATTCCGTTTTTTCAATTCTACAGCACACACAGCAGCACCCTTCTGGGCTTTGCAAGAGATGTGGACGCTTGCTCTAGATCAACCTATGCTTTCCTTCGTTTAAGACCGTTATGCAGGATCCATTCGCCATCGAATGGATAACTAACTCTAATAACTTGAAGAAAATAATCGTTATTTTAATAGTGACTTGACAAATGTAAGCAGATGTCAACTCTTCGATCAGTTAACTCGTGAGGAACCTATTTTTTCCATTTCGTTCGGTATACTTCTTCTTGCATGCTATCGAACTGTAATTGCTTGTTGATTTATTGCTCTTTTTGAACTTCGTAGGCTGGATATTCGTCTAGCGAACTTCGAACTTCGAACTTGTTCATCCAATAACTTTCACGGAGCTCCAGAATGTTTATCTTCTGCAAGACTAAAACATTTTGCACGAAATTTTTGCAAACCACTTTCTAACTGTCTCTAGCTTAGTCAATTCAATCGTTTCAGCTGCATTTTTAACACCGAATAACATGGAATGCTGTGTATGTAGCTTGTTGATACTCATCTCTTTGCATTATGATACACACTCGACGCTTTAATTGCGAACATCTGAAACTTTATTGAAAGTTTATTTGCACATCTATCATTTTATTCTTGAACTCCCGTCTCCTCCTGTTACGTACTTGAACTCCTATATTTTGTGTTAAAAAAAAAACAAAAAAAAATATATTTCTTGAATTTTTTCTCTTTATTGTATTGTATTTTTTTTTTTTTTTTTTGCAAATTTAACATTTTTTCAAACAATGAATTATTCATTTTTTCGCTAATAGCAATCAAACCTTATTTGCTTTACTTCGAGTTTTCCATTTGTATTGCGTTTGACGCGTATACACGTTATCGGTCGATTTTAATTACGCACTGTGTGAGGGGCTTTTAAAAATAAATTACGCAGCTAATTGGTTAATGTGGATGTACACACACATACACAGGGTGCAATTTTGTTGTCTGTTGTAAAAACTCAGATTAAATATCTAAAAGGTACAACAAATATATATTTAATCAAAATTTACATCGATCTCTAATGCCTTTTAATTTCTATTAACTCTTCATAGTTGAAATCATGATCGATTCTCTAGCGTAGAAGCCTGATAAAGCATTTGTGCTTAAGTTCAATTCTCCCTGACCCAGTTACATTAGCGCAAAAGGAAGCATTTTTTGAATGCCATTTTTTGTTTTCTCGTTTCTAAGGTCGAGTTTATTATCACATTTTTTTTTTTTTGTGTTTATTTCAATAAATCATATTTTACAAATTTTTACGGTTTGTTGCTAAGAAAAGGAAAAAATCGCCTCCAGTTGTATTATATTACATATAGTAGCTGGCAAAAGTTTTCGTAACATATTCACTTTTATTTTATTCAAGCTTTTCCTTTTTCCAAAAAACAACATCTAAACAAAATTAATTTGAAAGGCTGATCATTAAAGCATTACTTCGCTGACTTTACGAAAATTATGTGAAACTTTTTTGGAAATATATATGTATAAGACTTGATGGTAGGTTGTTTGTAAGACAATTAAGAAATTTTTCTTTGTTTCTAGACCGATAATTTTGCAAGAGGCTGTATATATATGTATATATACTAAAAGATCAAATGAAATAAAAATTTAAATATAATTTCTATACCAAAGACAGGGAATTAATTAGATGTGGAAAATATTTATAACGAATCGCTTGCTCAGCTTGAATAGCAGACTCACTGCAATATTGTCTGTCTGTCGAAGACTTTTTTTTTACAAATAAAACACCGTGTGTCTCTAAAGTGTTATTTAAAGTTTAGAAGGTGCCACCAGATTGTATATAAATATGATAAGAAGTATATATGAAGTACAATTAGTATAATACGATGTATGACTGTTGTATTGCCTGAATGTATGATATGATATGTGATCGTTATACTGAGTGGATGAAGAAAAGTTACGGCTTGTCTTGGTTGGCATTAAAAAGCAATAAAATTAAATCGAACATAAGTTTTACTATTCTTTCCTTTCCTTTCCTTTCCTTTCCTTTCCTTTCCTTTCCTTTCCTTTCCTTTCCTTTCCTTTCCTTTCCTTTCCTTTCCTTTCCTTTCCTTTCCATTCCTTTCCTTTCCTTTCCTTTCCTTTCCATTCCTTTCCTTTCCTTTCCTTTCCTTTATTTTGACTTCGTATACTGCCACTAAGGGCAATGGAATCCGCTTTTATTATAAAAACTAGTAATTTTTCTATATAATGACGTTTTAAATTTCTTACAGATTAAAGCCTGTATTTGATATACCGTTGCATGTGCCTGTACAAACGGTCGTAGTAACATCAGGCAATACCCACATACTGGCACCTCTACGGGATGGTCGCTTGGCTGTGGTAGCTGTGCATCTACCATTAGGCAACGTCAAGAAGCATTCAGTGTTGAACGTATAAAATTAATCCTAGACTTTAGCAACGTAAATTAAAAAATGCTTAGAGTGCGATATACCCAATAGTAAGTGATATAAGGTAGAAAAGTGTCTTTTTAAAAAAAGCATATATTTCACACATAACGGAATATATCCCTAAAGCACTTTTTTTTCATAATAATAGTTTTTAAGAATTAATATAAAGTAAATCAGTTGAAATCGGAAACTATTTTACGTTTAGATATTAAGTTTTATTTAAAAATGATTTCTTTTTTTTTACTCACATGTCGGTAGTAAGTTCGCAATATGGGTAGTGGCTCTAATATGATTTTTAAGCGGGCAAGTATTTTTGAAAAACTTTTTGTACCCATCACCGAAGGATGAGGGGGTGTTCATTTTTTCAAAATGTTTGCAAGTCCCAGAAGAAAAGATCAGAGACCCCATAAAATACGCACTGTCGTGATCAGCGCCAAATTCCAATCCGCACGAGTAGCCGAGTAGATAACAATCGCGGCTAACGATAACGCAATGTTCGCGGTTTCAAACCTCAAGTGCGGTAGAGTTTTTCTTAGTCACAGCTATAGTGAGCGGTCGGTTGGTAAAGACATAACACTTACCGATTGGACACACATCTACTAGGCTGCGCCCATCACCGCCTCTAACCGCCACCGTGTGACACGAATAGATGACTATCCCGTTAGTGGTTGGTCATATTAAAACAAAAAAAAATAAAAAAACGATTCACGATTGCATGTCAGTCTGGCTGTCTGCGTAGTGCCTGTCGTAAACATTTTTTTGATCGCTTGAAAGAAGCTTGGGAGCCCATATAATATCTACATATAATTGACTAGTATCAAATTTCAATCGTTCCAGACATGTTTATCCGTCCGATTTGTCCACCTGTCTGTTAATTGCACTAGTGAACGTAATATGGTCGCAAAATTGGAGATATCTGCTTCAAATATAACAGAAGCTTGGAAGTCGTTGCACGCAGATCCAGATTGAAAATGGGCCAAACCTACAAAAGGTCACGGCTATAGTACAATGTAATTGAGACGGACAGACAGGTTTAGATCAATTCAGATTATGATTCTGAATCGATCGGTAAAATAAACGGTGAGTCTATCTTAAGTGCTTCTGCGTGTTACATACCACTGTTAATATACCATATGCCACAAGTGGTGTAGAGTATAATCAGTCACGCCCACTCAAAATTATAAAGTATATAAATTTAGCTTTTAACCTTTTTCGACCTTTAGTCGCAGCTGATCATAATTTTTCTACTTGTTTGGATTTCTCGTGTAAATATTTCCAAAAATACTGGATAAATATTAAATAGTCTGTCTGGAATGATGTATTTTAATGCTAAATGTCAGTGAATGTCAGAATTAAAATAAAATTCTCAATTTTTATTGCCACCACTGGAGTATAGGATGGGGATATATTCATTTTGTCAAAACGGTCGCGACATCCAAAAGAAAGCTTCAGAGACCACATTAATTAGACGTACTCTTGATCGGCATCAAATTGTCAATTGATTTACGCATGTCCATCTGTGCATCTGTCCATCTTTGTAATGTCTATGGTAAAAATAAAGATATTGAGTCGAAATTGTCCTTGTTCTTGCACGCAGGTTGGGCTAAATCGCCCGAAGAATATGCAGAGCCTCTCTGGTTTCTGGATATTTTTCTCATTACTAATAAGCCATAGTAGGCATACTGGAAAAATTTCCACGTATATCTACACGGAAAATAATCGAGAATATCGAAAATTTCGCCTTTTTTTTCAAAAGCGAGTGATATAAAAGCCAGCCGGATATAATTTTCTTGCTTACCGTTGGTGTGTCACATATTGGCACTCGCCTCCCTTATCACTATACACGAGTGTTTAGAGGCTTTAGATCGCTATCTCGATTTAAGGTTTATTCAGAACTTCAATAGTAGAATATTTAGAAGGACGGACAAAAACAATCTCGATGATTTTGCACCGAGATATTTTTGTATCCGAAATGGAATGACAAATATTTTCATTCATTCTGAAAATAATGATTGGGAAAATTCATTGGCATTTGAAACGAGTGTTTGAACTCGTGTGCAACGAAAGTACTCAAGGAATTTTTCTTTTTTTTGCAAAGTAAACGTTAGTTACAAATGCTGCGAATCGTTCGTTTAACTTTAAAAAACGAAAATGCGAGAATTACTATTATTTGAGTTAAAGAATCAAATTGAAAAGAAGAAAGAAAAAAGGCAATATGGAGCCGGCGCAGTTCATTTCTTCTGTTTTCAAAAAAAAGTTTTTATCATTGAGGCATATGGGCGCTGTAGGCGTGTGCTTTGAAAAGTTTAGGTCAATTCCAAATTCTTTTGCCAATTTTTAGGCCAAAAATTTTTAATTTTGCTAACGGGAGAATGTTTACCATGAACACTGCAAAGTTATGCAAACAGACAGATGGACAGGCCAAGTATTTATATACTTTATGGGGTTTCTGAAGCTTGTTTGTGCGTGTTATCAAAGTATTGAAAAACTAATTAAATCGTAATACGCTGTAATAATGGGTAGGCGTGGTCAGTTTTTTCCATTTTTGTGCATAGATGCTTCAGCATCGCCCATAGAACATGCGTTCAAATCTTTGAACATTTATTTGTTCTAGTTTACGAGTAGTGAGCAAAAATTCAGTTTTTCATTACTTTTCAGAAACAGAAGTGTTCTCAGTTTACATCGTGCTGTGGGCCGTCGTTTGACCGATTTGGACCCTTTTCTATATCAGCCTGCGTGCAAGAACTTCTAATTTTTCTGTCAAATTTGAAGTCGATTACTTTATATTTACGGCCATGGAGAAGGTTTATAGCAGACATCACACAGGCGGACAGACGGACATGCTTAAATCGATTTAGAATTTGATGTTGATCAAGAATATATATATACCTTGTGGGGTCTCCAATACATCCTTGCGAGCGTTGCAAACACTTCGACAAAATAAACATACCCCTCATCCTGCGGGGATGGGTACAAAAAATACATCTCTACGATAATTTCTCTCTTTCATTACGACATTAAAGCAATTAATTTACGTAAACCGTTCAATATTTTTAAAGAGGAAACTTTTGTTGAGACTGTTTTTGCAACAATTATTTTTCATGTTACAGGGTGGTTTGTTTTTTTTTCTTTTGGCTAGTGGCACGCATATGTGCACGATTACAGAGATTTTATTATTCCCCACTTAAGTATTGTTGAAAATGATTTTCTTAAAACTCTTTATATCTTCGTTTTACTAACATTCCAAAAAAGTTAAATTTAAGGGAAATGATTGAAGTCATTCCCCGCTGATTGTCATCAAATGATATAAAATAGAAACAAACTATCTATTCACAAAAAAACAAAATAGTTTAGAGATGTGTTGTATTAATTCGTATTAAACACAAATTAATGTTAAAAGTTAAAAATAATGCAAAACTGTTCAAATAATAACAAAATCATTTTATACACACTTACTTAAGTATTTGAAGCAACGGAAATTAATAGGTAGTGATTAAGAACCCAGTTTACATGTAGTCGCATGTAAAGTAGAAATTTACTTACATACATATATATATATATATATATATATATATATATATACATTATGTATAATAACCTATAAAATTGATTTAAATAAAAAAAACAATTATATGAAACATCGACTTTAATTTTCCTACTCTTCGGCAATGTTGAGTCTAATATGGGTCGTTTGAGAAGTGCTGGACTTATTATCAAACTAAAAGACAAATTTTAGATGACAACTACAATGCAGCGTACTCCACAAAAAGTCTTAGGCTTGTAACACAACTTCTCTTCGGATGGTTTTTAGCCCACTGTGTAATAGTCTGTCAAAAAAAAAAAGTGTTTTTCGGCACTGGAAGGAAAAGTACGAGAATAATAATATTTGAGTAGACTGTTAAGCATTCCTTGCATGTGTTAGACAACAAAACTTGCTTTTGAAAAACATTTAAAAATGGCACACTGTAGCCATTCTCTGGCGCCATCTTCGGTTCAAGGGGCTCTGCGGTAAGCAACATATCTGTTCCAATACAGAATTAAGAAAAAAAAACGTTCCATTTACACTCATATATCTAGTCAAATACGTAGGGTTCTCTGAAAATATTGAGCTTTGCATAATTGGCGAGTGTTTGCGTGAAGATGTGCGTTTTTCGGGCATAAAGTAGAGGCACACTTTCACACTTTCAAAAAAATCCTATGTGTTTCACTAGGTAATGTTGTTTTGAAGATATAGTAAAACATTCGAGTGGAAGAAATGAAAATTGTTTGAGTTATGGCACTTGTCGATTTCAAAAATTGTGTTTCGAGATAAGCGCCGTTAAAACTTTGACGTGTTTTTGTCTTGTATTATTTTTTTCTATTAGTTTACGATTTTAGATCGGTAGAGCTGCCCTTCCAAATTAAAATATTGCTCCTCTTTCCTTCTTTTGAAAGATTTTACGCTACAACCGGCCTGTTTGGCAGCATCTGTCAAAGACCGCTCAGCTTTCTTGATCCGGTTCAAAAGTTACATAATTCGATACCAACACCTATCTTCGAAACTTCAATGACTTTTAAAATACTAATCATACCGTCATAAAAACACACCAATCTCAGTCGCTATGTCCAAAACTTCTTGTATATTGAAAGTCTCGAAATTACAAGAAAAACATTTTTTGTGGCTAATCAAATTTTTACCCCGCATTCTAGAAGCGTTTAAAGCATTCCTTAAGCAAAAAAAAAAAAAATTGAAAAATTCGCTTTGGTATACCCCCTTAATCAGAGCTGTCTTATTCAAACGGGTTCAACTGCTTCCGTAAAAAAAAAAAAAACGAAAACATTATAGTCGGGTGAGGCTGCCACAAAATGCCCTTCTCTCAGTACAATTATTCGCCCGTTTCAATAAGACACCAAAAGTTGCGCATTATTTTCATGCAAAGGCATACATTTCATGAAAACCCTCATGTTGGACGATAGTCAAAACATCGCATGACGTGATTCGAATTGAGGAAAATTAATTTACTTTCCAAAATTTTACCACCTTTCAGTTTCCGCCATAGAAAACTAGGAATTGATGTTTGCTCTTCATGATAACCACTATATATGTTAGGATCTACTAAATAGACCTATCTGATCCAAATTCCCTATTGTTAATTTTTGTGGTTAATTTGCTATCATTTGTCATTATAAAATATTGAAAATTAAACCTTCTTATGAAGGCCTTGCTATTCATGAGAAATCTTATATCGAGTGGGGTCCAAGAAATAGACCCAAGTGGTTCAAATTTGGTCCACTTAATTTTCATGGCAAATTACTATCTGAAACATTAAGAATTAGGCTTTCTGCATAGAAAGATTTACATTTCCTGAGACTCCTTGCATGCGATGGTATCCAAAAAGTAGACCTACGTGGCCCATATTCGGTAAGGCTGATTCCTTTTTCGATTTACTATTATGAATCAGGAAATATTAAAAATTAGAACTTCTCATCATATGAAGACTCCGTTTTCTATCTTAAGCCCTTCTACGTATTACATACGTTCGCACAAACTCGGTATATTACAAGTACCACGTAGGGCATAAGAAGAAATGTCTCCCTCACGTTGCAAGCCACTCAGCTATTTTATCTCATAGCCGTTGATCGGCCAAGGCAGTTACTCCCGTGTATTTACATATGTAGGAAGTAGCATCCAGCTGGCTTGGCTTTTCGACGCGATTGTTTGTTTGTGAACATTAGCTTTCAGGTTCAACTTCATTTCTTCATTGTCCCATTGTGTCTGCGACAAATAGCACAACCCATGTCATTGCCATTAACTTTATCTCGCTGCTTCGATTTCAAACATCAAGGGCTCTTTGAGACGAAGGTCATCGTCCTAATCAACATAATGTGGTACTTGTGTGAAATCATTTACCATAGTTTTGTTCTTCGAAAACGGTTGTGATCAACACTGGACGCTTGTTTGATTACAAAACGAAGCGAAAATACGTTCATTCGTACAGACTTAGGTCACGTTTTTAGACATTTTGAGAGCACTTTGAAGACAAACCGTAAGCTTTGCACAACGTTCGGGCCGATTTGCTTAATTTCATTAAGAAAAAACTTAAAAGAGGGCAAAGTGGAATAAATATATTAGGGTTTGTCGTCGGCAATCGTGACCGGATCTAGGAACTATTCTCATAGAGAGAGAGATGTTGACGTTGTTCGTTCAAGTTGGTTCCGCTGGACAAAGTTTTTTGAGTCTTAATCATAATTTCAACTTAAAGATGATCAGCAAACCACCACATATAGATCATAAAGAATGTATGTGCTTTGTAGAATATGCGAGGTCTATTTCGAGACCTTGAAAATATTTGGCTCTCTCTGGTAGGCATGTATTATATGTATTATAGAACAATTTCCTTTGCTTAATCCAGCTTAACTGCATTCTCTTAGACTAGAGAAGACTAGAGAAAGAAAAAAAAGAAAGAAGGAGGGGGCAAGTAAGTTTGCAAAGTTTAGAGGTAAGGCTGCTCTCAAAGCAGATACTATTCTTGATTTCTTTCTAAAGTGCAATATGAAAAGAAACACGAAAAGTTTTGGAATTTTTTTTTTTATCTTTGTTGGTTTTATCTTTTATTTATTAATTTATTTAATACACTCATTTATGAAATTTTAAATAACAAATTGTTTTTAACATTAAACTAATATATAAAAAGAAGACTTAAATAATTCAACTAAAATCATAACAATGGCTAAAATATTTTAAAGAAATCTTAAAAAATACGCATAAATTAAATAAAAAATTAAACTGAATAAATACACCCGCTGCCTTTAATGCTCACAGAATAATAAATGACTTAAGATGAAAATTAAAATATAAAATGCTAGAAAACAATAATAAATGCATTCACTTAACGCTTATAGGTAGGTTGTGACCCTGTATGCAGTCGAAAGGAAAAGAGATAATGAAATGTGTTAAGTACATAAATAAATTATAAGTGAATTGAAATGACTGAAAAGGAACAAGTGTAACAAATTCTACACTTAATAAAACAAAAAATCAAAAAAAAAAAACATTTTTTGAGAAAAACAAAACACTAACTAGAAAAAGGGTTAACTGATGACGAGATGCATGCATGTATGTATCACTTGTACTGGACACGCCTTCATGCAAAATAAATCACAATTATTTTCGGCTATAAAAAGATAATAAATTTGTTTTTGTTTTTATTTTTGCTTTTGTTTTGTTTTTTTTTTTGCGCTTCTTTTTTATTATTTATTTCTAACATTTGTATTAATTTCTTTCTCATTTGTTTCTCATTCCATTTTAATTATATATGTGGAGAAAATGCCAGCATTTGCTTAGAAAGTTTTTAGTGAAGAAAAAAAAAAAAGTGCAAACTAAATATAAAAAATAATAAACAAAAAATAAAAAATCAAAAATAAAAAACAAAGAGTAATAATTAATGCATTACGAAACGGATATGTAAACTAATTTCTAATTAATAAACGTTTACTTTGCATGTGTTGATAACATTTCAAGGTGGGGTAGCTTTAGCACAATAGTTTTTGTTTAAGCTAATTATGATTTATGATATTAATGTTTAAAAATTGAACATTTTGCTAAATTGCTGATAACTGTAATTTATTTAAGCCACAGTTAAAAAGGGGAAAGATTTGTACTTAACGTTATGTAAGTAGTATAAGCGCTCACTGGCATAATAATAAGTATTTACTGGTCTTCGACTTCTTTCTGTAATAAGAATTCAAATATTTTTGAACTTTGATTCCTTCGCATTTTCAGAAAAAAAGTTCTCACCTGCACAGGATAAAGGAAAACATCATTGGAATCTTTACCCATACCGTTACGGGCTACACACTTGTAAGCACCCATATCTTCCCATTTAATATTCGTTATTAATAAATCACCCGATGGAAGCAATTTAATGCGATGACTTTGTTCAATGCGATTGCCTTCGTCATTTAACCACGTAACTTCGGCCTTGGGGCGAGCATGCACCTTACAAGGTAATACGACATTTGATCCAACCAAATCCAGATGCATGCGTTCACTATAAACAATGCGAGGTCTAAATGGTCCGCGAAAAGGTTTCTCGCGTATTTGTACTAAATCCTTAAAATCAGTTTGCGGATAAACAATAGTTGAGGCATAAACGGTTTTCGATCCAGTACGTCCAACACAGGTATAGGTGCGAGGTTCACTAAGCATATGATCGATAACGTGTACCGATCGCACTTTAACTATAGCACTTGAACTCGATTCGGATATAACATTCGATTCGATGCTGTCGATCTAGAAAACATATATATATGTATATATGTATATTATATACTATAAAACTATATTTTTAAGAGATTTATTCAAAAAATAAAATAATACGCTATCATGAAAATAAATCTCTTTCTCGAGTGCAGTCGAATAAATGCACTATGCTAACTTTTTAAGGAATGTCAACGATTTATTTTATTTTTTTCAAGCTTAAGTTTCGTCTTTTTTTTTTGCTAACTCACCTCTGACAAAGGTAAATGACCGACAACCCATTGTACTGTGGGTATTTGGGAGCCCATAATTTCACAAACAATTTCCACTGGTGAACCGATAGTCTGCATAATTTTTCCTGGCGGTGTTTTTATAAATCTTATCCAATCTTGTCCCAGGCGGCTGCGAGTATGAAGCATAGCTTGCGAAGATGGCTTCTCATCCACCATTTCAATAGAATTATCCAAATCGTCTATGGCTCGAGCATGGGAGCCACGACTACTGGCAAACACCAGTAGGCCTAATAATAGATAAGTCAAGTTCATCTTCTAAAAGAAATAAATATAAAAAACATTTATATAAATAATAACAGAAATGAATTACTTTTAAAATAAATTCAATCAAATCGATTTAAGTTTTCAAATCGCTAGGTTTTTATTATCAGTAGAAAAAAAAAAAAAAAAATAAATAAATAAATAAATAAATAAAAGAAAATGTACACACCCACAGACTAAATGATAATATAAAATGACTTATCATGCTAAGCCTCTCAGCATTTCAAATATGGTCAAGTGTATATATATATAGTATATAAGTGTATATATATATATATAAGTGTATATATATATATATATACATAAGGAAATGATTTTTAGTTTTCTAACCACTTTTATGCAAAATCAAGGTTTAAGAAATTTTTCTTAGCGAAAATATGACTCCTTAATACATTCCACAGCAACAAACCAATATTCTTAACAGAATTTCACAACAATTTCTAATAATGTTTAAATTCCTTCATATCAGTTTCCTTCTTACAGATATTCAGTCAAAAACCAAAAAACCAAAAAACCAAAAAAAAAAAAAAATAGTTCCCAACAAGATCGGCATTATCATTGATTACCTTAAGAAGAATAAAATCAAAAGGAAACCGCGTTTTTCATACACATATAAAACATAATACGATAATCTTCACCGACCCTGTTTTTTTTTTTTTCTTTTTTCACTATTAACTATGTTGTTTTCATTCATGAAACTTGTGTGTGAAATCAGATAATGAGAGAGACTGCACGGAAACGGAATACGAATCTTGAATACCCAATATTCCGAAATTCTCTTTCTTTTTTTTTCATGTCAGCAAAGCCTTGTCTCGATTTTTCATGAAATTTTGAATCTACATCTCAATCTATGCCAATGCCTTGAAGCCGGACTATCCCTATTTTCACGCAAGATGAAACTATAGGGGAAATATCGTAGTTTTCTCTATAAACTATTTTGTCATTTCAAATGTGTTTCAAGCAACGCCCGGAAAGGGATAGGGGGGACATTATTATGTCGACAATAAATCTCAAGATTATTTATTTTGGGTGATTTGGGCATTTCTGTGTATTTCTGTGCATTACCAACGCATTAACAGAACTAACATATCATTATATTTCAGTAATGGATATAAAAAATCTATAAAACGATAAAAATTCGCTCGAAACGTATGGTAAATGTTTGTTTCCTTGACAAAGACAAAAGTCTAAACTGAACGAAAATTCAAATAATGAAATATAAAAGCACATGCAAACTTACATATATACATAAACATGTATGTATTTATCTATGTGCGTATGTATTTAATGTATCTATGTGCATATGTATTTATATATACAAACAGAAGCACATGTTTAGTCACACTTAGTCAACTATAAAGCTTAACAAAAAAAAAAAAAAAATTATATAGAAAAAAAAGAAAAGAAAAAAACTTTAGCTTGCCGCTGGGGTTCATTATACACAAGACTCTTACCATACACGAGCGATTCATATGTACGTATGTATGTATGTATGCGATTAGAGACATTGTCACACTGCAGTTAAATGAAATTTATGCACAAACATAAGCATTTTTTAGGAAACAGATCGCAACAGATATTTAGGAAATGTTTTCTAATTATTGCATCAGATATTTCGCTTTAATAAAATTGGAAAAAAAAAAAAAAAAAAAAAAAAAACGAAAAACGTTTTTACATAATTTGAAAAATAAAAATACTTAATTACACTTTTTAATCACTGATTTATAATTAAAATTTCCTAGACGTTATGCGTAAAACAGGGTTTTTTTTTTTCTTTCTTTATTTATTTAATTATCAGTACAATGTTTAAAAGTCGGTCAAACACTGCTGCCATTATACAATAATTAATTACGTTTTAATGTTAAATAAAAAAAAAGCAATTTGAATTAAAAAAAAAAATAAAAATAAATAAATAAAAATAAAAATATAAAAGTCAATATAAATTCGGCGACCATAATTTGCCTTTAAATCATTCAAATGCTTCGTTGCCTACGGTAGAATAAACTCTGTCTTAAGTTCATTGCTTCGGTACAGGTGTAATTAAAGAATAAATATGAGTTGAAATATGTTTCTTTTCTTTTTAATTAGCGGTACACACATATAGACATATGCAACTCTGCGTCTTCTTTCCCCAAATACGAACTGTTTTCGAACTGCTGGCAGCAGCTCCAATAATTTAACAGACTTTCTTATCCTAAACATTATTATTAAATAAACAAACATATATATATATGTATATATATGTATGCGTACGTATATTATTATTATTATTATTAAATCGAATTTAAATAAAGTTTCATGCGGACTTTGCAGAATTAAGAAAAAACAAAAAAAAACAAAGACTCGTTTTTAAGATGCAACTTCATCCACATAGGAGACAGATAATCTCTTAAGTAATCCTTTAGGTTTTATACTTCTTCTCAGTCCGTACTCTTATTTTATTTATCAGATATAGTCACACCTAATAATCGTTGTAAGAAATGAAAAACGTTTTGCTCTATCGATCGAATAAGAATGAATTTTCAAGTTTTTCAACTCTTGGGAAATTATTGACTGGGAAAATCAACCTCCTCCACTCCATTAACGTGCAGTCGAACAGTTGGGAACTTAGACACTTCCAGTACGGTATTGGACATCTAGAGACTCCACCCATATGGTGCCAGCGAATCATAAGCGAATAGTCATAATGAAGCATATAAAGGCTTTAAATGAATCAAAAAAAAAAACAACTTGAAAAAAGAAGACGTGCTTTAGAAGGTTCCTCTTTTCTCAAACTTTTTTCAAACATTTTATTTAAAGAATTAATTGTAAGAGAAAGCTAACAGGAAACCCACGAATTATTCGAAGATGTTTGATTTTTCCACAATAGAAAAGTATTTGTAAGCAAAGTACGATCATCGCAATATCATCGGAATCACTTATTTCGCCTTTCGCCAGTGTTAAGGGAGCCAAAGAAATCGATGTAGAGTCTTATGCTGACCAATTTCTTGCATATGCATACAGCATAAGCACGATTGATAGTGCGGCGCTCTTAGTTTGCCTTTATTCTTAAATGATTTCGTTTCCGACATCAGAATTTCAGACAACGTAGATTCTCTATGATCTTTTAAGCAAAGATCTTCTCCTTCTTTCTTTTTTTTGTGAAAACATTTTTAAAATAATACGGGGAAGCACTTTTATAAAATATCCTTAGAAATTGTCTCTTCGCTTTGCAATGTTGACACTGCCTATCAGCGAAATATCTGAGAAATTGTATTAAACGTTGACGTCATAACTGTATTGCTTTTAAATCGAGAAGAAAGAAGGTAAAAAGAATTAAGTTTAAAATGAAAAAGAAAATCACTTCATAGAGAGATGACTTGTTACTACAACTAAAGTATGTTTTATTAAAACCAAAAAAAAAAAAATTTATTTTTTAGTTTGGATTACAGTCGAAGAACACGGTAGCATGAAAACCTAATATTAGGGAAGCCTTAATGAAATACGAAATTTAAAAAAGTTTTTAACAACAACTCAGAAATGACGATACTGACGGTAAATACTATATCGCAGCATCTCACACTAAAACCGGTGAGAAATGCTTTCCTTCACTTTTTTCATCAATTGAAAAATGTTTGGCATATAGGTAGGTAGGTAGGTCTCTTGCCACTCCCCTTTCCGAATACTTAAAAAAGATATTCTTTTCATCTTAGTAAAATTCTCAGTCCCCGGTCCCCCCGGTCTGTTCAGAGCTGTTAGTCTTGAGGTTGGTGTGCGTCTCTTCTCTACGCTTAGGATATATTCGATCATCGCAATTTAAATAGAAAGTGCTGCGGTCATCGCGCAATAAAGGAGACGCAAGAAATTGAAAAGCAACTGAAGGATGCTTTTTATCAATAGCCTATGGATTGTGTCGTAGATATCAATGAAATAAATAATCATTAAAAGTTTGCCGTCAATTACTGGCTTGTTATTAACATACACAAGCAAAACATTACATAAGATATTGAGTAGGCGAACATGCGCCCCACCGCCCGACCGCCCGCTCCGTTAAGCGAATCTTAAACGAATATCTTTAATGTTATGCATGTAGATAGATATGTAGTAGAAAGTATTCTTTTTAATCGTTAATTCATTTCGTTTGAACGTTTATTCGCACTTTACTTACTTGTATTTTCTTTTTTCTACGTCTTCTTCTTAGGTTATGAATGATTGCGAAAATTTCTCTGCCAAAAAAATTGAAAATATAATCAGACTGCGTTGATCTATTAACACAACACAGGCTGAATAAGTGCAAAACTGCTTCTCTGCTTCTTTGCTTCTTTTCTTTTTTTTTTTTTGTTTTTTTTCCTTTTTCTTTCTTCTATCGAACAAAAAATGTAAAACTCTTTCGCTTTTCTTAAGACTTAACGACCGTTTAAAAAATTCTAGATAATGATCGTAGAGTTTTTTCGTTTCTTCCTTTTTTCCTTTTTTTTTTTTTTTTGCTTTTCTTCTTTATTTTTTATTTGCTCTGTACGTATGCTCAGTTCGTCTCTTGATTAATGAAAGTTCGATGGTGTTATGTTATAAAAGAGTTCAGTAGTTCAAGGTTGTGTTGTATCCTTGTTAAGGCGTTTTGATTGAATTTCAATAGTAGGTAGCTTAACACTGACATAGGTCCTCTAAAGATGTCCGTTTTGGAAAAGTTTTTTTTCACTGAAGGCGGAATTTTGCTGCTTTTACCGTCGACCGGTTTACAAGGAAAACTTCAATATTTCTTAACACTTTTCTTCTAATTTTCTCGCGTAGAGAAAAAAAAACGAATTTTCTTTAAAGTTCAAAATTTTTTCTGAGTTCGGGGTTTTTTTGTTTTTTTTTCTGTTTCTTTTTATTTTTTGCTTTATTTATATTAGTATATGACTTTTTATTTATTTTTTTTCAATTTTTATTACAATTATTTTTATATTAAGGCTTTCTTTAATAATTATTTTAAATAGTTTTTAATATATATTACATTTATTAATTTTGTGTTTTAGTTTAATATGTTTATGCGAAATTAATTAAAACATTGTCTCTAAAGGCGGTTGAAATTTAATGAAATTATTTTTTTTAAGCACACGTTGACACAAAACTCGCTGTTTTAACCAGTAATTAGACATTACAGGTGTGTTGTAGCACCTTCTATTCCGTTTTATATATTTAGATCTACGTATACATATATATATATATATATATCGCTATATATATATACACATCTATATATATATATATATATATAATTTTACAATCAGTACCGAAGTTCTAGTCTTATATATATATACAATTATTGTTGGTGTTGTTGTACTTCTTTAATGAACTTTTTCTCTCTAATTGCTTTTGATGCGGTTGTCGTAATATAAAGCATGCGAAGGCAAAAATTATAATCGATAGCTGTGACAAGTAGGCAAGTGGTACACTTGTGCGTAATAAAAAAAGACTTAGAACTTTTCAAAGTTGTGTTTAACAGTTCGAAACTGAAACTGAACTGATCACTTCTACACTCGGCTTGTCAGTTTATATATACAAGTACTTGCCGTGACCAACGAGCTAGCTACCCAGTTGTTTCATAAAAATATACTCTCATATGAGTTTTGGTTTTGATTTGGATTTTTCTACACTCTCGTATTTATTTTACTTTTTCCGTTTTTTTTTTTTGTTTTTTTTGCTTTTTTTTTTTTTTTTCTTGATATACGAGCGCACTGCACTGGATGGTTATTTTGTCTCTTTTTTTCTATTGCATGAGATTTTCTTCGGCATTCTCTCTGCCTGTATATGTGCATTCAATATTCCCAATTTACTCTGCACAGCTTGTGAATGCGATGATGATAAGTGTTCATTGAATAGTTTCTTTCAGTCATTTCAAGTATATATGTGTGATGAGTAGACATAATTTCAGAAAACAGAGACATACATCCCTTCCGTTAAGGCAGCTAAACCCAATCTATTTACATTGTGAAGCCATTTGCCTCGATATAATAAATAATAAAATATATCAGTTCATTGCCGACCGTCGAAGTACAGTTATGTCATAAATTTGATTTGTCATTCCGATAACGATTTTCACAAATACGCGTATAGCGGATCCCATAATGTGCACAGATCTAAGTTTGTGATCAGCGAAATGTTTTTATCATGTCGCTCTTTCCTCTCTCCTCCCTCCCTTAAATTGCGATATAAACTTGAAATTTAATCTACATATGCTTAAATGTTGGCCATAGCTATAATTGGCAAACGGACATGATCTGCCCGAGGATAGGTCTATAATAATAATCAAAAACCTTTTACTGTACAGTCTATAGAAAGTATCGATGAAAAATTTGGAATCGTTTTCTGAATCGCTTTGTAAATTAATTCCTGAATCCATTTAAGCGCCCGTCTCTCCGTTTTGTTTCTTTGTATTCAATCTATAGGCTATAATTTTTGAGATTTTTTGATGAAATTTGGTACACTGACGTGTCTTAGCACGAAGATGAAAGGCATTGAAAATGGATCGGATTGGACCTCTTTTTCGATCGCTTCTCATACATCGCCATATTTTGAAAAGTCATTATATGAATAACCTGTGGTTAGAGTGGTGTAGGGTATTCAACCGTGGATCGTGGCATATCACTTTATTAATTTCTTTAATACGAAATGTTTGTTTCATATGTTAACTGTGTCGACCTTTTTAGCGATGAAGTGTGTATGTTTTAATGAAACGACTTGACTATATTCTCTAAAATAAATTATTACGGTAAATACACATTCATGATGATAAAATTTGTTTAGGAGATCCGACAAGGGTAGATGGACGGATCGTGTCTTATTTATTCGTCATAACTTATATGCTCGTTAACTGGTTAACTTAATTAAAAGAAAAGGAATTGTTGCCAACTGATATGTTAGATGAACAATACCATGCACAAGAGTATTTTCAATCATACGACCTGTTCGCCTCTGTTTCTGTCAAGATCAACTCCCACATATCGGTATGTTGAGTGACATGCTAGGGTTGGTGGTTGAACAATGAAAAATTGCCCAAATATATATATACATATATATCTAACATCTATCTATAACATATACATATATATACATATATACATATATATTTAACACACACACATATATATATATATATATATTTAACATATACATATATATATATATATATATTTAACATATATATATATATATATATATATATATAACATATATATATATATATATATATATATATATTTAACATATACATATATATATATATATATATTTAACATATCATTGTAATGTCGCTTGCCCTTTCCACGGCAAATTCCTATCAAAATTGCATGCATGCGCAAGATCGTTGAACTTAAAAATTGTGAATGCAAAAAGATGAAGAAGAATATCACAATCTTCACAGAAAAAGCATTCACCTACGCTTCGTTCGTAAGCTAAGTCTGTCCATTTTCGCGAAGTCATTTTCGAGTCAAATGCAAGTTCTATCTATGCTGTGACTTGTCTTCAATTCGATGGACAGTTTTCCATTTGAACTAAAATCTATGAGAACGCTATGGTTCCATGAAACAAAATTTGTCAACGACTGCCTTAAGGTAAACATAAGGTTTGAAATGTTTGTTTATGGTTATTTTCCATAAAAAAAGAAATTAAAAAAAAAAATGATGCAATATTACGAATAAATGTTAACAGAAAACTAAAGATTAATAGAATTGATATGATGCTAATTAGATGAATAAGGATTATGAAGAAGAAGAAGACGGGAAATTTTCTAAAATGATAATTATAATTCAGTTCAGACGAAGTACCTAAATTCTTTCTTTCTTTTTTTTGCGTATATACATATATACATAAACGATAACTAGTTCGAGCTTCATCAAGATTATTGGGCAGAATATGTCGTATAAGAAGAAAAATTCTTTTAATATTTTTTGCGAATGTTATGAGCGTAGCGTTTCTTGTTTTTTAAGCTACAACACAGGGCACATTAAATTTCATCGGATAAATAGCATCGGAAATCCCATGAAATATATATATATATATATATATACTTGTATATATATATATATATATATATATATATATATATATATATATGACTTAAACATATCTGCCTGGTGAAAGCGATGTCCAATCACCTGGTTGTCGCTTTCGTCCAGAATTGGATCGAGCGATTGTCCCGGCCGCTACTGCTTACTACAACGGGCAATTTCCCTTTTTCTCAAAAACTGAGAAAAGTCCGAAATCGTAGAGCGTTTTTTTTTTTTTTTGAAGAATAAATTCTTTTTTTAAAAAAAATCCCGCTATCAAGTTTGAAAATAAGTTGTCTCGGATTAGAGATTTTCTGATGATAAGGTGCGTTTGTGTGCGTAGGTACGATCGTTACCTTCAAAAATTACGCATACCATGTACTCATCTCTTTCTCTTCTCTAAACGGATGTGTATGCGATTTGATTGAGACATGGGATCTCATAAGATATTTTTAAAACTTCCTTTTAACTCAACCTTCACGAGAAGGTTTGCTAAGGGCACGACACCTTAATCAAATTTCAACCGTACACATGTAATGAATAATATTTTTTTAGTTAAATTGAAATTTTAATTGAAAACATGATGCGTTCTTCAATATTAATCGAGAACATTTATCAAGCGATTTAAATAAGGCAGAAAATCGCTTGCTACTCACTCTCTTCCAACAAATTTGTTGCTCAAAATTTGCTGACAAGGACAGCAAAATAATTCTCAGATTTACCTGACTTACGGTAAATAATACCTTTTTGTTTCATTTTCAATAATCATTGAATGAATTTATTTCTAAAAAAAAAAAAAACACAAAATCCATTTTTTTTTTCTTTCCAAAAACAAATAAATATATTTTTCTCTTTACTTTTATTTTTCTAAAGTATGAAGAAATGAAGTTTAAATTAAATAAGACGGAACATAAAAAATGCGCATCCACTAATTTATTTTTCGCATACGTGCTTGCGCCCAATGTCGATGCCAAGCACAGGCCACGATGCACGAAACTGTGCGACGTTATAGTTAAATAATACAATGTTGCAAATTATAAATAAGTTATCTGTGATATCAACGGTTGTTTATCGATGTTTAAACAACTGTTCAAGAATGAGCAAGCGCTCATTGCAACAATGTCGACGACGTGGTCGCGGTCGTGGTCGTGGTCGTGGTCGGTCGATCCGAGCACGCACGCACGCACACGTACACACACACGCACACACACACACATTCACAACGCACACAATAAAATACTCGTCAGGCTTATAATGCATACGAATATGCATTGGAGAGTGCCGGAGTTCGTCGTCTTTAAACTTTTTCTAGAAGAATAACTTTGTTCTCAATTTTTCTCTTGCCACACTCATCACATGAATCGATCCATCAATGGGCTCTTATTTACTATTATTGGAAAAGAATTATTATTTCGCTCTTGTTCTAAATTGTTATCTTAAGATTTTCGAAACGTTCAGTCAAGAGCTTCCGATTTTTCCTCAACAATATCGCGGAGTTGATCTTAAAAATGAAATAAATAAGTCCCAATGCAATCAATACTGTACACGATATATACGATACAATGTAGGATCGGTGAATGAGTCTAGTGAATGACTCTTCATTCACTATTTTGCAATGAAATGTCATAAAAGTGCAAGTGATCACCGATTTTTGTATGGCTTTGTTGATTTGCTAAATAGTTCAAAAGTTTGGTACATTCATGGAATCGGTTTTTCAGAAAATTTTATTTAAAAACCACAACACCCTAAGTTTTTCAAAATCGCGAATGTATAGCTCATCGTCGCACCTTAAAAAAAAAGTCAGCAAGTGTCTTGGCTTAGAGATTGGCTTAAAGTGTATCCTGAGTATTTTGGCAGATGAAAGTCGCATATTTTTCATTATATTACGTAAATTTTTATATCACTAACTACAGATCGAAAGTTTTTCATTTAAAAGCGAGTAAAAACACTGTTGTTGGTCACGTCCCATCATTGAGTACTCTACATCAGTCTACAGTCATTCACATAACGACTGTTCAAAATAAGGTTTTCTATGGGAAGTGGACGAAAAAAGTGGTCCGATCCGAATCGTTTTCAATAGCATTCTTTCCTGAACCAAAACACGTCATTGTTCAAAAGTTCATTAAAAGTTTAAAAAATTGCGGCTTATAGGTTGAAACCAAGAAAACGAAGCGGATGGACGGACAGGCGGACTTAAATTGATTTAGAAAATGATACTGATGATTCGATCGGTTTAGTAAAAGGTGGGTCTCTCTCAATCCTTTCTGAGTGCTGCGTACATCCGCACAAAGTTGATACACCGTTGTACCATTGCATTGAAATCTTCATTTGCTTTCGAAAATCTAATTCAGTTTCTTAGATACTTTTGTAGACATGTGCTTCACTAAACATTAAAGTTTAACGAATTAAGACACCTTACATATTGAAGCCGATGAGAGTAGACCTGAGATTATCCAATCTATAAAAATTTCGTAAGTGAACCGAACGAACAGGAAGGATCACATGATATATTCGTATGATTCTTTTCGCATATGTTTTAATGGCCTTTCGCAACGGATCTCCAAAAAGCAATAAAGGCAAGAATGAATGTTGCGAGTATATCCGGATTCAAGCTAAACCCAGTCTTTCACAAGACAATGTTTTGTCACAATTGCGATCATCGCCTTCCGAGATAGAGCGCCTGACAATTTCTAATTACTATCCCAAGCCCGTTGCAAATCAATTTTTTAGAAAAAACAAATGTTACTTGCCTCGTGTACGCCTTTTCTGTTAAACCATAATTCTGATTATGCTTAGATTTATCCTTATTAAGAACAATACGTGAAACAACAAAAACAAATCAACTCGTTGCCATTGCAAGCAATCGCTCTCTCTCTTGATAACATATATGCATATATTCGAGTATAACACTAACCTTTATATCGAAGGCTCGGTTTAGTCATATCAAAGACACATATACGCTTTTCGAAACCCGCCAAATGTTTCGCATAAAATTCACATAAAAAAAAAAGTCAAGTATGCCTGAGTGAATACACGCAAGCAGACTAAAGAAAACAATGTAAACGAAAATCTACACTATATGATTATACACATGTAGGTAACAGAAAACTCATATACGTATAATATATACACACTCTTGCATATAACCACATACTAGCGTGACTGCTTGGACGATGCCAAAATGTCTGGCACGTTTATTTAAAAACGAAACAAAAAGGCAGATACAGATGTGAACGTATACATCTGCACTAAAGCTATATAGTGTTAATGATATTTATCGATCTTTCGTCTATATGCAATCGAATGTGTTTGTTTATATATATATATATATATATATACATATATATAAATATATACATGTAGATATATCTATGATTACAACAAGTTGTCGGCGTTTCTTTCCATTATAATTGCAATTATCCCACAATAGCAGTTAATGTGACAGCTCGTAAATTATATGTGAGTGCCTGAGTAAGGAACAGACACCATTCTGTTCTCTCGTTTTCTCTGCCTTTCTCTTAGACCTCATAAAATTTGTGCAAAACTTAAAGTTACACATGTTAACCCCCACTTTACTCGATTCTCGTTAAACCGTTTAACTCAAATAGGCGTGATAATCGTTTGTGTATTATATTTGCATACATATATAATATATATATATATATATATATATATATTTATATATATAGATATGGAGTGTGCAATAGAAAAAGTACATAATAAAACTAAAATCAACCGGCAAATGTGCGCATATATATATATATATATATATATATATATATATATATATATATATATACG